>JAQMYG010000038.1:13071647-13118357 GCA_030014215.1 Clariallabes teugelsi | reverse complement strand
AGAGTTGCTCTAAGACGTTTTCTAAATCACTTTTAGTTTAAGACTCCCAGCTAGAACTTTTTAAGCTAAGATAGGAGATCTCTGAGAGAATTCTAAGAAGCTTTGTGAATACGGGCCCAGAACAGCAATGCCATCTCAAATAAAAGAATTATTAAATATATAAATATTTACAAATGTCTAAAATTAAATATAAAGGGAAAACTGTACCTGGCCCCCATAGCATGTTGCAGTGCTCCTGGTGTGTTGGACATTCGCCATTGTAGCAGTAGCCTTGGTTAGAATTACATGGAAGCCCATTCATCTTATAATCATCGTTGGGACAGTGGGCTAATTTGCCAGTGCAATATTCCTCCAGATCACAGTCATGAGCACTTGGTCTACACACACTTCCTGCTTGTTTTATCTGGAGGCAGGATTAAGTATTAAGAGTTTAAACAATGAAGCATTCTGTATGTAATAAATTATTGTGAATAATATAGGAGCAAAACATTTATTTCATCAGTAGTAGCCCATTTTAGACAATAAAAAATTATAACAAGGTATCTTAGGAATATGTGTCACTCTGACATCCACACCCAAGTGTCCTTTCCTGATACAAATCAATCAACTGCTTTAAGGGAACTTTCTACAAAGAGTATGCAGCCCAATGTAAGTATGTGGCCACTACTGTATGACTGGACCATTTATCCAACACACACCTCTCTGCTTAGTTCTTGCAATAAGTGGAACGAAAATAAGAAGCTTCAGGAGAGCTCAAGAGTATAATCACCTAAAGCTTGGGCTATAACAAAATAGATACATTTTGTCATTACCTTGCACTGGTCACAGCACTCCCCATGTGCACACTGAGAGCCTTGAGTTAGTCGGCAGGTGGTGGCATTACAGCATTTGTTCTCACATTCCTAAAAATAACCACAACGTCTTAAAAACAACACAATGACAGATAAATGAAAAGACTAAGCTACAACATGATTGCAAATATGTTTGACCTCAATTGTTCCACAGTCACATTCCTCGCCTTTTTCCACAATGGCATTACCACATACTGGACCGCCAATCAGATCATCTTCATTTGGAACATTTAGAAGGCAGCGGACATCATTGTTCTGTAAAAATATCTCCAAATCCCTTTTGCTACAACTGCTGAAACTCTCTGGAAGTACAGACCTATGAAAAGATGGTAAATGAAAAATTACAGCAAAAACAGCCCAGTTAATAAGCATAGGTTTAAAAAATATATAAAAATCTTACCCAATGCTATCTCCCATGACACAGTTCTGTTCAGGTTGTGTTATTGGACAGTCACAATTTGCTGTATCATGTGTCATACCCAAGTTATGTCCCATTTCATGTGCAATAGTGGAGGCAATCCCAAGAGGACTTCTATCATGGTCCTGAAGAAATAACAATGCTTTCAGTTGGTCCACCTAATTCCACTATGACAATCTCAATAAAGTCATATACAATAAATGAAAACCAAAATACGATAACTACAAACATACATACATTAATCAATCAATCAATCAATCAATCAATCAATCAATCAATCAATCAATTATTGTACCAGTGCTGAAAGTTGATCATGTAAACAAACCTGATTCACAGCACCAGATGAAGGATAGCACATGGACCTCAGGGGTGCCAAGCCAACAGTCGATCCTTGAAAATCCACCGCACTGCATCAATTGAAAATAGGAAAAATGACAAACTGGGAAATTTCTGCAAAATGTATATTAGTGTATGCACAATATAGTCAGAATGTTCAGGTTACAATTAGGGGAGCATGAAACAGTCAGGGGTGAGGTCAAGAGAATAACCAAAAATATTTTTATAGAATAGACAGAAAAAGTACTTAACTTAATTAAACATTGAAAATTTGTGTTGTGGTCAATTGAACCTAAATTAAAATGAATGTTCATGCACACTTTAAGTATTTTTGGTGGGAAAAAAGATGATTTAATACATGCAAAATACCCACTGTAAAAATGGATGGTGGGTCATTTATACTTTTGGACGGTTTAAGGGATACTGTTTTGGAGCTTTTGTGAATATTGTTGGCAAAGTACTAAAAATTGTCTCTTGCAGGAGGTTCAGAATGGTCAATAGATGGACCTTTTAACAATGTTTTCTCCATAAATACTTTAAAACTTACACAAACATATAGTGCAACAAAGGTGATCTGAATTTTAGAAGACAGTGCACATATACCAATATACAGTATGTATACAGTATGAATGAGGTTAGGTTAGTGGTTATTGTAAACCAGCATTTGTTTAAATACAGCATATGGAGAGAGGTAGAGAGTTAGAGAGTGAGAGAGAGAGAGAGAGAGAGAGAGAGAGAGAGAGAGAGAGAGAGAGAGACACTGCGTGTGTTCTTTATTTTGTATTAATTTTTACCCATCCTAGTTAGTTCTAAAGTTGAATCTATGTCATGTTTCAAATGGAGGATTTTTAATTTCAAATTACTCACGTAACAAATTGGGCATTATCGTGCTTCTTTCTTGGCAGGAGGTGTGTCTGACGCCACTTTAAAAACCGGTCCAGAGTATGATCAGGCACATTGCTAACATCAATCTGGTCTTGATTTTTCCAGACTTCTAATCCCACCAACATAACACGGATGTTCAAAGGACGATATAGCTACATAAAAGTTACAAGATAACGTATTCAGTAAAATATTTCTAAATATTAATCTATATTTATATTGTTACATTTCCAAGCACAAGTTAAGTCACACAATGAAATACCTTGTTCACATGATTAGCAACTTCCAGCATTCTTGTCTCTACATTCTTCAAGCTTCCATAAGTCATGTACTAAAATATAGAAATATATTAGTTTTTAAAAGACAAAATAAAGGAGGACCTGACAAGGCTTTATAAAAAATGCAAACATAAAAACCATACCTCTTTATGATCAACCACTATAACCATCTCAATATATCGTCCTTCTCTGGGCACTTTGATTTTCTATAGACATGAAAATTGTTTCAGGATTATTTTTATTTATTTATTTTTAATAAGAGCAAGCCACATTTAAAAAAGAGAAACACTGACTGTGGAGCCGTTAAAATGCTACAACAGAGTATTTGCTTAGCAGAACATGTTACTCCTAGCAATTCCATGTAAAAAGATAAGAAGCTAAGCACAATTAATTCATTCAAGAAGTCTTTAAGAACTTACTTTTTTTTTTTTTTTTTTACATAAGAGTGCAGTTTCTATATATTTTTTTTACTCAATTAAAACAATTTCAAAATATTAATTATGCTCTCAGTACCATGTTTTTACTATTATGCAGTCCAGCAAGCCTTGGTGTGGCTTCATAATCATAAGCAGTATCATTGATATATCCATAAGTTGCCCTCTTAATCCTCAAGTGCTCTTGTTTGTAAACTGCATGATCCCCTTTTACAGAATTCTCCAGTGGCTCAATTAGATAAACCTGCTTTTCTGCTCTCAAAAACCCTCTGAAAAATATTAACATCAGGTTTGTTCAATGAAACAACAGGATTAAAGTAAGTATACTTTATTGATTCTTGTATATTGAGTGAACCCAAATGCATTGACTCTAAGAATACTTTATACTCTTCATACTTTAGATACTTTATAGACTCATACTTTATACAACATATGTATACGTTGACCACAGATTTGAAAAATCAAATGCCAATCAAGTCTACCAACTAAATAATATAATCTAAATTATTTTAAGACAATTACATTAGACATAAAACAATGTCAGCCGCTGAACTTTTGTACATGTTTAATAAGCACATAAAATTAACTGAAAATTTGTAGGAATCACAACAAAACTTTCCTTACCGCATTCCTGAGCACATGCCAACACTGACTGAGGAGTCATTTATATTTAGAATATGTCCTTGATAGTAGCAGTGATTCTAGAAAGCAAAGAGATCACTCACATCTGTACCATCAAATAAGTACAAGAAACTAAAGGCAAGGTTTAGTAGATATTAAACTGTCTTACCACATTGGATGGATATGTAATCTCTTTTATCCCATCTTCTGTATAATACGTTAGAGAGTAATTCCTCCCTAACAACTCCCTAAATTTAAATGCATGATTAAAAAAAGTTCTAGTTTTTAATCAAACTATCACACCTTTTTAATTGATTATTTATACATTTGCTTTTAATGTTTGTCCCACCTATTCTTTTCCAGAGAAACTGTGAAGGTTTTTCCATCAATGTTCAAGGCATATTCAACTGATGTAGGATATGTCTATTGGCATGAAATACATTTTAAAATACATTAGAATTCTATTAAAAGAGATTTTTTTCACCTAATATATAATATATATACTGTATAGAGAGAGAGAGAGAGAGAGAGAGAGAGAGAGAGAGACTTCAGGAAAAGAAAAATCGTATGATGTATATTATAGTATTATAATATCAATAATATTATCATATTATTATCATGTATATTAATATATAACGTATAGCAAGGAAATTAGTATTCAAATATTTATACAAGTTTTTCTATTCCTGAGTATACAATGTGTATACATTTTTGCCTGACTCTGTATATAATCATAAATAAAGAAAGAAAAATATGTTATCTATTTATTGCATACTGATTAAACGGCGATTAAATATATTGTATGACACCACAATGTTCGCACCTCTTGAAGATCGGCGCTCCTCTTTACTCGCCCTGTCCTCAGCCGCACCACATCGTAGCGCGCGACGTGGGGGAGAGGCGCATGCGCAGTTCCACAAATCTCTGTACAACCAGTTAAATTGTTATTTTTTATGCTAGTTCTTATGTTTTAATGTAGAACTAAACATAGTGTGTAGCTAATAACTATTTTATCTCCAATCCACACCCAGCTACCTTTATATAAAGGCGTACAGGCACTACATCCACTACATCTAAATAAAAGTTTTAAAAGTTTGCACTAACAAAAAAACAAAACAAAACAAAAAACATTAAGATGTCATTGTTATCTTTGTACTCACCCCGGACTGAAATGTACGAACAAAATAATAGAAATAATCCAGTATAGCGCATGGTTGTCCTGTTGTGCCTCCTAACACTTAAATGAAGAAACCTCCGACTCCTTGGACTTTTCTTGCGAGTTTGATCAAAGCTCCGCCTCTGATTGACAATATGCTGAGAGTCACCATTAGCATGAAGAGAGTGTGTGTGAGTCCTGTATCCGGGAAGAGCCACACATCGTTGAGTCAGCGCTTCTTTTTTCAAACTGGATTTCCCGTTTAAACCATAAACGCCATCTACAGGAGTACATGCCTTGAATGCAAAATATAATAAAATAAGAGTGATGGGACATTCACAACAGTAAATCACATAAGGTCTGTTATATAAAAAGCTGATTTGCACACAGTTGTCTTTGAATGTTAAGCCTTTATTTGTCACATATACATTACAGCACAGTAAAATTCTTTCTTCGTATATCCGGGGTTAGAGTGCAGGGTCAGCCATGAGACATGTGCCCTGGAGCAGATAGAGTTAAGGGCCTCGCTCAAAGGCCCAACAGTGGTAACTTGGTGGAGCTGGGGATCGAACCGCTGTTCTTCCGATCAGTAACGCAAGTACCTTAGCCCCTTGAGCTATTACTGCCCCTAACGTTGTCCCATTTTCTTCACTGTTTCAGTATGGCAATGCCCCTGTGCAATCTAGGATTATTTTTGTCAAGGTTGGTGTGTAAACACCAAAAGTTATAAACACCTTTGGGAATAACTGGAGCACTGAGTGCATCCCAAGCCTCTCTGACCAACATACATTGTTAGTCTTTCAGCTGCTTCCATTGAGGGGTTGCCACAGCGGACCAGGTTTTATGCCATTGGCCCTTCCTGACGCAACCCTTCCATTTTATCCAGGCCTGGGATGGGATTTCTGGAATCCAGTGCGTGGGGAATGGGCATTGGCTGAGAATTGAACACAGGCCTTCTGAATGGTAGGCAAGAAAACCCACCACTGAGCCACCAATGCCCCTTCTCCTTGCCTGATATAAATGAACTTAACTAAATAAGCAAATGCCATCAGTCACACTTCAAAATCCAGTGGAAAGCCATGCCAGAGAACTGAAGGTTATTAGCGAAGGGGGAACTGGAGGTCTGAATCATGAATCTTAAATCTTGTAATGGGATGTTCAAAAAGCTCATGGTCAAGTGAACACAAGCATTGAGTCACATAATTGGTTGATATACAGGGCTGTTCATGATGAGCATTAAACTGTTAAGAGTAGTATAAGGTGTCAGGATGGAGATTTTTAAAAAAAAAAGTTGCTCATGCGCTTGTATGTCAATTGATCGAGAGGTCATGAACACTTCCTGGAGTCTTGGAAAATACTTCCAGCAGTCATATAACAAACATTGCAATAATTTCTAGATGATGGATGTATAGTCAGGATGAGTTGCATGTGGTCACCTGGCTGGTCTGTTCTTTTAATTATTTACTCCAAAGCAGTGTCCAATCCTATTAGTCTGATCTTAAAGGGTCGAGAGGTTTATATTCCATTTCGAAAGGATCCACATCTGATTCCACCTGTTTAATTAGATTGTTTTTATTTTCAACAGACAATGGCTTCTGTTTAGGTTGAAGCCACACTACATGACTTAAGACAGGATTTTGTAGAGGTTTCGAAATCATGCCAAGTATGCACCAGTAGACATAATATGTCAAAGTAAGTCTGCACAAGTTGCAGCCAGTTAGCGTGGCAAGTTAGCACAGAAATCTTTAAGTGTATGAGGCTCAAATCATCAAGTGAGTGAGAAGAACAGATTGAGAACAGACTCATCATAACATAATATCAAACATTTGATTTTTCAGAGCTGACCCTGGACATTGTCGCATAGTGCACACTAGTCACTGACTTGACCGTAAATGTGTACTGTCAATAACCAATGAACATCAGGCCGGATCATTCACTCCCCCATGCTTGGGTCTCCATTCATTCATTCATTCATTTATTGTGTGAAGTCAGGTTTAAAAAAAAAAAAAACACCAGGCGAATATAAAGTTGTAGCGACATGTAGTATATGATCCACCATTTCTGCGTCTTCATAAGAAATTTGCAGAACCGAGTCATTTAGAAACCTTTAAGATTGTGAAAGTTGTATTAAAATAATATTAATATTAGTGCTGTAACTTAAATATGAATAAAGGAGCTTTTAGTAAAGTGCTGATAACTGGTATCTCAGAGTTTACTCACTCATCTTCTATACCACTTTATCCTGTATTCAGGGTTGCAGTGACCAGGAGGCTTAGGGCACACCCTGGACAGGGTGCCAATCCATCACAGGGCACAAACATACACACACTACAGGCAATTTGGGAACACCAATTAGCCTAACCTGTATATCTTTGGACTGTGGGAGGAAACCAGTGTACCTGAAGGAAGCCCACCAAGCATGGGCAGAACATGCAAACACCATGCACACAGAGACAGGAATCAAGCCTGGCCGGGAATCAAACCCAAACCCTGGAGGTGCAAGGCAACAGTGCTAACCACTACACCACCATGCCGCCCTCAGAGTTTATGTGCATGCTAATTACATCATGAACCAGTAGCTCTCCACAGAGCAAGTGTTCATTTTCATGGGATTTAACTCCCAATCCTGGAAGTTAAAATAATTGATATTCTAAAGCAAAATAAGTGGAAGTATAAAGAGAAACTTACATAGATTTACAGGACTGTCCACCTCTTCCATATTTTATTATACTCACATTTCGCTACATAGTACTGGTAAGTATTTAAAACTCATTTCATCTCTGTAAATTACTCTAAATATCAATTGCTAACTGTTGTTTGCCATCTCCGCCAGACCCAGTTAGTTAGTTCTGCCAGGTGTGGAAGGGTATTTTTTGGCTGAGCAAAACTAGCTAGTTAAATAAAGGAACAAATCTGTTGATTAAAAATCCGCCCTCGTCCCTAAGACCGCATCACAGCCGTGTTGATATCCAGCACAACAGCACGACCTCGAGGGTAATATTGCTTAAATATTTCTCATTGCGTTTGCAGTCTCGGCATGCGGGCTTTGCTGCCCTCTTGTGGCTATATTTTGGAGGAGCAAAATAAATATTTTCGTATTTGGACGGAGTTTAGGACCCGTGAGACACCGACTGCAGTGACATATCGATGACGTTTAAGGAAGTACATGCGAGAAAAGAGCGTGTAGTGACAGCCAAGTATAGCATGTACAGAGCTATGTTGCAGTCTGCTAATTTGATACAACTTCTGGCTATATGTGATGGACCGAGAATCGATGTTTGTACAGTACCCGTGTTCGAAAATTCTAGCGATTTATATTCTCAGCAGTTAGCCAGAAGAGGCGATGGAGCGGAGGAGAACAGCTCAGCGTTTAAATTCACACCTCAGAGAATTCGGTTAGACAGAGACCATGAGTTCTTTGCGGTATGTTTTCTTTTCTCATGTTTACGATATGAGGGAGTGTAGGTTAGAAATGACAGTGTAGCGTCACAGCAGTGATTTTCAACACAGACTTCCAGAACTTCCAGCAGAAAAGTTTCTCTTGGAAAGGAAAAGAAAAGAAAAAAAAACACAAACAAAAAATGTACCACATGTAACAAATGTAACACAACAACAAACGAGTTATCTCGGTAAAAGTAGCCAAATCCACATTTAGTCCCATTTTCAGTGTTTATGAGCTGAAAGCAAGGCTGTTTTTTTAACAGCTGCTTCCAAGCTTTTCAGAGTATGCTATAAAAAAACAGGCAATCAAACAAATATCTTTGTAAAAACGTGTAAATAATCTCAAATTTATTTCTCAGTTACTTGTCAGTCCCTTCCTTATTAATGCTGGTGTTGTTGTTGGTCTTTCGGCTGCTCTGGGAAAGGGGTCGCCCTTATTAATGCAGTTTCCTTAATACATGCAATATTTCATTATTTGCTTTTAACAATTCAGTTAATGGCCTTCACATTGTAAAACAGTCATCAGAAGTTGAGTCTGAAAGTCTGGAAAATGTAAAAAATTTTCCAGAAAAAAAAAAAAGATTCTATTCCAGGAACCCTGGAGACACACGGTTGTTTAGGCCTTAGTGTTTTGCAGAGCACTGGGTTTGAGTAGTGCAACGCACCTCTGCCCGTAAAGGCTTTGATTCAGATTTTTAAAAAGTGTGATGTATGGTGCTGCAAAACTGTGTTACTGTCAAATTTCATTAGTCGTTCCTTGCACAAGGTGTTTGCTTTTCATTACGCGCCATCCATCATTTATAATTCCAGTATTCCAGCTGTGGGCAGTAGGAATGTAGACGTTGTAATCTATATTTAAATCTACAGGGTGTATCTAGCAATCAACTGATGTAACATCTCTATAAGTGGAGTCCAGTGACTGCCAGGGTTGTTAACGTTGTCAACGGAGGCAACAGGAGCATATATACATAACTGTTGGTAGTTGTAAAAACAATAACAAATAAAATGACTGCTTACCGAAATTAAATGGTATTACATTAATGTTTAATAACTTAAAAAACAAGTATCTTATTATTAATGTACCCGTCATATCAGCAGACAGATTTTAATGCTTTACTGTGATCATGTTTGGATCTTTTTTCCTCTCCAAACTCTAAGTGATCCCTGGTTCCAAATGTTTTTATTTTATTTTATTTTATTTTATTTTATTTTATTTTATTTGCAGTTGGTTTCTATGCTAAGCTGTCCACTTTCCCCAACAGGACGGCGATGTGCACCGACACTTGTACTTGCAGGATCTTGTGACAGCTTTCACAGACGAGTCTCCACTATTATAGTAAGTGCCATTAATTTACTTATTAATTGTACAAAACAGCACTGAAACTATCTCGCATGCATTGGCGTTACAGTCATCCTGTAAAAAGGAATTATGTGATTTTTAAAAGATATTTATTCTATAATGAATTCTGTGTTTATTGCATGATGATAAATTGTTTAGTAGAAATATGGTAGAAAAACCTGCAAACATATTTTCCAATGTGTAATATTTATTCAATTTGTATGTTTTATGCGGGGGATTTAAAATAATTTACCTGATGAAACAAATGCATTTTCCTTAAAGTTTAACAAGTGTAACTGTTTAATATGCATGATTAGTAAAAACAATTGATGAGAAATAAAATAATGGTTAACATTATGCCATAATACAGTTTCAGTTTGATCAGTGAAACACCTGTAATTGTTCCAGTTCTCTTAATAATTAGTGTAAGTTTTATTTCAGTAAACATTGTTCAGTGTTTTTTGAAATACAATACCAGTTCTGTATCGAACATTCTGTCCTAACCACGTTTGATAGCAGTACTGTGTTATATTGTGAAATGCCAGTTTTTCATAGTAATTTGAGATCAAGTTATGATTAGCATTAATCTCATATGTCTTTAACATCCTTTAAGCATTTCAGAATTCCAGTGTCATATTGCTGGCTGTAAGCAGCTCTTCGACACTCTTGAAGGATACGAGCACCATTACAATTCACTTCATCGCCATGTGTGCTCCAGCTGCAAGCGCTCCTTTCCATCTAACCGTCTGCTGGATATACACATTTTAGAGTGGCACGACTCTCTCTTTCAGGTCATGGCAGAGAGAGAGTGTATGGTAATGTCTGCCCCAGAATTTATTATGATAATTATGTAATAAGTATAAACAGTACATTTGTATGAAGTGTATACATTACATTTGCATTTACAGATACAAATTTTCAACCACTTATTTGTTGTCATGTACCTGCACAGTCAAATTCCCAGTATTAATTTAACACCTATAGCATTTACAAACACTTAAACGATTAAAACAATGCTGGAAACTTTTGTGATTCATTCAGCGCATTTAGTGAACAGCAGCTGATAATTACATTAGTAGTGAACCAACATTACCAGCCTCATATAACTAAATAGTTAGAAGACAATTAATTTAGATTGAGCATTAGCTCTGCTTTTGGTATTTGCTAAGTTCTGAATCGGATAATCCCCCACATCATGAAAGCACATAATGCAGGAAGAACTTGTTGAACACGTTCTAAAGATATCACTTTTGCTGAAATTAGATACAGTAGGCTACATGAAGACACTCCTAATGTTCAGTAGTGAATCTTTTACTTTGTAGGCTTACTTAAAAGTAAACCGAAAAGTAAACGTTTTCCCCCTGGAACACTTTTAAAAGAAGCAGGCAGTCTTTACAGTAAATGCCAACAGATAATATTTCAGTGTGGTTATTATCAGAAAATATCTGATCTGTGTAGTTTGTGCCGCCATCTTTTGGCTGTTGTCTGTTACGTGTATTTTGAAAGAGGGGAAAATCTTTCAGTCTGTGTTTACTCCTTTGTCTTTTGTCGGCATGCTTTGTTTAGGAAAATATTAAATGTGTTCTTGCTTTGTATTGTATCCTACTTGTTAAAGACTTAAAATAGCATGACCACATGCAAACTGGAAACAGTCCACTCTTACTACACAACTGGGAACAACTCAATTGTTGTTAAGTTGTCCAATGTAATATCGTTTTTCAGTATCAGTGTTTGGTTGAGGGATGTGGACTGAAATTCCAAACTAGCAAAGAAAGGAAAGAGCATCTGATCACAACTCACAGCTATCCGTCAGACTTCAGATTTGACAAACCAAAGAAAATCAAAAGGTGTGACCATAGAAATTTTAATTCACTATAATGATTAGCTGTGTGTCCATTTTTTTACTTTCATTACTCATGTAATGAAATAGGTTAACAGGTTGTAATAACTCTTTCTATTCGTCTTTCAGAGGAAAAAATGAGGAAAAGATCCCTCAGCAGGAGAAAATGTGTCTGACAAGGCCTGGAAATGTAGTTAGTCAAAATGAAGAATTAGAAAATTGTGAGATGGATTTTTCTGTGTCCCAAGAGTCAGAGGGCCATGAGCCTGTCCTTCCTGAGCGACAAAAGCCACATTATTCATACAAGTAAGTGTTTATTAACTCTTCAGTCTAAGCTACATGACAGAATATGACAGTGCGCTAATATTTTCAATGTTTATTTAATGTCAATTATTTTTTCAGGGTGCCACCAACTATTTGCTTTGGCCATGGCTCAGTCAGAGGCTTCAGAGGTAGAAGGAAAAAGAAGTAGAGTGAAGCTTGCATTTGTTACATACTTTATCTTTTATATATGCGCACACGTTTATGTGTGACCTGATGATATTGGAGTGCTATTTTTACAATAAAAATTTAACAAAAATAAAATCCTTAACCTTTCTGACAGTGTCATTTATTTTATAAACATCATTCTTTGGCTAAATTGCAAGTCATGTAATTAAATGAACACATTGAAACAAACCTTTAGTCAGCATTTTGTCAAGTAAATGATTCCAGTTGCATGCATTATTACTTAAATTTACAGTGTAATCTAAATTAAAAGAAGGCACTGGTTTTATCCTTGAAGTTCAGTTCTTAAATGGAACCCAAATGAAGACCATATTTGACATTTTAGACCATATTTTTTATTTTTTTTCTATTAATAAATTAATTGGAAATAAATCAAATATGAAGAATTGATAATATAAAGAATTAGCTTTCTTATTAATAACAGTTTGATGCTTAGAAATCCAAAATCTAAATAGCAGCCTATAATAAAATCATTTTAAAAGATGTAACATTGCGCCATGAAAATTTTCCCGTATTTAATTATATTTGTAATTAACCTTTTTTCTTGCACTGTGTACAAGTCTACTCCAGTCAGCAAAATGATTTGACAGGTCCATGGTGTTTCTTTCCTCTTCTTCTTTTTTTTTTTTATTAAAAAAAAAGGGGGGGGGTGTAATAAAATAATACAATCCTACAGGTCGGGTCTGCAGTTCAGTCTCTAGTAAAACAAGGCACACTCATCATGTTCAAAATGTATTTTTTAATACAAAAGCTTTTTTTTTCTATTTTATGTACAAATATATACAATAATTTACAGGAGGTAAATGTAAACAGTATATAAATATCAGTTCTATTCATAATTTCGAATGGAGTTGAAAATATCTGTACGCTAAAATATACGCTTATTTACAGTTATAAAAAATGTCTAGAGGTTAATTTTACAATCTATCAAACTACAGCATAGTACATGTAGCATAAGGGTATTGTGGTTAAACGAAAAACCGAATAAGAGTCATCACTGTGAGCGAATGTAAACCCAAGAAGCGGTATAAGCTTCACTATTAAACCATCGGCTCTGAGAAAAGCGAAAACAGAGCGCTACTGCAGCGGCTAAAAGCCCCCGAAAACAGTACACAAAGAACATTACAAGTACATTTTATTTTTTTGCAAATGCAGTCTTACTGAACTTTTTTTTTCCTTTGTATGAAAATAATTTGAAATTTAGCGATGCTTGAATGATATTCACTCTAGCACAGATGGTTCTGGCCTTCAGGACTATCTATATTTTACTAAAGTGTATGTTGAATAACATGCTTTATTTAAACACTAATTTGTCCAGAGATGACTAACTTTAAAATGAATTTTGCTGCAGATTTCTACGGTTTTTTTGTTGTTGCTTGGATAAAGAGTATGGCCTGTAAGCCACATGTTACTTATTTTTAGGGTACAAGGGAATGATATCTCTTTTATATAATTGTCGCTCTCAGAGTTGTGTGTATAGCCTCGCAAAAATATCAGACATTTTACGTGTCCGTTTCTGAATGTCAAAAACAGCAGTCCTGCAGTTAATTAAACTGAACACGTTTAAGACAAATAATACATCCCATAGGTAACAGGTCCTCCGAAGAGCCCCGGCACGGGCAGTGAGGGCCGCGGGAAAGAGCTCGAGGCTGCGTACAGACCGGGAGAAGGCACGTGCGCTCCCAGCGCGAAGGGAAAGGCGAACGCTGGCAGGAGAGGCTTCGAGGCGAGTTTCAGTTTCTCTAACTCTGCTTCTTGGAGTCTCTTTGCTTTCGCTCTCCTGTTTTGGAACCATATCTTCACTTGTGTCTCTGTTAGATTCAGTGAATTGGAAAATTCCGCTCTTTCCGCAATGGAGAGGTACTGCTTCTGGCGAAACTTCCTCTCTAAAGCGAGCAGCTGCGAGGTGGTGAACGGGGTCCTCGGTTTTCTGTTGTTCTTGTGTTTTCGGAGCGCGCATGGAGTCGGACTCGCGTGTCCTGTAAAAAAAAAAAAAAAAGCAATAATACGTGTGAGTGATAGAATAAGGTGAAGAAAGTGACATACACAATTATTCCAATTTAAAAGTACATCCCCGGATATTTATTGTTTGACTTTGTAATATTTAGGCCCACTAGTGACAGCATGTAACTTGTAAAATGTTCCCCATGAAGAAATCTATTCCGAATCATCACTACGGTTTATGTGTGACGTCCCGCTACCACATGAAAAAATATAAGCATATGTGTAGCAATAGTATGTTAAAAGGTACGTAACGAATAGCCAGACTTTGTTTTGAACTGTCACTCACTTGGCGGAGAAGTGTACGATGGTGTCTGAAACCATCCGCCCTGTCCCTTCTCCTCCGCTTCTCCTCTTTTCCCCACAGCTAAGTTTGAGACGCTCTCCAGCGGCAGTTTTCTGTCTGTGTAAAGAGCCATGGGTGAGAGTTGCGATCGCTCCTCGGAAGGGGATATAAGCCCTGAGTCAGATGCGGAATATGAAGTCCTGGAGGTAACTCTGTCCGATATTAAAGACTCCACGCTAAACGGAAGACTGAACGCCTTGCTTTTACATCCTTTGGCCGCCGCTCTCTCGGTGCTCTCAGTCTCTTCTGCGTCCGTGTTTGCGCGCTTCTGTGCTTCACCTTCTTGGGAAAGCGGTCCTTGAACAGAGCTCATGGTGGAGGGTAAAGGGGCCATACAACTTCCAAATGCCAGGCCCTCTCAATTTAACTCGTCCTCGCTTCGTTTTTTCTTTCTGTCATTCGCCGCGTCTTTGCGACGCTCCCTTGTCTCTTGTATAGTCCAAAGCTCTCCCAGCTATAAAACTCCCAAAAGTTCTCTTTCTTCTTTGCCGCCGTCCAATCAGCGCTTCATTTTGCCCACATGACTCCTCGTGTCCGCTTTTTGATTGGCCAGTAAACTTTCTTAGAGATGGACGGCAAAGTGATTTTGAAAGAAATGTGCGTGGTCAATCATACTTGTCTTGCCGCTGTGGTTTATTGATGGCTCCAGGGCTCCAGTGTTTGAGCTATTTGAGAACTTTTGTTGCAATTAACCGGAGGGGCCGTCTGTGAAAAGAGAGAGAGAGAGAGAGAGAGTCTCCGCTCTCATTAGCTTAACCCTTATTGAAACCATACACAAGACAACTAGCCACTTCCTTGGCCTTTTCTTCCTCTGTTTATTTATTTGTGGGAAATCTATTTTAATCTCTTATAAAACACGTTTGATTATTTACTTTTAGCTCATTTCAGCCATAGACTGTATAAAAAATTATGACTATGTAAGCTTATTTGTAAACATTTGTTTTCCCAGCAGAATGTTTCGGAGAAATATGGACTATACATAAACTACAATTTAAGTAGTAAAGACAAAATAACTGCACCAATTAGACCATGTTTAGCTAGATCTTCAGGGACAATTGATAAACGATGGGAATGAATGAATGACGATTGTGTCACGCCAAATTACAGCAGTTTAAAGCTTGTCTTGGCCCTTTAAGATTGCAAAAAAAAGCGTCTATTGAAACGCAACTGGCAAGCCTTCACCGTAAGTCAAAGCATTTCATAAGGCAGACAAGTCGTGCTTTGGAAGGCGCCAGTCTCGGCGAGATCAAAAAGGAAGCTACCTCGGGGAGAGTAAGGCAGCGGGTAGCTCCACTTAACCAATTATCTCCTGCAGCACTTTAATGGCAGGGAAATAACTGAAGAGAGAAAGGTTCCCACACACTGCCACATTACTGCTACACGCTCAAACTTCACCAAGCTCCGAGCTAATCACTGTTCGATCGAAACACACGCAATCGATGATAAAAAAAAAAAAAAAATCTACAACGAATAGACGCACAACAAAACTTTTGCATGGCCGGTTTATATTTTCTCTTGTCAGCTTGTTAAGCAAACCATTTGCCTGAGGGAAGTTAAATATTTAACAATGTATTTAATTACATTGATTGCTGCTTGGAATCATTTTATATGAGAGAAAGGTAAATATATTTAAATAATTGATATTAGGTATATTTATTTATTGGATTGTCGGTAAAGCGAAATCGTTTTAATTCGTGGCACAGCTCCATACTGCAATTTAAAGGCAACATTTACTACAGAAAAGCATTTCTAGCCTACGTTTTAAAAAAAAAAACTGTATTTTGCTAAGTAATACATTCAAATGGGCTTAATACATTTAAACATTTGATTTATACTAATAAATTAATGTGCTTAAAAGTCGATTTATAATAAGCTTTATACTTCGGGTTATAGTTAAATTTTAAGGTAGCCGCTTCTTCTTAACACCGACTGTAATCTCTATCTGCATCGGATTGTTTTATCATTATTGAAACTTTAAACCAAAACAAAAATTTGAGTGAAAATTCTAGGTATTTCATGACTAAACAATTTTCTAGATTATCTAATTTAATAAAACATTGAAAAGCAGTTTTTCCTCCTGTCAATGTTAAAATAGCCTGGGAGCTTTAAGTGTGTCTCAGGTCGCTTTTAAGAAGGTGGTTTGTCAGTGTAATGGCTCGCCCATGTATCCTCCTCTAATGAGAGCACTTGTGAATGTTCTTCAAAAACCAGTGCACATATTGAAGTGTTTACTTCCCTGAAGGAAGTGGTCTTCTGATTTATTACAAAGCAGAATACTGTAAACAGTGTACTGCTCTTTAACTCAAAATGACAGAAAATGACAGGAGGCTTACTTATTAAAAGAGCCTAGTGAATTTGTCTCTGGCAAAGGCATTTTGGAGTTTAATTGTTTAGGTCTGCGCCTTATTACTCTACTAAATGTTTGGAGATTTAATATGCCAACATGATTATCGTGAGTTTTTCAGATTTGTGCCTCAGTAAACAATAACCAAACAATAACATTCCAAATATGACTTTTTTGTTCCACCTCTCAATATTTTCCAAAATCATTTCCATTTGTTTTTTTCTTGACTATGTGAATTGTGCATGGTTTATGTCTATAGTGTATCTAAACGCAAGGTTTATATATTTATATTATTTACTTTATTGCTCAGTTATTAGTATATTGCTAGACATATTGCACTGACCCAGTCTTTAGAATCAGTAAATTAATGTGTTGTAAGTTTTTAATGAGTATAATCATGCATCTAATTATTTTGCTTTTATGTGATTTGTCTATCATTATAAATCAGCACCACTCATTAAGATTTAGCATATATTTTTAATAGTATTTGGTCCCAATGGATTGTCATCTGCACAATATTAAAACAAGTTGTAAATAAAACTCCCTGCAGTATAATCACTTTCCTCTGCTGTTGTTCAGTGGAAAGCTACAAGAGGTCAGGCGTCAGTAATTAAACATCTGCATTTTACATTCATTCAGAAACATCTGCATCTAACAACACTGATGTTCCTCCTTGCTTCATAACAGCTATTAAGTAATTTCCTTTGCAGTCATCTAAAGGCATTAATTTACCTCTTGGGAATTCAATTTAATGTCATTCTGGAAACCATGTCCTCCTCTCCCCAACTATCCCTCTCAGCCACTTTTATTTAATAGTTAATTTTTCCTGTTGCTTTTCTTGGGCTTAGTATAATTGCTTGAAACATCAACACAAAATGTTTTTCTTTGGGAATCCCTCATGATTTCACTATTGCTTTGCCAGTGGAGCAGTCGCTTTGGTGCACTGCAGTACTGTTTATGTTAGATCTTTGTATGTGAGTTCAAAGTTTTGTAAAGATCTGATTTTGGATGGAATGTTTGTCTGTGTCCAAGGGGGGTTACATAGATTTCTCATGCATCCTCCGCCCTGATTCTCATAAAAAGAAATAGCAGAAATGGACATTGTAAGGACGTTACTCAGTCAAACCAACCACTGAGTTGAACATATATCCATTCCCTATAAAAACCACTGGGAGAAAAGCAGAAGTTTTTTTTACTTGCCTCTGTAAAAGAAATGTGGAACACTGCAATTTTTAGCAAATGTTTAGATTATTTATTTTTTATGACTTTAACTTTACCCAACTTTGTATTGCACTAGACCATGACTGAAAGTCATCAGCAGGGTCATATAATCCTCTTGGCATGGATGTCTGTAATTAGATAATGATAATTAGTACCCCACACAAGTTTTCACATGCACGTCCATCACATACCGAACACAGAGAACCACTCCCTATACCTGCAGGGTTTCTTGTCATTACTCTGTTTTATCATTGGTATTTCATTTTTGTGCAGGTACAGTATCTGTAACAGATCATGATAATTATCTAATGTCATATTTATCATAAACAAATCTTTTTTTTTTTTTACTTTTAAGTTTAAGAAAGTTTTTCTGTAATAATGGAAAGGTGCAAATCTTACACCACATTAATTCGCATGTAGACCAAAATTTGTAACTAAAACAACACTATATTTTAATAGTGTTCCAACTGTTTTGATTCTAACTAACTGTAAAAGTTGTTTGAGACATAGAGATTAAAAATTACCTTCAATTTTTATAATTATATTATCAAATTCCTAACCTGTCTAGTGAACATAAATTCACTTAAATTATTTAAGCCTAATTCTGCATGCATCTGAGCATCATGTTGTGTCACACTGAGCTGCTCACTCGAACCTTTTTCATCTGGAATTCATTGTAAAATATCTCTGTATTAAACAGACTCCATTTAAATTCTGTGTAGTTATATTCATCCTGTTCCACTGTAAATGTTCATATGACTTTTATTTTAATGTTAGGATAAGGTGTGGCAGTAATAGGCTTGTTGTGTTAATTCGTATACCGTACCTCTTCACACAAGCACCTTTATTTAAAAAACTTGCTCTTGAAGTGTAATCTTACTGTTTTGCTTCAGGCTCCCTTTAGTGGTGCCTTGTTTCAAATATTTCCTCTTCAGACTCCAGCAAACATTTCTGTCACAGCGTGGAGGCAAGTAAACCATGTCAGAAGTCATTACAGAGCATGAAAGCAGATCTGTCCCTCAAGGTCACCCTCAAGTGGGATGGCCATTTTCACAGTGGATGAGGGCATTTCACATTTTTTAGGAATAAAAAAAGAAATAGGAAGAAAAACATTCTAAAGAAGTCTTTGCATTCAGGAAACTATGAATATTATATGTATTTCATAGCATAATGCAAACAATGAATGCAATTAAAATGGGTAACATTAAATATGTATTAATTTATTTGTGTTTTATTTTTCATTGAATATATGCATGTTTATTTCCTTATATTAAAAGAAAAAGGAACTACTCTTTATGTGTGAAAGAATGCTGAACCATACTAGCAGGCAAATAACCAAAGCTAGCATCAAGTAAAATATAGCTGTGTAACAAGATGTCCTTTAGTAGAATGCAAGATCTTCTGAAGGATGCTCTCTATTCGCCTGAACAGGATTACATGTGTGGATTATTGCAAGACTGAAAGGATTCTGATCTCTGTAGTGATCTTATAAACCTGTCACTGAGATTCTCTTTGAATATATTTTCCATTTTTTAATGTTAATGTTCATTGTCATTTTGTATTCAAATTAACGCAACTAAAAGAGAATCTTATGATTGTGTTAAGATCGGTCTTAGGGTTATTAAAATATTGATATAAAGTATTTATAGCAGTTTTACAGCTTTTTTTTGTAAACAGTAAAAAAATTACGCATGTCTCATGTATCTATGGTATAACCAGGTACATGACTCACATTTTTTCCCCTCATTTTGAATTTGCTATAGAATTTAAAAGCAGTCACTGTTTAAGTTAAAAAATAACACTAAATTGAAACAAATGTTGGGTTTATTTCAGTAGTTGTATTTTTTTTTACTTCATAACTAAATGACCATCAACTCTCTTTAAAACAGAACACACTGGACTGTTGAGAGTGAAACAGGCAGAGGTCAGGCACCATAAATACTTAACTTTCTCGAAAGGGAAACTTCTTTAGCAAGTCAGCTTTGGGTTTACATCCATGCGCATAAGGTTTCCTTAGGACTTTTTTTTACTGAGCCCTGAGGGGCCACTTAAAGTAGAGGCCTCGGGTGACACGGATAAGTAGAAAGTATGTTGACCTTTTATTTGACTTAACAAGAGCTTGACCTGACCTAATCATTTTAGGCTAACGTGGCCCAACATGGCTCCAGTCCTAGAGTCCCTTGACTTTCACTGAAAAAAAGGCATTGCCTGCTTTATCTCAATTGCCAAGCCCTTGTTTTTGAGCAATTATAAAGGTAAGCTACCCATGAACTACTGAGCTGCCCTGTTGGGAAATCTAACCTACCACTTACTAACTTTTTCCCTCTTTACATTTTATAAGGCAATCTGTATCTGATGCTATATCAGTTTACATGGTTAAAAATAAATCATCATTATATTCATAAATGATTAAGTATATGGAACTTTACTTTTCAAGTATGCCAAATTCTGTGTTCAATCATAAAAATTTAGAACATATTTTACAAATGGCTTTAAAGGTATACCACAGAGTTAACACTAACAATTGGGGTCATTTTCTGGGCTTTGATTGCAAACTGGAACCAGGATTTTTGAGTGAAGGCCAGATACAATGAAAGTGGTCACATGGCCTTCTCTGTAGGGACAAGAACTAATTGTGGCATCTTTGTGGTTTTAGTGAGCGACCAAAACCTCTGACCACACATTCAAATCCTCTCTCCCCTCCCAGCCTCCCTCCAGTGGCCAGACATACAATGAGTTTTCACAAAAACTTCTGCCGGAGCGTCAGTATTCCCCTTCACATGAGTCCAAGTTTGACTGTGGCCAAATTGCTTAGCACAGAAATGTTTTCAGGGCAAAGTCACTACAGCCGAGCTGACTGTTTTATCAAGGGCAATCTCAGTGAGCAATCTCCCTGTCTAATTCGCTGACAAGCTCAAACGATCAAGCTTTTTTTGTGAAAAATATTCAAAGGCCTCTGCTATTATAAAGTTGAAATATAATCCTTAAACTATAACCCCTTCTTTCTACAGCTACATTTCTAATACCCTACGTTTGTAGCAATTACTTTATTTGCTCATACTTAAAACCTTCCTTGCATAGTACTGTAACAGCAGATTCTCTGTGGTAACATGAAAGCATTCATCACTCAACTTTCTTATTCTATTAATGAATTGGCATAATGCACAAACAGAGAGGGAAATGTCAGAGGATTAAACTGTTTTCGTAATTTTAAAGCATAGATTAAAAAGAACTGCCTGGGTATTATTAAATCCAGTAATGTGAGTCGTTCTCAATCCTGGTCCTGAAGGTTGTTCTTATACATGTGATCCAACTAATTATCTAATTAACTAAGTCCTTTCCTAAATCAATATGGGTGTATTGAAGCAGGTAATACTGAAGTGCTGAAGTACTCCAGCACCATGTTTGTCAGAACTCTGTTATACAAGCTCAATTGGACAACTAATTTTTTTATTAGCCCCATAGGAGTTTGTTTATTAATGTTCGTGAGGTTGGGCAACTGAGGCAAAGCGGAGCTGCTTGACAGGTACTCATGTGATTTAAAGGTTTTCCTGCTATTACAAGTGAGACAGGAGCTGAACAAATAAGTCAGCCTGATTGTCCTGAGATTACAATTTCCAAGTCCTCCCATGAAACGCAGAACAAAGAAGAGGGAGGAGAGTGAAGAGGCCCTCTGAATAAACAAGCCTTAAATTCTCACTGAAACTTGGGCAATCTGAGTTTATGAATGCTTTAATTTGGAGCGCTCTTATCCTGGCCTTATGTGTTGACAAATTTCTCTTTAGGCATTGACCAAAAATGTTGAAAAAGAGAGAGAGCTAAATGTTTATTTTACACTTTACAGAGGCTTGTGTTTTCACGATGCTTCTTTTGAAATGCAGACTGTGGGATGGAGGGCTGGAATGGGAGGGGGGCAGCGGGAGGATGAAAGCTTTGTTGTGCTTGGGTTTAATGAGCTGGAAAATACAATTGCACTTTTCTGACTGTGAAAATTGCTTTGAGGGCATCATAAATTAGCTGCTGGGAGATGGTTGAATTGACGAGGCTTTGTGTGATCTCTGCGCATTGCTCTCAGTGTGTCAGGCGGCGCCTTCTGAGAGACATGGCCAAAAAGGCACAGTGGAATTCACGCTCTCAGTGTCCGGACAGTCAAGTGCTTTTCATCCTTTTTAGGCCCTCTGCTGTTTGTGAAGGCTTTCAGGCAGAGAATCTGTATTCTGTAACACATGGCTATGTGGTATGCCTTTGCTGTTATAATAAGATGCAACAAGATTTGTTTACAATTCGTCTGCACATTTATATTGTTTTTGGAGATTATCGGATTTTTATTTTGGAAACAGTAAATGCGCTATATTTATACAGCACCAATGAAATTTCATGCACTTGGATTTCAGTTGAAATTTTACACAATTATCCAATTCATATCTTTCCAATCAGTGGGAAAAAATGAGACGTGTGGTAAAACTTTCTCACTCATGATTCATACTCCACACTTTCATTTTGTGGGCTTCTGTTAGTCTGGCCACAGTTCAGGCTTCTACTGCCTGCAGGCCTGCATATCTCTGCATTCTAATGTGTGGGCCCTGCTGGGTTTTTAACTTTTGCTCTATGTAATTGATGGCTTCCACACTCCGGCGGAGTTCCTCAGCCCTTTCCCTGGCGATTGTTGGTATATTTCTGCGGTTAGGGCTCCTCAGGTCTGCTATTGTACTTGTGATAGAAGTGTAAGTGGGGGCTGAGGAGTGGGGACTGGGAGAAAGTGAAAAAAAGTGGCCCCTGATATTTAGTCAACTCCGAAGGGCACTTTTTATTCTGGCTTTGCAAGCTTGGCACATGCCTTCTGTTACTAAGTGGCTTTGTATTGAAAGACTCTGCATCCTCCATTCTTTGGCCCACTAGGTGCCCAGACTTACAGCTCTGGCAGCTGCTGGGCTCTCCAAAAGAGGCTATAGACTACTCTCCACAGGTGAGCTCTCCTGCCAAAGCAATTTCCAATCAAAGACTCTTTTCAGTACACTCAATGGGAATCTGACTTCGTATGTGCCACTGCCCGAGAGAAGCATTCACAATGAGTGCGTTCTCTAAACAGTGTTGCTCATATGGAGTGCAGCTATTCTAGCCCTTTTGCTATTAATATTTTTCTCTTCATGATCAGAACCAATGATTGCAGTAAGTTACTTTTTTGGATGGTGCATAGGCAGCTTTTTCTCCCAACTCCTAGTAATTATCATGAGCTGTTACGCATTACTCATAAGGTGTGGCTCTGCCCTCCTCTCTCTTTCTCAAAGGCCCTTTCTGTTTTGCTCAAGAAACTGCTGGCAAGCTGATACATCTATTCATTTGGCTACTTGAGTGTAATTGCCTTGCACTTTGAAGCCTGTGAGAAGCAAGTGATTTTGTCCCTGCCCTCGAGCAATGCTGGTGACATCTCCAGCGACCTCTCCGAGCCCCTGCCATTGGCAGAACACCTCCGCCGGGGCAGCCACCATACAGAGCAGGGATAATGCAGCCCTGGCTGCTCAATTTCTCCTCCTTTTCATCCCTTTCTTTGAAACTTTTATTAGCAACAGCTTTCACGCTCACATCAAGCTCGCAGTGGACAAGGGAGGAGGGCTCCCTGACGCCAGTGGCTGAAAGTCACTGGAGTGCTTCCTCAACATCAATGGAGTTTAGAGCAGAGGCCATATTGAAAAAACACTGTTTGGTGAATTCACACCAGTAGGCCTATTGCCCTTCCCCTTTTATGTTTCATATCTCATTGGCAGTAACTGAGAAAATCTCCTTTGGATCATGCCAAGGCATGCCGTATATATCTTGATCAGAAGAACTTCAATACGTCTTAAGGGTATTACAATTAGGTCACATTAATTAAGAAGCTGCGACCACAGTTTTATTTGAAAGAAGATACTGTCACGCACTTTGTAGGTATTCTCTGCAAATGTTTCCCCGTCCCCCAAGCCATAGATCTTCCCCTATTTTTTTTTGTATTATAATGTTACGTTCACAGGCACATTTTACAATGTGTTATATCCTTTGTTAATACACAAAGTTATGAAAGATAAATGTGCTATCAGAAAACTTACGTGCTGATGCAAAGTTTTAACACACATACAGTACTGAGTGCCTAATTAAGTTTAGTAAGTAGATGTTATCAGAACCGGTCTAATTTCAAGCAGTGTTGGAGGCTTTCCTTCTATCAACTCCAGTTTTTGTTATTGTCTGCCCCAGGGTGTTTACTTTGCTCTTAATTACATTCAGAATTTGATAAGGAGAATTACTGGAGTATTGGGTGGTTATCCTGGAATATTACAGTACACATTGTTTTTGGCAGTGAGCCTAATTCCTCTGTCTCACTGTTAGGACTAAATCATAGTAATTAATCCAGTAGTGCTAATTTAATCCTATTAAGCCTAATAGTGATAAGAAAAAAATATTTTTGAGTTTTAAGGGAGACAAATTAAGGATCTGCTTCTAACTGATCAATAACATTTTAATAAAACTGACTGATCTGACAGATCCAATATACTTTTAAGATGATTATTTAGGATTTTTTTTAACAAGTACTGTAAAGTGTACTTGTTAATGTACAAATGCTATGAATTGCCTCATTAGGTACCACTTAACCTGCCTCATCCAATCTATCCATTACAGGGCATAACCTTCATTTAATCACTTATTCACACTCATATATACATATACACATTCATGTGGTGGGCAGTATGAGGTATTGTTCCGCAAGAACAGAATGCCTTTGGAGTTTTTTCCCGAGAGTGTTCCACTTGCTGAATGCTCATGGGTACGAGCCACAGCTGGAATTGTCAAAATGTTTGCACCATTCAAATGTTTTACCACAGCTTAGAGTCTCATCACCGTACTCTACTTAAAATCCTCTGTAAATGTCAATCAGGTTTTTATTATATAGGGATATTATGGCTAAAATCAGTACAGTATTTATCAAATCACTCATGTTGAGGTTTCATGAGACTATAAAGTATTTAACCTCTTATATCTTAGAAACCCCTGCAGCATTACCCTCAGAGTGGCTCTTGTCTTCTTTGATGAAGAAGATGGAAACCAGGTAAACTGTAGACAGACAGACACTATCCCTTGGTCCCTTTAAATTCCTCAACCTCCATGATGTCACCACTTTAGCATACTGTGCATTACTCTGTGAAAACAAAAATCAAGAAACTGTTCCCACAGTTCATATCCAATGTTGAGGAATTAAAGATGAATTTATGATAATAGTTAAAGTTCATTTAAGAACCAGCTCATGACAGGATGGCTAATTCAGCTATGGAAAAGTTTAACCACTAAAACTTATTATAACTTTTCCCTACATCGTTTGTAATATGAATTTGAATTACTTTGTAAATTGTTATTCTAGCTCTTAGTCATGCTGGCACTGAGAAAATTTTAAATGCAACCTGAATACACTGTGCTGTCCTGATCAGTTGTTTGTATTTTGGCCTGTCCTGTCAAGGGGTCACAACAGCGGACAATCTGATCTGCACGCAACTTGGCACCGGATGTCCTCCCATTTTATCCAGGCTTGGGACCAGCATCATCAAGCGACTAAGAATCGAACTCAGGCCTTCTTCAGGGCAGGCGAAAAAGCTACCATCTTTCCTGACCTTATTAGTACATGGGCTATTATGGGTCAGATATGACTTGACTCTGATGCTAGTGTCAGGGGGTTAGAAGGTTAGGGGATGCTTTCATAGGAGAATGGGGAAAAGTAAGCCTCAGAAGATTGGACTGGATGATATCACAGACTGTATGCAAGGCATTATACAGTAAGATATGAAATAAAATACAAAGAGGTCAGATCAACATGTTGCTGTTGGATGAAAGACAATAAAAAAATAAAACATGTTCTGAATATTGTATGCTACTTGTTTTTTTTTTTTTTTTTTTTTTTTTTTTTTTGTGTTGTGGTTTTTTGAGAGAGGAGCATTTCGTGTAGCCAAACCAGCTGGTAACAATTTCAAGACATATTAAAGCAAATCTTTGCCAAAGATTTTCCTTTGGGAGATTATGTAAACCAATAATGTAATTATGATCCAGTTTAGCAAGAATCACTAAGTTCTGCATTATTTATATAAGGAAGGGTTTACAAAGAAGCCAAGCTATTCTGATGACTTTTAGTAGCTGTGTTATTTTAAAACTTTTCAATAAAACCTCCTTTTAATTTGGAATGCCTTGATGGAATGCACCATCCTTTGGCAGACCTTGTATCAGTCATGTTGCGATTTAGTGTGCCAACATGTCAACATGAAACCATAATGGTTTGAGTGTTTGAATGGTTCTTGAATGTCAGTATGACTGGGCAAGGAATCAGATCCATTATCTAAACATTGGTGCTGTTAGTGAAATTGCATGTGGTAACCATTTTAACACAAACTAAACGTTTTAGTAAATGAACTGTGCTTATAGAGATTGTTGGGAAATTGAATTGTTTCAGTGAACAGCAACATTCAGTCTTGGACTGTCATGTCTCAATGAAGATAGCGTTTGAGGTCACTCATTT
The DNA here is from genome assembly GCA_030014215.1 of Clariallabes teugelsi. Classification (NCBI taxonomy): domain Eukaryota; kingdom Metazoa; phylum Chordata; class Actinopteri; order Siluriformes; family Clariidae; genus Clariallabes; species Clariallabes teugelsi. The sequence goes on along the minus strand of JAQMYG010000038.1, from coordinate 13,091,812 downwards.
ATTTCAGTGCAGATGTGGTTATTATTTTGCCTAAGTTTCACATGAAGGGCCATGTGAGAACAGTGTAGACTAGTGTCCTCATGGGCTGTTCGTTACCATAACGAGGACCATATTTGACCTTGGTTGTATGTTTTCCTTTGTGTGTCATGTCTTATTATGGACTAAAAGACTTTAAAGGTCTAGTGGTACAGCAGTGGAGGAAGTAAATGCAAGTGAGGGTAATCTATAGGTCCAATCTCACTGCTCTTTCGTGATCTCTACCTCAATCATATTATTCAAGATGGAAAATTACAATATCTTATTTAAATAAAAGCATATGTTTGTGTGTGTGTGATCTAAGGTATGTTTCCCTTTGAATAATATGCAAAACAAGACACTGTAAAATTCCCCCAACATACAGGATGTCTGTAAAATGTCTGAAGAATCATACAGACTATTTCCAATTTAGCATGAATGATGCTTTCAGATTTCAAACACTGTGACAAAGGCTTAATCTGCTCCATTTATACCAAAGAAAACATATCCAACAATCTGCATCTCATTGTTTGCTTGTTATTTGTTACAGTAAATAAACTTATGGTATGTTTCCATTTACAAATGACATAAGATATACTGGGAGGTGCAAAACAAACCCAGTGTCTGCATGGAGAGTCTTGAGTGATAGGTTGCCTTATTGCTCTGGTATTGTATGTGGTTTTTGCAGAAGTGTAATTATAGCTTCTGTGGTCTGGAGCCAGGCGATCCAGAGGACAATGACTCTGAACAATATACAGGACCGAGATGTAGACCTTCTCTTCCTCCATCCCCATATCACACAACGATGTCTAATGAGATGCATAAAAGAAATGGCACACAATTAGAGAAAGGATCATCTGCAATTCCATTGTTTTCACTCAATGAAAATACAGTTCTTGAATCTAAAATCTTGAATCATGAAAGGATAGTTTGGGTGAGGCATTTGTTAAGACTGCTGTGTCTTTAACCTGGCATAAAGGTTACAACTTGCTGTAGAAAGGCCCCACAGTAATCTTCATTGAACCCCAGTGTTAATCAAAGCCTTTATTGTTATGTCAGTCTGCATCATATATTGTGCAAACACAGACCCGGTTATCATTTTTCTCTTTCAGACTTAAAACATGAGTGAGGAGCGAGAAAGAGAGAGGTTGAAGCCTTGGGTAGGCCAAATCTAGATGATCTTTGTAGACTTACAATTAGTCATAAACTACTGTACAGCGGTTTTAAGCAGTGACATCATGATGTCGGTTTTTACTTAAGACTAAATTTGAAAGTAAGGAACATGTCATTTTGGTTCTTTTGATAATTATCTCTAAATATACCAAGCACAACATTTTTTAAATCATTTTTTATACGAACTGACCTGTAACCCTGTGGAATATTGTAGGATCATCATATCCTGCCTCTGAAGTTCTGGTCCTCTGACCCTGTGACATGCCCAAACTTCTCTAATCATCTAAAAATAAAAAATATATATTCAGAGGACACCTATGTGGCCATAAACAGCCCTGCTTTGCATTAAGGGATGTTAATAAAAATGTCATCTTTTGAGCACAGGCTCTATTGCCTTTAAATCAATTGGTTTTGTCGCGTCCTTCAGGGCTCCGTTTTGGTGCAAGGCAGACTGCTTCAATTACCCTGATGGAACCCATGTGGCCACTATCAGCGCTGCCATCTTCCCCCCATGGCCTCTGAGAAGACTGGCTCCTCTCCATAATAAGCAGAGAGCAAACACACTCACTCTCTCAGGCTGTAATATCATCCCACACCTCAGCACTACACCTCCAAACAGACCCACATTAAAGCCTGAGTTCAAAAACAGACAGCGTGGGCACTTTCAACTCAGCATTATGCAGATACAGATATTTGCCGATTTCTACAATGGGATTATAAATAATAAAGTATTATAACGACGAAAACCTCCAAGATGCCATAATCTCATATTTGTATCTCGTATTTTTTCCAGTGTACCTGCACATGGCATACACTAAACACAGTGCTCTGTGCTGATGGTATATGAAGGAGCCACCATGCCAGTACAAATGAGATATGTATAACACAGGATGTCAAAATCATGATAGTGAATCGGATCGCGACTCAGTTTTGCTTATTGACTCTGGCTCCACTAGCGCCTGTCTGACTGGACTGAGTGGTCTCTCAGAAGCCCCCCATGCAATCCCTGGTAGGGGTGTGAGGCAGAGCAGGAGAGACAGACGCTCAGGGAGATTCCAGCTCTACGGGTCACTGCCACTGCACTACCCATGCAGCCTATTGATCTCCAGCCACTCAGAGACTGTGGCACCGGGCCAATTAAAGTGTGAAGTCCTCAGGGAGTATGCAGCTCTGCAGTAATGGCATCATGAGCAGGTTAGGCTTATTTACCCTAAGGCAAATTTCTTTACTCAGATAATAATGCCAAAAAATGAAGGTTATGAGTTCCATTCTGATAACATGAAATATGTCATATACCATGTATAAGCCATACACAGTGGAAACAGTAATCAGACCATAAAATAAAGGAACTGGGGAAGTGAAGGGCACATGCGTGTTTTTAATATATTGGACAGGCTGATAAATAATCATTTTAATGATATGTTTTAACATTGCATTTAACTTATTGCTTTTCAAATATGATCATACACATATATCTTTAGTACAACTGTGAAGCAAAATTGTTTAAGCATTTGTCGTTCTAAGTGTTTTTTCTGAATATTGTGAACAAGATGAAAAATAATATTTATTTTGTAAACTTGAAATGAGAGGAATGATCCCCAGTTCATAGCTTTGGGAGAGGACGCACATATTTATTTCATAAGGATGAAAGACCAAAATTCATGAAATCTGATCTTTCTGTAGCAGGCACCATTTCATGCTGGAACAGCATGATCTCCACAATAATTCAGAGCCTTTAGAATGGATGGGACTTTGACACGCAAACAAAAAAAAATTCTAAAGTAAATGTTTCTGTTCAGAGCCAAATGTGAATTGGAATAGCATTATCAAAGCCAACTGTTCTCCATGGTCTCGAGAGCTTGGTGATTCATATTTTGTTGAGCACTTAGAGGAGTCCTGTGAATTCATGACTGTTAGTGAAGTCACTGCTGCTATGGCACAATTCAAACCACTCATGAGTCTAATCAGAGTGCACAGTTTTGTGGAAATGTTCATTGCTAGTGCTCTAGATCAAAGCAGACATTACATTTAGTAATGAAGATCTAAGATAGGTTGATTACATATAATCAAAGACAAAGGCTCTGAGCTTACGGGAGTTACTCTTAAGATTATAGTCAAGATAGTCTGTCAAAAGGTTTACTGTATGTTTGATGCGGCTGCATCTCAGTGATCAGCGTAGGGGTAAAAAAAATGCGGTCTTATTAGATTTGTTTCATATTGCTAAGACAACAGAGATGCAGGGTCAAATTCACTCAGTCTCCACATCTTTGGCTGTGTCATTTATTTTCGTTCCTTTTGAATAAGGTCAAGAGGGTCGGTCCATAAAAATAAGGCTTATGATTTTTTATTTTGTCTTGCCTGTTCTCTGTATGAACCTGGAGCTACACAGTGTGAAAAAACTTAGATCTTCTTAGGGCTTAATAGAAACAGGTCATTAAATTCAGCCTGCCTTACAAAATAATCTTTAATTTAGCCAGCCATATTAAAACTTAACTTGTGAAACTGGTTAATAACATACCCTGCTAATTATTCATCAACATAATAGATTTAAATCTTATATTATGAATAGACATATTTTACATGGCATGAGAAGACTCCAACTATAATATGTTAAGTTATATTAATATTACATTAATTCCTAAATCCTGTTGTTATGTATTGAAAATAACCTACTGAGTCCCAATAATTTAAACTCACTGGTGAAAACAGAATAAATTTTTACTCTTTTTCACCAATCCACCAAAATGATTGCAGTCAAATTCAGACCTTTTGAAATGTTTTATCCACGTCTTTCATCACTGCGTAGTGCATTTACTATCTTGGCAAGAAATGCTACTGTAATACTCAGCAAGGTTATCTGTCACTGCCCTCCCTCCCTTCTGCAAATGCTGACTGTCTTTAACCCAGCTGATAATGCTTTAGCCTTCTCGTAAAGAATAGGCCTCTTTTAAGTGATCCATTAACATCCTGTCCCCAAGACTCTGACTCTGTCTTCTGAAACAAACCAGGAAACCTTGAAGGAAAACAGGATGGCAGACAAGCTCCAAGATCAAAGACCCCCTTCGATTCCCCGTGCTCGTTCTCCAGACATCTCCAGTCTTCCTTCCTAATGGTTTCAATTAGAGCTTTGGAGAATGTTTCAAATTGTAACCTTATCAATTAGTCAGCAATCCTTGGGTTTGGTTCTAATGGCCCTAACTTAGCTGTAAAGATTTAGTACCTGAGAGGGTGATATCAGTACAGGAAAGAGGGGTCTTCGAGTAGAGGAGATTTACTGCTGTCTGCTTCTGCAGGTCTGCTTCCCAGAGCTGAATTCGCTGCAGTGTATTTGGCCTGCTGTATCCAATTGATTTTGCTTCTTTTTTGTTGGAAGTCTTTGTGTGTAAAGATTTATGACAAAATGAAGTATAATAAGACTTGGTTGTAAGTAAGCACAGATTGTATGCTTTTGAAATACGATTAAAAATGTTTGATGTCTTTTTTTAATTATGGTCATTATGGCCATTTCTGAAACATATGAACTGTGGCATGTTCAAGACACATAAAACAGAAATAAGATTTAAAAAAAATTAAAAAATAAATAATAATAATAATAAAAAATAAAAAATAAAACTAACAACTACTTAACCAGATATAAAACAGACAACAAACTGGCAGTGGTAGAGGTCTAATATTAAATTAGTTTAATGATCCTACCGTGTTAGAATGCATACCTGTGCTGCTGCCATTTCTTGCATCAGGTTCCACATCTTAAAATGTGCACTTTTAAATGTAGAAAGTGAGTTTGTTAAGTTTAGACCACTATGCAAGATCCACTATACCAAGCCTGTAAAACAGTTGACTAATGAGTTTTTAGACCACAGGTCAAACTCATGGTAGTAATCTACATTAATGTTCTGATATAACTTGTATGTCACTATAATACTCCTCTGCTTTGATTACAATTGAGACATAAGAAACAGATGTTCAGTCTCTATTATTTAAAATACATAACTCACATGCAAACATTAATAATATTTGGTATTGATTGAAAATGTATGGGACAGTATATGACATTGGTTGGCATTATCCTGAAAGACTTAAAAAAAAAAAAAAACTCTTAGCTATAGTCCTCAGCCTTATATGAAATTGTCCTATTGCAGTCTATTTGAATTACACAGTGTGTAATTTACTCAAGGTATGACTCTTTGCTCTGTACAAACAACATAGTCATTACAACAGAAATATCCTGATTGAATAATAACCTTGCAGGGATATTTTAAGCTATACTCACAATTACAACTTAGCAAACACAACAATAAGAAATATAACAGAAGAAAATATAATTGTCCCCAAGCCATGTTTAGAAAAAGAATCTAGAAAACGTATCATATTTCTTGGTCATTTGTGTACACATAATGAGTTCAGTGACCCTTACAAAGCAATGTATGCTATACTGCATTAAATGTCAGGCATTATTAGAGCAGTGCATTAAGAGTCCAGCCATACTCTCACAGTGGGTTCAGTGACCCTAAAGAGGTGCCCCTGCTGGCAGAGCTCGGCTCACTGACTGGACTAGAAGGGTCAGGGGGCTCCAGCTGGCAGGCAGGCACACAGTGGGACCTGGAGACGGGCCTTTCAGACGCCAGTGCGGGGGAGACACTTTCACCTGACTAAGCGCTGGCCATGTGTCCCACCCCACGCTGCCTCTGGCCTCATCTGAAAGAGATGAGAGATCAGGCGCAAAAAAAACAGAGTGGGCGTTCACTTTGACTTATTGCTCCACTCTTAGAGGTATTATACTCTCTCTCTTTTATGATATACAAACTGTGAACTCCATTATTAGCTCTAGGTCAAAAATTCAAAGTCTAAGTCATGCTTTACTGTGATGGATGTCACAATAGTTGAATGCGTAGTTTGACTCATCAAACGGCATTGTACTCAATCATTAATTTATTCACAATCAGCAATTAATTACTCTCATAGAATACAGCATTTCCTGGAACTACCTGGAATCTGGGAAGCTTTTTCTGAGTTTAGTTTTCTGGCCCAATTGAGTGCAATAAAACTCAGGAAAGCAGCCAGAGCTGTAGCAGTTTAAACCCTTGTGTAAAAGTGAATTGAATCTCGGAAAATATCTGTTCATCATCTGTCAACAACATGAAAAATGGTGCCCTCAAAAGTTGCATATTTTTGTTAGCCAAAAGGACATAACTTGTGTTTATCACTGATGGATTGCAGCCACATTCCACTGCTTAGTGCAGCAATGTAAGGTTGCTTCACTTATTATTTTTTAGAGAAATGTTTTAAGGAAATAGAAATATGCAGGTGACATGTATTGTAACAAAAGTGCACGTTTGGTTATCTCAAACCTGTTAGTATTTGTATCAAAACAAATATAAACCATGAATTAATTTGTTATTAGCTTATCACTGAATATTGATTGAATTATTACATTTTGGAATATTAGGAGCCATTAGACTTTTTTTCATTTTCAAACCACTTCAAACACAGGGATTATATAAAATAAAAAATAAATTAAAAAAACATATATATATATATTTTCTTTGTCTATACTTGGCATAAAGTCAACCAAGACCAATTAACAATGAGTCACTCATTTCATATCAATTATGTACTTGTCAAACCCCTGAATGGAGTAATTATCTTAAAAAGAAGTGTGTTCATCTCACTCTGACAACCGAACGAGGGGCGTCCAGCCTGCCAGCTGTTGCTCTGCTGCCAAAACACAAAGCAGAAAATCCATAACAGACAAAGGCTTTTCCCTTATGAGATGCAGTTTACTGCAGAGCTAAGTGCTTTGGCATGGAGTTTGTGTGAGTTGTGTGGACAAGAAGTGAGATTAGATAATAATCTCACTGCTCAGGTTTTTCAAAGTGTTTTTTTTTAACACATAATACATGTTTTAAAGTGCTTGTAAACATGATGTTACTTGTCTGAAAAAGTCTGGGCATGGATCTTTAAGAAATCCTTTTAGGATTTGCTTAATCTGTGTCGTGTAAGCCTGAATTTATTATGTGCTTAACATAATTACAACTTACTTCATTTGCAGTCTTACTCATTTCACTCTTTAAATTTTATGATCACTACCAAAGCAGCAGATCATGGCCTCTTATCATCCACTGCCTGACCAAAACTGTGAGGTCAAAGTCACGCACTGTAAGATTTCTTCGAACTGTCTTAACATTGATTATGGAATTCATGTGTGAAAATGATGCTTCCAGAAACAATTCTTTCACAATTTGAGTCCTAGAATAGCCTCTGCCATTAGGGATGAAAAGAATCTATTTATGGAATAACCTGGTCATACAGTAAATGCATGTCATAAATGGACTTTTTTTTTGCCAAATATTTTTGCTGAACCTAGACCCGACCAACTGAAGCAACCACAGATCATAACACTGCCTCCAAAGGCTTGTACAGTGTGCACTATGCCTGATGGTTGCATCACTTTATGTCCTTCTTTTCTGGTTATTCTCAATAATCTGTGGCTTTCTTATGGACACACAGCTGTTTAGTCCCAAACCTGCGAGTTCTTATCACGTTGCATGTGTGGAAATAATCTTATTAAACATATGTTTGATTTCTACTGTTGATTTTTTTTATGCAACTTAAAAAGCATTTAAGTGATCTTAAAGAAAATGGTAATTAATTAGCAACGTTTATTAACATACCCCAATAATAATAATAATAATAATAATTATTATTATTATAATTATTATTATAATAATAATTATTATAATAATGTAACTGTTCTCTATTCTGATCCAGCTGGAAGAGCGCTTTGTCTCTGTAGCCTAGCTTTGTGTGTCCTATTAGAGGTTATAGGGCTTTGTGAGTGTGTAAAACCATAAAACAGGTCACAGTTGAATGTTTGAGTGTCCATTTTCACATTAGAGTAAGAGCGAACACATGTCCTGTTGTGCCGGTGTAGTGTCAGGTTTCGAAGCAGAGGGGCTTTTTGGTGCTCAGCGCTTCAGCCTCGATGGAGATGACAGAACCACAGCTGACCTCAGAACTGTAGCCTGGCCAGCTCTCATGACTGTTTATTAAAACTGCATGATTCCTGCATATTCTCTCACTAGGATCGTTGCATTTATCATTAACGCTTGCCCAAGGCTGTTAGGAAGAGGAAGGGCTGACAACCTGACATCACAAATAATTGTTCTTTGACTGTTTCCAACCCTTAAGTGCATCACTATACATGCATGTGTAATACTTAATGTTCTAAATGCTGCCACAACAATAATCTAATTTAGAAACGGGGCTTTTATGAAACATTAGCATTAGCAGAGTGGAAAATGTGTTTAAGTACAGATCACAGTAAATAGCTATTAAAACCAATTTAACTGTTACCAGATGTTGATGCATGTGTTTGTGTGAGGGAGCGTATAGGTGTGTTTGTATGGGTGTGTGAGAGAGAGAGAGAGAATTAGGCAATTTATTATAATCTAGTTCAAATAACTCAGTTTCAACAGTATGTATTAAAATTTTTATTTAGCTTCAGTTTAAAAATAATTCCTAACATTTATTATTATCATTTTAGATTCATAGTCATATGTTGGTTGTCAGTTTGAGTGTCTGTTGCCTTGCCTCCCGGTGCCGCACTATAGGAGTTATCTCCAAACACAGCTATATTGTAGAAAGAGTTCATGTAAGCGTTTGTATAATTCTGTCATCAATTACTATATATTCCACTTAAATAGGTATTGACAAGTTACTGAGTGTTCAGTGTGTTTCCGGTGATTCAACAGGGTATGGTAGAATTATTTGGCTGAGTCACACAAAAAAGGACTAGTGAAGAAAGTTTTATGATAATGTTATAAACATATCATCAAGGGCACTTCTCATGAAAGCGCAACCACTTTTACACTACATTTTATGACCCACAGCAGAATTACTTCCCCGAGTCAATATTTTCTGTCACATTAACATTTGCAGTAAAACTCAGCAAAGCGGTCGTAAATCAAGTGTCTGTCAGCAGACTGGCTGCCTCAGAGTGAATATGAGTGCTAGAGTGTAGCTAGAAGTGTGCTGTCTGCAAGGGGAAGCCACAGTCTGCTTAAGGCTGTGCCAAGTGGTTCCAGCGACCCTCTCTCTCTCTCTCTCTCTCTCTCTCTCTCTTATACACACACACGCACACATTTTGTGTATCAGCCACATCTGCATTGGGTGAGGATAGAAATGATCAAACCCCACTGCAGCTGTGTGGGGCAACAACTTATAAAGACATTAGTGAAGTGTGAAGTACCAAAATTCCTGAGCCTGGAACCTAGAACAAAGAAATGACCAATCCAATTAGAATTTTATCAATGTGGCCTGATGGAGCTCATGGCTCATATATGAAGCTGGGAGTAATTTTAGAAGTTATACAGTAATCTAAAGCACTGGAGTGTAAAAATGTGTGACCAAGCAGAGAAAATATTTGGCATAGAGTTTAATATTCAGGCCTGAAACTCATACGTGAATATAGAAAATAGGCTCCTTATAAATTCACAATGGAAGTCTGCCATTGTTGCTAAGTCACTCATCACATTAATGACAGAAATAGTATCAGTCACTTCCCTTTTAACTTTAAGTCCTATCATATTCAGTTCTTAAGCAGCTTAATGACCATCAAGTGCACAAATGGGCGTTCTCTATTGGCGTTATTAATGCCCATTACTCTGAGGGAGGTTTGTGCCGTCTTTTTGACCACAAACCAAACTGTTAAGTGACAAGGCAGATTATCTTGACCCACAATAGAGGCAATCATATTCCCCACAGTGTAAAGTCTAAACCTTCCTGGAGAGCATAAAGACCTTCACATTAAAAGGCCAAGCAGAGAGAAGACAGCATTCATGAGTTAATAGCCAAATGAACTTTCCTAATTTAGCAGTTAGGGCTGCACAGAGTGCTTGGCCCTTATGATGACAGTAGGACTGAGCCTGCTTTGTTGACCAGTATCGTTAATAGGTGAGCTGAACGAACCCTGGTAATAACTTCCCCTTTCCATGATCAGAAAGCTGTTCCCACGAAAGCGAGCACCAGAGGACAATACTCCCCTGGCTCCTTTCTCGGACATGTGACACACACACACACACACAAAACACACTCTTCACTCTCCACTGCCACTGAGCTCAGCTCAAAGTTAAAGAGCTCATTTAGTTCCATGACGATGGAGCGTATAACAAGGCTCTATACAGCAGTCAGCTGATGGTTGTCATCAGAGCTGGTTTGCGTGTATCTCAGACCGTCCTCTCTTGCTTTAATTACCCATTTTTGCTCTCACAGCGGGGCCCTCTCACAAATTATACGGCATTGTTGTGCAAAGATTGGCCTGTCATCGCACGAGGAGGGGAGTGTTTCAGTGTCGCCATCGTGGCCCCTGGTGCCCGGCTGCGACTGTACATAACACACCCTTGCCTGCCATTACGCCTGGTGCCAGGTGACTTGCTGACCCAGACAGCATTCTGCCATGTCAGCTTGGCGCCATAGAGTGGGGTTCGTTCCTGTTTTCAGACAATAGGCAAACTCAAGCTTCTCTAAAGATGAGTTTAGGCTCATGATAATCCACCCCCCTCTGTTTTTCTCTTCTTCTCTACACCCTTGGTGCTCAAAGCAATAAGACACATGTGGGTCTTAATCACCTGTTATTACAGGTCCGTCCAGAGGAATGCCTGTTCATCAGGTATCATGTGCCTGCGACAGTTTAGGCAACCTGTAAGTATTTGTGCAATTTAAGGAAGGTAAATGTATCATTTTATATGTCTCTATATAAGATTGCTTCCCTCTATAAATATATACTCTATACAATATATTTATAGAGGGAAGCAATGCTTATAGACTTATATATGAATTGTAGGTGACAGAGAGAATGTTGGGCGGAAAATGTTCCATTGACAAATAATTAAGACTACAAGCATGGCAGCAATTATACATACGGTACATAATATACATATTGTATATATAATTCATACTAAAAGCCAAATGGTCCTCATTTCATACTTGTGTACTACTTCTGATGCTGTCATTAAATGTGACTTTATCTACTTTAAACACAGTAAGTTTTTTCCGGATTTACTGTGTATCCTTAGCAAACTGAACAAAGTTCTCCTGATACATTTTCCAAGGGAAATAAACAGTTATTGTACTTGAGAATTACTGCAGGCACTGACCTGTTCACAGTAAAATCTCAAGTTCTTATGAAGGTCCCATGACCCCAGCTTGTAATTAATGCATTTAAAATGCAGTCATGCCTTTCATTTCATGCTGGTTAAGGTTCAGATTATGGTAACTGATGCTCATTCACTTAATTGAAAACTATGTTTAAATTACCTTTGGACATGGCTGGCACATGGTACATGGGAGTAAACAGTAAAAAATAGGAAAATAAAAGTAAACAGGAAAATAATTGAGTAATTGTATAATACTTTAAGTATTATTTTGGTGTACTTATGCTTTGCTTATGTGCTATCAACTGCATGCTATGGCATTTTTTATTTAGACTATTCGTTAATAACAATATATTATTATTATTATTATTATTATTATTATTATTTTGTTATATCCAACCAATGATTATATATAGCAAAAAATAATTGGTTGGATAATTTATTTTCTTAATTTAAACTGGTTTTAATTAATTGGTATATATGTTTTGTAACTGTCTATGACTAGCAAACATAATTAATGAGTCTAAAATTTAATCTATCTTTTAATAAGTAAGTGTAATAAGTAAGTCACGTGAAATTATAACAATAACTTCTTTTGTGACATTAAAATTGCAACAAAAATTTTTTTTCCTTTTTAATGATTGAACACATTTCAAAGTAAAAAGCTTTTGTATATATTTAATATTTAATTGAGTTTTTGACACATTATTTATTTTTTCATTAAACTGTGTTTTCTCAACTTTAGTTTGCACTATATAAATGGAAGCTTTGGTAAAGGTATGATATACAGTAAGTGATGTGAAACCCAGCTAAAATCTAAATGTGCAGAGGTTTTCTAAACTAAAACCAATATAGGTACATTATGTCACATGATTTGCATTTCAGAGCTTATTCCTTTAAATAACCATCTAGGGAAAATTTGTTGACTAAAGTCTATGTAGTATTATACGTAGTATTTTAGTTGAAAAGGTAATTTATTCTAAGTTATTATTAATATTCAGTTTTTTTCTGATGTCTTATTTTTAAACACAAACATTCTAAACATAGTAACAGTCATCCAACTAGATACTTCAAAGATTAAAAAGTGCAAAGAATTTAATTACTTTTAACAGTTAATAATTAAATCCTTTAGGACTAAGCATAACAGTTAACCATCTGAATATGTTTTAAAAAGGTGCTTAAAAATGAATAAAAAATTCCTATAGAATTTCAGTCAGACTGCAGCTTTAATTAGTCGAGGTTCTTATATATTTAAAAACCATGTTGTAAATGTTAATTATATGGCCTGGAGACTGTGGGCCAAACGTTACAGCGATAGTCTCACAATTACCATGCAGTCTGCCAAATGTGTTATTCGTAATTATTCACATATGCCAATCAAATGTGGAATTTTGTTGTGGTGTTGGATGAAGTTTGTAACCACACTTACATGCTAGTCACTGAACATTTAACTATAAAGTTACATTATGTGACATCAGACTGCTGTTCCCAGCTAGACAGTTTTAACATGAATGATGTCAAATTAGATAAAATGTAAAAATAATAAGAATTGTATTTGGCTTTATTCTCCTACCCATGTTCATGTTTAAGTTTCAATAAGCATTACAATGATTGAAAATGTATATAGTATGACAAAAATCAGCATTTTATATTTTGATAAAATTCACCCTTGTGTTTTTGATTATTAAATTATGGATCTCTCACGAGTCACAAGTTACAAATTGAAAAACATGTTAAGGAATAAATTTAGTTCTAGTATTAACCAAGAAATGAAAATAAATAGAATTCAATAGGATTATCATTAACGGTGCAGAAAGTGAAATAGAAGTCACATACTGTATACAACATGCATTCATGGACAAACACACAGTAACCACTGGAAGAAGACTGTATATACATTCTACAAAGATGTTCCTAGTTCATGGTCTACCTAATTATGTTTACGTTTATACAGCCGTAAGCAAAATATAAACTACAAGCATTCATGTGCTGTTAACCAGCAACTGTAAACTGTCCGCAGGCCTCACATTCTGAAAATGTGCATGTTGAATATTCTCTTATTCATCTTTATCCTTATCTTAATTAACTTCACTTCAAACAGATGTATTTGCTCAAAATGATTCCGTGTTCAAGTTATATTGCTCATATCCATTCATCAGATGTATAATACTTTCAAACAGCTTTGAATGTTGCGTCCACACCTTCAGTTGAAATGGCAGGTGTGTGTGTGTGTGTATGTGTGTGTGTGTGTGTGTGTGTGTGTGTGTGTGCATGCATGTGCATGTGTGTGTGCCTGTGCATGCACACAATAAGCAGAGTTTGAACTGTGGCAAAATGTGGCTACACACAATATTTGTGTAAACTACATGTATTCAAATTTGGATATTTATAAGTAGGACATATGAACAAGCTCAGGAAATGTTTAGCATTGCACATACTGTAAAATTTGTGAGATGTTTTCTGTACAGACCCCAGTTCCCTAGATAGAACTAAGATTTTATAACTGCTCATTTGAGCCAAATTAATCCATATAAATAAATCCATTTCAATATGGGAACACAGTCAAATATTTGTTTTGGTGGTTTTCCCCCATATAAATTAAATTGCTGCAAGCTGCTACACTTGGAAAAATGTTCTGGCCCAAAATATCAGTTTTCTGTGCACAAATCACACCATAATACTGCCTTTAAATAGTTACAGACAGACAATTTATTCTTGGCGCACTTTTCATTGCAAAACCTACGCCAGCATGAGTGTGTCACGCTTTGTTGCCAACAGTCATTATTTGCTGACAGCTCTAAGTCACTTTTCCCCTTATTGCTGCTTTTTAAAAGTTTTGAAATGCTAGACTAACACGCTTCAGGACATTGTGATTAGCCTAGGGCATGCAGTAGATTGTTGTGGAAAAAATGCATAACACTTAACGCATTGGAAAGCATTAGAATTTGGAATGTATTGGAAATGGTTTTGTTTTTGCAAACAGTGCAAATATAAACCAGGGCTCCATCTTTCAGATGATTATGCATAAATTTCAGGATTTCAGGAAACATGCCTTCAGCTCTTTCCTTTAATGTGTTAAGGCAATTGGCACCCACTGATTCATCACTTCTTGATTTTAGGGTTTTATATGCTGGATTTCACGAGTGCAGCTTTAATTATCTAAAGTCACATATGAGAACTAGACTAAGCTCCAGAGCCATTGCTCCATGTGAACCAATTTGCTTTCTCTGCATCAGAAGCTCAAGCTGATTTAGTCAGTCAGGTTAGTAAGTACCGACCCGCATCAGCTGATTTTGTACCATGGCATGGTTTTGACAGAAACGTCTTCTACAAATCACGACGATTTGTTTGAACTCCACTCTGTGTGGAACTGATCCCATGCTGAGGCTGGCTCAGAGTGCCCTGATAATTGCTCAATCATAACAGAAATCAAAATCCAACAGTGATCCCCCCCTCAGCAGCCCCTCCCCCTCTCCTCCACCTGAGACTCAACAGGCACAGCCTTATCCAAATGGAGCTGGCAGTGATTTTCTCATCGTCTGGGACGGAATGAGAGCTTGCATGCTCTAAATTAAACCAGCGTGTACCAGTTATTCACTCCGAGTCTGACGTTAATGGAAACCAACTCTGCTCTTTTATAATCCATTTGTGCCATTAGTATATTAGTCTTAGCTTAATGACAGGATGTCATTAAGAGATTTGGTTTACAACTAATGACAATATTTGTGCACAGGACTAGGTCAAACAAAGAGAGCGTTTACTGTGTCCTTTATTACCATGATGAAAGCTAAATATCGGGCATGCTTACATTTGGGTAAACTGTTTACTAATAAATGTCATGGCTTTTGAGTCATTCTCCAAAACAATGTAAATGAATGAAAGATATGGTGAATGAAGTTATTTAATACAATCATATGGGTACAGTAGTAAACTGGAGTGTTAGGTATACAACATACAACTCAGACTTCTAATACATTTACTTTTAAGACATAACATGTTTTATGGGTGTGAAATGAAGTTCAAATTATTTTTAAGTTGTTTGTGTTTCTTTGGGTGTAATGACATGGCTTTTGAGTCATTCTCCAAAACAATCCAAAACAATGTAAATGCATGAAAGATATGGTGAATAAAGCTATTTAATACGATGACATGGGTAAAGTAGTAAACTGTAGTGTGAGGAACGGGTATCATACAACTCTTACTTTTAAATAACTTACTTCTAAACATGTTTTATGGGCATGAGATAAAGTTCAAATTATTTATAAATTGTTTTTGTTTCCTCACGTGTAACATTGAATTATAACGTGACAGAACGTGATTAAATCGTGACGACGTGTAAAAGCTGTAACAAACCACATATTTAAATATTCATTCATTCATTCATCTTCTATACCGCTTTATCCTGTATTCAGGGTCGCGGGGGGCCTGGAGCCTATCCCAGGAAGCTTCGGGCACGAGGCAGGGTACACCCTGGACAGGGTGCCAATCCATCACAGGGCATATTTAAATATTAGACATCAAAATCAATCTTAAGTGCAATAATGTGCAGCGATAAGCAGCATATTAACACAAAATATATCCATATAAATAGGTTCAATAAATAAAGGTCATGTTGGAAGCTTTAGTCACATATTAGTTATTGATATATGTTAGGATTTGTTATTAATATCTGCTTAATTAACTTTTGTTAACCTTCTTTATTTGTCAACAGTGTGCAGCTGTTTTTAGTATGGTTTGAATAAAAACTTACTGTTAAGTGGGATTTATGTGCTGCGACTTCTCCTTCATTTTTCGCATTCCACAAAGCTAATGTCCTCTGGGGGGCAGCATGTATGGGAAGTTCAGCCTCCTTCGGAGGAATGGCTGAAAGCCGCCACACATGGATCCAATATTGGATCCAATGTAGATACAGTAGATGCAGACGACATGGAGCCATCCTTAGTTCAGCGGAGGAAGTTAGTGGTGTACGTGTCTGCCACTGGTTCTCATTTGCAGTCTCTGAGCTTCTGGGAAAAGTTCAAACAGTTGTTTTCACACACAGCTATGTGCTGCTAGCCCAAGCGATTTGTTTGAGATGTTGACGTTATTGACTGATGGCTGAGCATATTGAATAGTCTGACTTGATGAAATGCACCATTAACAGAAATATCTCAGATGCTGCACATCTGTTTGTAAATTTTGAAATGAAACTTTTCAGTATGCTTATGTTCTATGTAAAACTACACAGGCGCACACACACATTTATTTATGCAAATGAGGGATCAGGGAATTTTTAAATGCTGCACATTTTTAACTGTAAAACTTTTAAAGCTTGTTTTTACAGTGTGCAAAAGAATTAGTTTGCAATTTGCAGAACATGCAGAACAACTATGCTGAATGTCAAATAATCTCTAAACGTTAAGCTAAGGACCTGGCAGTATCCTAGTGAGCTATCACCATTTACACAGTATTGCTTATTTTAAAAACATGCTCAGCTGGATACTACTCAACTTGTAAAAAAAAAAAAAAAATCAAACCCACACACATTTGTCAGGCTGGAAATAAAGGTTTCAGTCTTGACAACCGAACAATTAAACAGAATCTTTCTTAAGACAAGAAAGCACATACTGGGTAATATCTTTTACTGCCATTTAGCTGTTAATGTAGGCTTTGTATATTTAGCTAGGTCAACTCTACACAAACGGTGGTTTCACAGATTTAAAGCAATGTGTCAAGATTGTCATCTAAATTAATTGGTGAGGTGCCAAGCAGGAGCAAGAACATTGATTGGGCGATATGCATGATTCTAAAGACAGGCCTGCAATTTTTCCAAGGGTTTGATCTATGAAGGAATGTAGACATAGGTAGCATACTTGTCTGTTTCCAATGCCACAGACTGCTCTGTGACCAACTAAAACAAATAAGGTCAGGCTGCAATGGTGGGGTGGGAAAATAAACAAATCAAGCTCTCTCTCTCTTTTTTTTTTACTGTGCTCATTTTGCATGATTCAGTGGAAATTAAAAATGTTCTCCCATAAATTTAGTGCCAACCACGCTTAAAATCAGGCCTGCGTTGGATGTGAAACACAAGAGCCTATAAGTTTTGAGTACTTCACTGTTCTCCAGGTCTTTTAAATTTCAAGAGTGTCTCACAACAGCATGGATGGCTCATGAAACTATGTAGTTAATTTTTAATATAGACATAAAACCACAGTTTTATACAGTTTACAGCTACACAAATGTAAAAAAAAAAAAAAAAAAAAAAAAAAACCAATATTGTTTGGAAACCCCAAGGTTCACAGTTTAGTCTAACAAAATAATGGTGGTTTGCAGACCAGCATGAAACATCAGCAGTTTATTTTGCACAAGCAGTGAGGGATCTGCTTTCTAATAAACACTGTGTAGCATTATAATGTACTACAGTATATATTATGACTATGAGCTGGTCAAGTTTGTTTGCCATGTAGCCCTGCAGCATCAGTGTCCTCAGGCAAGCGTTCACACAAAGCTCGTCTTTCGCTGTGAGCCATGAAGTCTGAGTACCATGTACCTCTGGAACATTCCTGGAGAGGCTCAAAAGAGAACATACACAGTAGGAGATTGGAACTAGTCCAGGGAAAATACAGTCCGGTTTGCATTTTATGAGTAAATCTGATCAAATCAAACTAACCCCCACCTGCTATGAAAAAAGAAAAGATATAGGCCATGGGCTAATCAAAACATTTAATTATGGTTAAAAATCAATAGTGTATGTGAGTGCTAACATTTGTGTTGGTATTTTTGATTTGCCAGTAAGAATGATATGACAGTAAAATGCCGGCAAACTCTAAACCCGATATTTGTTAATTAAATTGGATCTAATAATCTGACCATACTGGTAGATATAGTGTAGTTAGTTAAAAGAAAAGGCTGATAATATAAAAAATTTTTACCATACCATCCTGGCCTATTAGAGAGATATGTAGTTGTGTTCAATTACTTTCATTTTTAGAATTCACATTTTCACATACTTAAAAAAAAAGTTTTTCATGTAATAAAAGTTTCTTTCTTTTTTGGAAACACTGAATAATTTGGTTTTATTAAATAGTATCTGTTTATTTGCTATTGGCCATTTGCAGTCATTTTACAAAATTAAATCATTACAGTAAAAAAGTGACCTTGACCATCCACATTGGGAACCATACAGTAATACCAAAATGTTTTCACATAAGAAAATTATAATAATCTGCTGTAATAAAGAATACAATGCTAAAGCTGCAGCAAAATACACCAAACATGTGGTGGACAAATTAGACATAATGTCATGGCATTAAATATATCAAATGAAATAGTTGACACACATTAGATTACAAACATTAAAACTTTCAACGAAGAAATTTCCTGAGTTCCTTAAACACCCAGTTTTCTTAATTAGAGATATATGTAATCTATTTCCCGCATGCAATTAATATATACTTTTGCTTAAATTCCCTCCACTCTTCCACTGTACAAAAAAAACCTCGCTATGGATGGTCTTTAGCAGCAGTCAAACAGGATAGCAGAGGGGCTCGATCATGCATGAGGTCTGTATTACTGGCACCAATAAATACTTTGCAGCACTTTATTTAGTTCCATGCCTTGGGCCATTTGTTCCCACAGTCTGTCACTCAGCAACTGCATGGCTGATGGCGAGGAGAGTTACGCCACGGCTATCGTAATTAAAAGCAGCCCAGCCGGGTGTGGGTACACTTTGTGAAGGGCGTCTAAAGATCTGTACCTCACCCAGCGAAAAGCCGCGATGTCTGAGACAACCAGAGATCAACCTGGGCAGAGCCTGTTTCTTCTCTTACCTTTGCATGAGGAGACAAAGGTCAAGTAGAGAGAGAAATCCCAGGATTGTACTGCTGTAAGAAATATCTGAGCTGGTTACTTTTTGTTTTTTTTTACAGTTCAAACAGAGACCTACATTATTTTAATGTGTATTTATTACTTATTTTTTAATGTAATAAATACAATGATTGTTTCATGAGGTTACAAAAAAATACAGTCAAAAGCATCAAGGACCATATAAATTTTATATATCCTTTTTTTTTTTTTTTACATTGTGTACATTTTAGTTCAAATTATTTGTATATTTGAGTAGCTAATTAAAATAAAAAATTTGTAAAAATTTTAAAATAAGGCTGCATGAAGGAACACCATAGAAAAGTAGATTTCTTTTTAATTCTAACAAATTTTACACAACAGTTGCTATGTAGTAAAAGATTCCTCCATGTAAAATGATGTACATGTTGTGAGTGGTCTTTTATAAATGTAATAACTATATATATATATATATATAGTTATTACATTTATATATATATTAGTTATTACATTTATAAAAGACCACTCACAACCTTCTAATATATAGAAGTCATTAAACTAATAACTCTATTTTCAGAGGGGTTATATCAGTTCGCACAACCACCTGGGCACTAAATCCATTCCGCTACTACAGGCTCTGGGGCATCTCTCTATACGAGACTTTTTATGGTTTCTTACCAACATGCAATTTACATGTGCTTGTAATTAAATGATTGTAATTTGAATGTAGCAATTTTAATGAAGCTCCACACATGCCCTTGATGTTTACTTTGACCTAACAGCAGCTATTAGTATATAGGGATTGTATAGTATGATGTTGTCAAAACTTGTTATTTTGTTATGTCTGTTCTTTAATTTGTTTATTTTAGAACAAAATCAGCTGGAACAGATTGCACATTTATAGGTAGTTCTCTTCAACACACAAAATCCCTAAAACAGGTTTTCATAAACACTTGGTTAAATACAAATGATATATATATGTACATATACATATATACATAT
>JAQMYG010000038.1:13003743-13024863 GCA_030014215.1 Clariallabes teugelsi | reverse complement strand
TTCTAAAGAAGTATTTTTTAACCCTAGTATCTATACTTCTACTCAAGTAATGAATGTGAATACTTTTGACACCACTGGTTCAATGTAAACAAACACTTGCACTAATAGATATTAATGAGACATTCTAAACTGAATATTTTACTTGGATAAGCTTAAATTTTCACAGCTGAAATAACAGCGCTGAAGTGGTATACGTGAATTTTAAAGCGCTGGCGTCATTTTAAGACAAAACTTAATCTTTATCCGATCTACTTTTTCGATTTTCGAACTTAAACATGAAATAATAATATCACTAATTAAATTAAAGCTGATCAGTTTATTTTTGGCTTTAACCTTTTAACTATTTCTACAATCTCTTTTCCCGTCAACGATTAGTTATTTCTATTGCAATTGCATCCAAGTTCATTTAAGACGTCGGTGTTGGAATCTGATAAATACAAAAAAAAATTGCTTGTAAGTAATAATTGTTTTAGACACTAGGGGTCAGGCTTGTGCAATATACCAACAAACTCTAATGCCGCCTGTAGGCACTTGATCATTAGATCATTATGAATATAATCATTTGGTCGCATAAACGTAACGTTAATGTCATATTACTTGCTAATTGTCTCGGGATAATTGTAAATGTCCTTATTTATAAGATATATTTTATATTTGGCGAAAATATTAAGTTTACTATCATTTTACTGTCGATTTTTTCCTCAAATGTCTGTCTTTGTAGTTCAAGCGCAGTCTAGTATTGTACAGACACATCAACATATTCTACAGTAACATCAACAAATATTGCACACCCATGAGTTTATTTAAAACTATGTGGACTCTTGGTCATTCCTGTATGAGGGTGAAATGCACTTCACATTCTGACCTCGTCCATTCATAAGTGTATTTGAGCATGCAAATTTAATAAGTATTTATTTAGCAGAGCCTGGCTGTAATTAGGTTAATGCTGCAGTAACGGAGTGCTCCTCTCCCACTGCTCCATTCTCCTCATCATCTCATGCGGAAAGTCCTGCAGAAGGGCTTCACACTGGACATAGCAATCCAACTGAGTGCACCTGGGCCTGCTGAACACCTTACTGTCTATACAGTACGCCTCTTTCTTCTGCTCACAGCCCTTTAACTGACACCAACCGTCAACCACCAGCATGGCTCTTATAATCTTCTTTTTTTTTTTTTTTTTTTAATGTGAAATGAATAAACTAGTGAATCATGGGGCTGTGTTTAATAGTATCCTGAATTTTAATTAGAATTTGTGCCATCTGATCTAATACTGTCTAATAAAGAATGAGATCCATGAGATTCTCAGATGCCATATTTTGTTCTTTATTTCACAATATTTAAGCAAGTGTTTACATTCTTCATTTATTATACTACTGTCTCTATCTGTCCCTTGTTTGTGTGTTTTTTAATGTCACACTCCCACACACTTCCTCACACCCACTGCTTCCATGCTGCAGCTGTGTGTGGTCTGCCTTTTACTTCCTGTTCTGGCTCCTCACTCTGGGTCTTTCCCCTCAACACTTGCACACTGGAAATCACATGAACCTGTTCATGTGCACATGCAATCACATGCATTCACTCACACAACCTCCTGCGAATACAAACGGTGAACAAGTTGTTCATGATAGTCAAGATCATCTGACCCCATTATTGTTCTTTATTTTTGTATAGTAGGAATGTGATAAATCAAAATTTGTTAATACATCATTGGTATAAATTAAAGAACTTGTTCGAGAACAGTTATTAATACATGAAGGAAAATGTGGGGTTTTTATATGGAATTCAGTAAATTACATAAAATGAATGCCACTTGAGTCATTAGTGCCACTAGTTAGCTTACTAGTTACTAATTCTAGAAAATTACTAATTTACTGTAAATTATGTGTCTCATAGCCTCGAGTCAAGCTGTTTAGATTTCCCCTAATTTCAGCTGGTCTTTGGTATCTCCATTCTTTCCTTTATAATCATTAACTTCCAAAGACCTTTGGCACTGACATCCTGCACTGAAATGAATGAAAAAAAATGGATGGTTCTGTGATGTGGTGGGGGAATTTATTGTGGGTTTGTCTGGTCAACTGCACCCCTTACTGTAGAAGTCAGGGTCATTTCAAATCAATACCAACATGTCCTCCCTGTTCCTCCTTATCAAGTGACAGAATATTTCTATTTTGATAAGTATTTGATATTATTATGTTTAATAAATATAAATAAGGTGTAAATCATCTGCTATGGCCATGATAGTCAGCAAGAGAACACCTAGGGGAAATATTTTGTCTCTGTAGGTATTTACTGCTCCTGTCTGTTACTTCTATGGTGATGAAAAATAACCTTGGTAATATGTCTGACTCTACTTGCTGTTTATATGGTCAGTAGATACAAAACATACTTCCGTACAAACTCTGCTTTCAACATTCTTGAAGCTTTACATTTTTTACTTTTAACGTGAACATGTGAGTCTTGTGAAGGTGCTTCATTTATTCATTCATTCGTTCCAGGTTTTTGTATAAAAACATACTGTTCCTAATGTATAAAAAGTGACAACAATGCAGCAATGTATCATCACTAGTTAAGCGTGTTCCTTAGAGGGTGGAGTGCTGAGAGATGTAGAGGCCTCCACACTATGTACTCTACATTCCAGCCAGTGGGGGCAATGCTGTGCTGACATAGGCATTATATAAACATGTGTGACTGTGTGTGTGTGTGTTGAGCAGGGCTTGTGGTTGGCGGAGAGCAGGCGTGGCTTCATTCCCTCCACAGGCCGAGCGGAACAGGATCATTCAGATAGCCGCACAAAGCCAACCTGACAGGGAGAGGTGGAGAGAGGGTGGGAAGGAGGGCAGAGCAGAGTGCAAGTCTACTGCAGTGTCTCTACCACCACCACCCCCCACACTTTCACAGAAACAGGAAAGGCTGTAGATGCCCTCTGTGAACTGAGCAGAATCCAATTATAAATGCAGCTGCTTAGACACTTTGTCTCTGCAACTATGGCCACTGGTTTTAATAGTTGAACAGCTCTGCATGCTATTCTGTCACAGAATAATCAGATAACAATCTCACCGCTTAAAATGATACTTATAATGTGCACGATAATACACATGGAAAGGAGAGAAAGAGAGAGATAGATGAAAGATGACATATACTGTAGTTTGAACCTTCAGAAGAAACAGCTAGGAATACAGGTGCTCCGCTCAGTCAGACAGTGTTGGCAGCATTGCAATTAAGAAAATTTAGTCTTGTGCAGTTTTGTCTGGATGCTAATGGAGGTGTTAGAATTACGAACTTTTCAGCTACTCAATCAGGTCTGTAGATCTCCAACTACCAAAATCCTCAGCCATTTTTCACACATGATTAGTCAGAGACCAAACTGAAATGAAGCCTTGGTCATAATCCAAGACACATCTGTATTCAATACGTTTTTTAATTCAGGTTTTCAGTATGTCTGTTGAATGTTCATGTGATATTTCTTTTTATTGTTGATTAGCCCACATGGTTTGACCTTTGCTGCATATGCTTTGCAGATTTATTCCAGTTCACCATATAAACAGTTCACCTGCTTCCATCTGTCTGCCTTTTATAATACAATATATTGCTACTAGGTGGTGACAACTGCACCAAAATTCTGCTCCTTATGTTTTGCTAGCAAACTTCACTGAACAACTTCTGCATCCGGGGATTTTTATTTCTGCTCCCATTGTGCGAGCCACTGGCAACTAATTACACAGCTCTAAACCCGACTAATATGAAGGAGATCTGTCTATGTCTTAGTGTTTGTCTGCTATCTTCATCAACACGAAACATTACGTTTTGCTGAATTCTTTCATGAAGCTCTTTAACCATCCACCTGATGGCAAAGTAATGAGCGTATATCTTTGAGACCTTTTGTCCAAGGTTATATTCAACCTTGGCCTCAAACAAATCACAATCACTATGCTATCTCTATACACTTACTTTTTCTCATTAGACTTGGAATGATCACGATCTTGAAAAACTTGATAAAGTTTGACAAAGTACCTATAGCATGATGAGAATAACAAAAGAAACAGAGAAAGAGTAGACAACTGCTTTAGCAGTACATCTTGGAACTGTGAATACTCATAATGTCATTTGGTTTTGTTAGTGGCTTGGTTTATTGCTTACATTGATAACATTTTGACAGATTCCAATTTTCTTGAGAAGTGCATCGACCTTATATAAACAATCCTGAAGAGATTTGAGTTCTGTGTCCCGTAAGTTTGGTTATATTAAAAGAAAGTGACTGTCATGGATAATATTAAGGTCCAAACAGTCATTAACTGGCTTTAAAATATCACTGTCCTTTGAGGACTAACCTCATGTCCTTGTTAAAAAGCAGATAGAAAATAAAACTAAGCATCTTGCTGTTGGTTCAGTTTGCCATGCATAGTTGAGGTTCCATCTCTCAACTCAACTCTCTTATCAAATGAAACCCATCCTTTTATTTTTAAATGAGTTATTGCTTACTAAAAGAAAAAGCATAGTAACAGTAAACTATTGCCCAGTTTGGCTTTGATGGTTAGCACAGATTATCCTTTTACATTTATCCCTTTACGACGTAAAAAAAAAAAAAAAAAAAAGATTTCACCATGATCAAATCTTTTTTTTGTAAAGATTTCAGTTTATTATATGAGACGATACTGTTAATGCTGATGCTATATCCCAGATAGCCCATCAAGCTGCAAACCTAAACCACAGAGATAATCCTAAATATTGTGTGGTCACCATACCTAAGAATCTAACCAGGCCAGGCATCACCCCAGATTTAAAAAAAAAATAATAAAATTTTTTTAAATCCTCCAATTTATGTGATGACTTTATCACCTGTCTGCATGCAGTACATTTCTCTAGTTTCTGATAACCGGGGTGATCACAACCTATCATGTTCTTGTCACTAAATACTGGTGAGAATCCATGCTTCAGCACTTTACCAAATGATGCTTATTATGTACCCAATCCAAAGCCTCGAGGATTCTTCCCACTGGCACACTCCAATTTCTCAATGGTCATGGTTGCACCTAGCCTTAGATTTTGCTACAAATCTTCTAAGGCATGACAAATATTCCAGTGCTTCTGGACTGATTGTCAAAATCCCTAAGACTTATTCCTCTTCTTGCCTTACCAACAGGCTTTGAAACTGCTGAGCTTGTTAACCAGTATTTCAACATCTTTAAAGACACAGTGCCTTGCAGGGGGGATAGTTCAGTTCACAAGTTGGATAAGCACTCTTCATAAATATGGGACTCCTATTTTGTTAATTATTAGCCTATCATTTTAATCCAGTGGCCACCTGGGCAGATTTGGGTCCTTGGGGCATAACTCCAAAAGACATCTGGGTATGTGCTGTGTTTTCTGGCAACAGGACATTGGCAGAGGATCCTTTGAGAGCTGTGGGTTGCTTCTATACTGTACATACAGAAGTTGGTGTTTAATTTATAGTGCCTCAGCATTTAACCAGACTACTATCATATACAGTTCATATTTCCTGTTACTGTGTATTTATTTAGTTATAAAAAAAAATTAACTAACCCTTAATTAATCAAACATAATTAATCTACACCATTTCATACATCGTGGTCCACATACAGTTTCGTTTAAAATTAATGATTCTCCATACAGTTATAGTGGGCCTAGCTGAAAAAGATGTCAATATTTTTAGTGATCGCAGTACAAATGGGCTCAAAAGGGGACTTCTGAGCATTGATGAGATGTCAAACTACTTTTTCACACCTAACTACAGTACTTTATCATAGTTTAATAGCAGTGTAACACTGAATTATCTGTCATTCAGAATGATTGCTTTATGATGCCACCTGTGGTTGTAAAATTGATAGCAAAAGAAAATGAAAATGAAATACCAGAGATTAACTGTCAAAACCAAAAACTGACTGTTTAGCTCATGCGAGTGCTTGGAATAGACAAAATGCATTCATATATGGCATGCTCTCACTAAACACTTAGTATAGGAATAGTATGTGTACAGAAATATGGTAAATATACCATTACTATTGGTATCGGAACACTATACTTATACTGGTAAGGATCTCCATTTGCTTCCAAAACAACCTCAGTTCTTCATGGCCAGATTCCACAAGATGTTGGAAACCTTTCTTTGAGATTCAGGTCCATGTTGACATGACTACATTATGTAGTCATGTAGAGTTTTCAGGTGCACTTTGATGCTGTAAATCCCGTCCCAAAGGTTTTCCACTGAATTCAGATCCGGTGACTGGGAAGGCAATTGAAGAACACTGAACTCATTGTCATGTTCATGAATCCAGTTTGAGAAGAATTTTGCTTTGTGTCATAGTGCATTATTATACTAGAAGCAGCCATTAGAAGCCTAGGGATGCACAAGCCAACAAGAATCAAATCAGCTGTGGCATTTAAGCAATGATTGATTGGTTTTTGTATGATTTTATGCATTAGACTTGCTGCCACACAACTGGCTTATTAGATAATTGCATGAGTGAATTGGTGTACAGATGTTCCTAATACAGTATTTACTGAGTGTATTTAGCAAAAGTAATACACAGTTGATTTTTCCTCCTTTCACTGAATTATTATTATTATTATTACTTCCTTACTTATAGAATAAGTGTCTCAATGCTACTATTAGCGTAGTTATTGTGTTCCTCTGGATCACTGCCATGGAACTACACATTAGGCATTTGAGTATCATTACTTCATTTATGTTAAGTGACATAAAATTTGGAAATATCCGTCCAGGAACCCACAGGACAAAATGTGAAGCAGACTCTTAGACACTTAGTTAAAAAGTTAAAAAGAAAACAACATACATCCCATATTCAGATCAACCTCAGAAGGTTTGCAGGTGGGTTATTTTAGAATGGTCTGAACTCATTTCTTTTATTGATTCATGCCGAGTCATCAAGCTGTGACTTTTTGGATCACTGAATCGAACTTGTTTAAAGCAGAAAGTGTGCAAAGATGCTAAGGTGGGATGATTAAAGTGATTACAGGCATATTTGATTAAAAAACTTGCGGCAACATGTGCATTAAGTGTTCCAACAAGTTTTTCAGGTATTTTACACAACACAATTGACTTTTAAAGTACTGTATGACGAAAAAGCTATGACGATTTTTATCAAAATTAATTTTCTTCTTTAACAATGACAATTGTGGCACGCATATGAAGTTTGCTGTTTTGACAAAAGTTGTCAGAAGAAAAAGATATAGCCAATGGTTAATACCATAGTAAATCCTTTGAAAAGTATATAAGCCAACATCTCTAAATACCTATTAGTTACATTAAAATTGCATGACCAATAGAAAAAGCACAGGCAAAACAAAAGCTAAATTAAAAAGCACTTCTACAAACAGACAGGCTAAGTGTGTTACGCATGGTGCATAACTACGTGGTGCCTTGGCTGCTGCTCGAGTGATTTACTCATTCACATAAAGTCAGTGCTCTACATAAGAGAAAAAAAAACTCTTGTCTGTCCTAACTAAATGACTAGTCCATATTCTTGTCTGGATTCCCTTTCTTACTGCTTTATGCACACAAATGAGACACAGCCATACGCTATGAACTAAAAGTGGCTCTGCTCTCTGCAGCTGTGTGTCCCCAATGCTGGAAATAGGCTCACAGTAACAGCTCATGAGTCACAGTTACAAAATGGTGGCAACTGTTGATGCAGAAATTCCTGATATTAGTTTTGAGACACAGCAGAGAGAAAGAATGTGATGAAAACACTAAAAAGATTATATCTGTCTGTTTATAACTCAAGAATGTACAATACACACACACTTAATTAATCAAGTAAACTTTGTAAATAAGTGATTTAAAAAAATGGCAAGTATAAAATTCATTTTAATTTGAATAGTTTATTGTATGATATAAAACTACAAAAGTAAGACTGTTTCAAATTCATAGACACTTGTCCATATTTTTATATATATTTTACAGTCCACACCTTGTTTTAAATACAGTGATCATCAGTTGGTGGGTGGGTTTTCCTCAAAATTAATATGTTGGTAATTGCATAGAAAAGGCACAGCTCCCAAGGTCTGTGAAAAATACAGCCTCTCTTACTGAGCAGAAAAGGGACCCCCCCCCCCCCCAACACACACACCCACACCCACACCCACAGCCAACAAACGCACATACACACCCCTATCAGCTCCTGGCGGTCTCTCTCTTGAAAACCACTGAACTCATTATATTTCCCCAGACAGGTGGTCTGGGGTATAGGCTGAAGAAAGGGAGACACCATGTCGTATTAACAGTAACCGGCATCAACACAGCACTCATTTCTGCTCTTCATATGTTTTGGCATTGAGGGTTAGAGATAGACTTTCCTAAAAATATGCTTTGGAGTCTGAACCTCAAAAGTTTTTGAAGAGAATAAAGTATTGCTTCACAAGTTTTTTCCCCCCTTGCACACTATGAAGTAATGTACACAGACATTAAATACTCATATTTAAACAGGGGTAGGGAGTGTATACCTAAACACTGCCACAAACACCACCCCAAAATTATAATATAAGAAACAAAAAAAATAATACATTAAAAAAAATAAACTGAATGAAAAGATGGCTTCCAACCCAATTCATTGTATAATACATTCCTATACGCAGAGTACATTCCTACCATACATTCTGTACACATTACAATCCAGATGGTAGATTCACATCAAAATAAATATATTTACACAGGAAACGAAAAATAAATAATTTAAAACAAAAATCACTCCAAATCCAAACAACTTAAAATAATCAGTAATAATTATGAATGAATAGTATTGCCTGCTTGGCTTTAAATACTCCTGATCGTCATGTTTTCAAATTCTTACATAATCTCTTGAGCACTATAGGTTGTGATCTGTAACTCCCACTAAAGGCTTCTCTGGAAATAGAAAATTTTAATATCCAATATCTAAAATGGTCACACTAGTGAAGAACCAGTATTACAGTTCACTAGTCTGATAATGCCTGTGTTAATCTATGCTAAGAAGCCAAGACACTCTTGAAATCTGTGACAGGAAATGATATTTATGACAAAGTCATGGCTGATTAACAGCACTCTCCAGTAAACAGGTCTATAATACTAAGCAGCTGATATGAGAAATGGTCCCTTTGTACATGTATGATGTGATTATTCAGAAGTGAACTGAAAACACTGAAAGTCTAAATCCCCTACATCCAGTTTGATTGCACTAAGTGGTTTGCAGCGGGTTTCAGAGCTAAAGGCATATGTTGCCTATTGTTGCACAAACGGGCTTTTAAACACAGAATTGAGGCTGGTAATGCAAAAATATAAATAATAAAAATCTCTTCTGGTAGTCTGAACCGTAACAGTGGACAAGCCTCTCCTATTTATGCATGTTTTGAATTCAAAATCTCTAATGTTAATGTCCCTAAGCGTTCTGACCATTCCTACCGGTCCAAAACCACCAAGAGAGACAACAAGGAGCCAAGACAGGACATGGTGACCACTGGCAAACCTTAACCAATGGTATGCATGAGGTCACATAATACCCACTTGCCTAAAATCCGACAGTATGCGTCTGTACAGTTAGGATGAAATCCTGCATGCAATATGAATAATGTACCGCTGGCAAAGAGAGGATGAGGGAAATGCACAAAACAAGCAAACACAATGCTTGTTAGAAGTAGAAAATGTTTTGGTTTTGGTTTGGATTAGTTTTTAAAATCAATGTTAATTTGAGGCTGCTTATATGACATAAATTATGAAATGAATGAAATTGCATTATCAAGCACATACTATAAGTTAGTGTTGTATTTTTACCGGAAATTTCATTGCAAAAATAATATAAATGTAAAAAAATATGTGGAAACCAGAAAATAAAAGGCTGGTGGTTATGGGCATTTGCATCGCATAAAGGGACTTGACCTTGATTTTCTTTTTTTTTTTGGATGAGGAAAAGAACTCCTTGTCACATTAAAATAAAAGCACAGTTTGCACCTATTGCCTGAACCAAATCTCCACTGCAGAACATCTGAAATTTGTTTCAAAGTAAATATCTTTCCAAAGCTCATATATAAATATCGGTTGGGGTAAAGCATGTCCATTTCTTACTAAAGAGCAAAAGTTATTTCACAACATTAAATTTAAATCGAGTTCACTTAAATATTTCTTTATAATATTATCATATTAGCAATAACACTAAAGACGCACATAAACCAATTCCTCTTCTAAATCTGTTGTGCTTTATGAAAATGAGAGTTATATGAAAATAGACTTGGTTAAGCACGTTCTTGCACCTGTATGCTGAGAAGGGGAAAGAGAGCTGCTACTCCTTCTGTGTTTGCTTAAGAAATTAAATACAGACAATAAACAAAAAGACAGGAATTTACCAAGTGGTCATTTTTGATGAAGGCACTTGAATCTGACTGAAGCCAAGTGTGTTCCTTCATGTGTATATTTGGAAAGGCAAGCACAGTGCATGCACAGTGTTGAAAAGTAGTACTGGGTGACATCACCACTCATAATAACAACTGCCTTACCTTAAAAATAAAAACTGTACAAAACACCCACAACGTTAAGTCTTTACGTTTTTTTTTTAAGTTCGTATAAAAACAACAACAAAAAAAAAAGATTTGCATTCCCAGCCAAAGGTGGTCATGATCCTACCAGCACCTCCATGATGTGGTCCAGTTCAGTGAGGTCCATTTTGAAAGGCTGGTTGGGGGTTAGAGTCTTGATGAGGTCATCGGCCGACACCACAGGTGATAGTTTGGATGGGGAGGCCCCTGCTGCCGAAGTGCATGGGTCAAAATCGTACATGGAGGTGTCGATGTCAGCAAACAGAATATCATCCAGGGCCAGATCGGTGAGGAAGCCTGAGGAAGAGGAGGAGGATGGCAAAGTGCTCATGTCCAAGCCACTTGAAGGGAGAGTGTCCATCCCTCTAGGCTCAGTAGCTGCTGTCCCTGCTGTACCTGTTGTTAACCGCTCCACAGCGAGTGGGCTTGGCCCTTCTGGCTTTGAGCTGCAGGACTTTGTGCAGTTTTTGGAGTCTGGGACTGTGGTGGGCTGGCTGGAGGGCTGGAGGGGCATAGGAAGGGGCACTGTGAGTGAGGAGGTAGTGATAGACCCTGCCGCTGTGGATGAAGGACATAGCTCCTCGATTTCATCCAGGGCCGAGGAGAAGCTGTCAGTGGCCATGAGGGGACGGAGTCTGGATGGAGAATGATTAAGTGAAGGGGGAGAAGTGCAAAACACTGCGCTGTCCTCTTCCAGCAGTGAAGCCGGAGTGAGGCAAGCATCCAGCGGTGTAGGGCTGGCTACGGCTGGGGAGGGAGGTGGGACAGGGGGCTGCTGGGATAGCACAGGCGGTGAAGCCACCACAGAGAGTACGCCAAAGGCTGGCTGCGCTTCCCGAAATCCCTCATCCATTGGGTGATCTGGAGGAGGTGAGGGAGGAAAGAAGAGTGGCCGCAGGCTGCCCTCCTGCTTTAGCTCATCCTGAATGCGCCGCAACATGTTGTTGATGAGCACACGTTTTTCCAGACTTGGCTCGGCCAGCGCTCGCTGACTGTACAGCTTCATCAGTGAGATGTTAAAGATGGTCTGCCTCTGCAGAGTGTACGAGACCTTGGAGAGACCGTCCGCCATCGCCACCGCTTTGCCTTCCACTCCCTCATCGTCCTCATCTAGCTTCCGCTTTGCTCCTTTACCCAACATATATCTGGACCAGGGGGAGAAAGGGAGAGAGAAAATTAGATCCAAAGTGAAAATCTCTTTGTTTATCGCTTAGTTTTTGTTTGCTGATGACCAAAGTATGTACAATTAAATGTATAAACCATGTTGTTTATTAAGGATTGAGCAAAAAGAAATTCTAACACAATGTGTAAAATGTGTTAGATGTTTTTTCATCCAGAATAAGGATGCTAAATAAAAACAATGACATGATTTATCAAAACGAAGATAAATCCACAAAAACCCAACTCATAAAGGCAAAATACAACGGTAAAGTACAAAAACACTCCTTTTGAAGGAAACACATGGAATTTAGTCAATGAGATGGTGTGTTAAAACTTGTTAGGCACATAAACATAGGTAACCATAAATAAAGGCAATAAACATCATGAACAGCTACATGGTATGTTAGACAAAATGCAAAACCAATGAAACAGACACCCAACCCAAACATCGGTTGGCTTGAGCATCGACAGGTAGACTTGGGTTAAAAATAAAAGACCGTTTCTGTTACCAGATTGTAGTTTTGTTGCCATGACATTGGCCCGCAAGCTGTCATCATATTAGCATTCTGAGCCTCCACTGGGGTGAGAGTCTACAATATCTGTACGGTGGCCGCAGAGAAGAAAGAGCACACAGCGACTCACGTTACAACTGTGCCAAACAGATAAGGTAACACAACATGGGGAAAGGACTTTATGCAAAACCAAACTCTTCAAACTGCTATGATTCACTCAAATTATTAATCACCATACACAACTATTCACACTTTTAAAAGAGAGAAGAGCAATGCACTGAAAATAGGGGCAATTACAGGAATCCTGTTCTGACTACTGCTTCCTGAGTCTTGCTGCTAAGAGAGGGAGGCAAGTGTGTGTCAGACTTTCAGTAAGAGCTCGTTGTGTGAGTGTGCAATATGAAAAACGCAGTGTTGTGTGTTACTCCAGTAAGCTTAGAGAGGGGGAAGCGGAAAAGGCAGAACAGCATGCTGGGCGAAAGAAAAGGGGCAGCGGTGAGGCTGCTCTCATTCCCCATGTTAGGAAACAAAGCTCTCGGCTACTGTACCGGCACAATATATGTCAGATTTACAGCCCATCTCAGGGGCCGCCATGTTGTTACAGTACAGCGCTGTGGAGAGAACAGCAAGAGTCAGACAGACAGTGTGAGAGTGAGAAGTGTGTGTGGGGAAGGGGGGTGGGGGGGTGGGCAGTGGAGACAAAGGTTAATATTATAATATCTGGTTAAAACATTAAATACTAACTTGCAAGATGAAAAATGTCACTTAAAGAGATGTTTTTATTTTTATGAATGATCAGTCATATGTGCTTTTCAGTTATTGCTCAAGTTCATAACTATATACCATATTCGCTTTCAATTTCACAGTATTTACAGTACAAATGCTTACAAATGTTCCGCTCAGTATATTCTGTGAGAAATTCTCAATAATGAAGTAGTCAGAGCAAACAGCCTATGGAATTCAGCTTGATGTATTGCTGCTGGTTAGACTGTTTACTTGTGCATGCTAATGACTCAATAACTACAGGATGAAATGCTGAGTAACCAACATCAGGAAATCTGCAATATGGCAATGGCATTTTAAAAATGACCTCAAAGAAGATGCTCTGACATACATAGGTGATCCATGAGGAAAGATAGACATCTGTGCATTTTTCCCATTAGGTTTAATGTTTTTTTCAGCTGAAGACCAATTACCAAATAACAAACAGGGAAATTACATTTTAGCAAATTTGAAAAACATGGGCCTCATTTCTAAAGTAGTACAGTCGCACAAAAAAAAACTTTACCTTTTTTTTCTTTCTTTTTTTCTTTCTTTTTTTCAGTACCATTTATCAACATTCTGTTGCAAACATACTGTATGTTGCATAACATTTTGAGCTTTGCCCACTTCATGCGAAAAGTTTTATGACATGATTAGTCCTAACAGGTTCAAGAAATTTCTCTTCTTCTCTGCAAACACAATAGGGATTGTAAGTCATGTGGTAATGCTGTGCGAGAATGCTGGTATTTTCAAAACGTGGATTGCTTTTAAGCTTAAAAATATCTGTGTTGCACATTTAGTGACTTCATCAAGTGACTTAGAAGCCTGATTGGGATTGTGTTTGAGTAATTGTGTGACTGCTACTCAGTTTAGAGTAAAAACATACATTTCAAACTCATATCTTATATAAAACAGCAAAGGTGCTTGTGTCATAAGTGTTTGCGTAATACTCTTGTCCATATAGGCTCCATAATGGACTAATGGCATTCATGTTATACCCCGTCTAGTGCCGTCTCACTCGCACCACCCAAGTCACAAGCTCATTTCTCACTGTGCATTTTTAAATGCTGGTCTAGCCATATTCCTCACAGACAAGAGCGAGTTCCAGTCTTATACAATTAATTCCTGCCATAATTGAATTGAATTGAACTAGCTTGCATTTCTGTTAATAAAAATATTTCTTTCTGTCTTCTACAATACAGAGCACGGACTGGAAAACAACTATGAGTTCCGTTATCTAAGCAAAAGCACAAAGATAAGCAGAGAGTGTGAAGGGGAGCAAGTGGCAGAACTTATATCAGTAAAAGAAAGAAAGTAACAGGGAGGAAAAGACAGAAACCGTGAGAGAGGAAAAAAAGCAAGAGAGAAAGAAGCCTGTTCCCGAGGCCTCTCCTCATTACCATAAAGTGAAGCCCAGTAGCAGTAGGCAGCATTGCAGTGTACTTGAACCTAATCCAGGCTGACAGCTTCGTGCACCCTGGCCCTGTCTGTGTGCTCACATACACACACGCGCACACACGCGCAAGCGAGCGAGCAAACATCGCGCAGGCGCACCTCTGTCAGGCATTTCCACTCAGTCAGGAAGTGCAAGTGGCTGGGCCTGTTGCCTCGCTGCCTGTTACCATGACAAACATGGTCAGCTGGGAATCCGCCCAGAGAGATGACAAAGAGGGAGAGAGAAGGGTGGGAGGAAGAGAAGGGAGAGAGGAGGAGGTGGGGATGAGGGAACTTAAAGAAGAAAAAAAAAAAAGAAGTGTTTTCTCTTGGTACTGCTTCTGAGGGAAAGCAATTGAAACAGAAAAATGTGTGTTGGAGAGCAAAACAAGTTCTGTCTCCTGTCGCTGTGTGAATTCCAATGCTCACAGACACAGGGCATACTACTCAGAAATGAACAGATAAACAATACTTTTAAGAGAAAAGAATGAAAAACGGGGGGTGTTCAGGTCATTCAGTAACACTTTTCTCCAGTTCTTTTACTTCTGTTGATTAAAAGAAAAACATTTTGTTTTGCATAGATGCATGACAACAGCTCTGAAAAAAAGACAAATTAAAAGTCAAATGGATTTAGAGTGGCTAATATTTAGATTACAACCATAAAAGCTCATTAAAAAGTAATCGCAAGAGTAAAAATTGGCTGAGACTGAAAACTATACGTAGCGTTCTAGCCATCCCTACAGCCTGGGCAGCTGTTGCCATGTCACTGGAAACAGAGAAGGAACATGATTCAAGTTGGTCGTTTTCTTCTGATTTACTGCCCTCTTCTTTACATTTGGTGTTTGGGGGAACAAAGAAACAGGCATTGTTGTGGAATTCATGATGGCTTGGATGCACTAATGCCAAGAGAGAGAGAGAAAAAAAAGAATAAATAAAATCATGACAAGTTCTGAGCAGGGAAAAAAAGAAACACAAATCCAAGTCCTGTTCAGAGAACTGGTGAGGGAAAAAATGTCAGGGCAGCTGAACAGGTCCCTGTGACTCACTCTGAGGAGTGGAGACAGATATGTGCAGCACCGCAACGCCATTACTACTCCACCCTGAACATTCCTCTTCTCCGTTTTCTCCTCCTCCATCTTCTTTCCTCCATCTTTGGGGTGAAAGGTCGCTGAGAGAGTAGAGGAGGAGAGCCAAGACCAGGACAGTATGATAGCAATGAGAATTTTAAAGGAGGGAACATTTGTTCTGGCTCAGGGTTAAAAAAAGCAGCCGCTACCTATCGCCTCTGACCTGAAATTAAGGTGTGTGAGAATGACAACAGGAGCAGAGAGTGTACAGAAAGAGAGAGAGAGAGAGAGAGAGAGAGAGAGAGTGAGCGGGGAGCGCAGTGTTCCCACCTCACTCAGCACACTCTGTTCCCGCGCACACAGAGACACCGAGAAACACACAGCAAACTGCCTCTCCATCACTGCTGCACCGGAGCTCGGAAATGACCCTGTTTCCATTCGCTCTCCGCATAAAATCCCGACCAGAAAAGACGCTACATTAAAAGAGCATTTGTTCTTTCTTTTTTATTCCTGTTATAAAATAGTCGAAGATGACTTGGTTTTACAGCACAGCTTTAAAAGCATGGCTCAGCTGCGGCTGACTTCCTGGATACCACTCCTGGCAGTAGCTAAGCGTGTGAAACAGAGCACCGGATAAGTCCAGAATTAGTGTAAAAGCGAGGCTGGGGCCTTTGGCCAGGAGAACACAGGGCTGTCAGAGCAGTGGCTGGAAAGACTGCAGTCCTGCTAAGCTGGCTGCAAAATGTATACTAAGCAGCATGCACGAGAAATTTAATTTGACTAACCAGACTACATGGATAAAATGTGCGAAAGGTCTTCTCTGATATCAGATCGAGCATAAGGCGTGATGTCATAGCTGCACTGCTGACTTTCTCCTTTCATTCCATCTGCAAAGGTCTAAAAACCTACAATTGTAGGTTTACTGTAAAAATTATCTTACAGGGTAATATCTGTAGGCCAGAAAGGAAAGCAGTATATTATGTAAAAGACCACTTTTCACACAAAAAAAAAGAAAAAAGAAAAGAAAAGAAAGCTGCTGGGTTTTGCATGCATGAAAAAAGAAGCAGGTGTGACAAAGTCCTCAAAAGGACTGTTGCAGGTTCTGCAGGATATTCAGCAAAACTAAGCAGCTAATTTCCTTATAAAACTACACAAATTGTACCTGAGACTAGCTTTTAAGCAAATTGTAGTAACACCAATTACTGACTTTGTTTAATTACTTTCTGTTTACTGCTTTTTATAGTGTTTTTTTATGTAGATTTTTTTTACTTCCTTGCTCTAGAGCAGTTATTTGCATGCGCCTAAGACTTTTGCACAGTACTGTACAGTCTTTAGCCCTCATTTATTTATATTTTGTTTCCAAAGAGACAGACTTTCTTGTATTTTTAATGTAGTCTTGAGGAATAATTCTCCATGCTTCCTGAAGGACTTTTTGGCTCTCATTTTTGGCAAGTTTTTGGCACTCATTTTCAATCCAGTCCCTGTACTTGACCAGTTTCAGAGGAATGTTTTTTTGTTTGTTAAGCCACACAGTGACCTATGAATCATTCAAGCATAAAAAACATAACTTAAGGCATGAACCAGAGAAAAACAAGTGCAGATGATGACAGATGATCAAGGCGGTGATAAGTATACTGGTGATGCTGAATGCTGAGGGACTGGAACAGACAAGAGGGGAAATGAGGTTGCTGCTTAGATTGTTACATAAACAACCGATTTTTAAATTGTATCTTAAGTCACTTTTGCAGCCTGTCGCAGTAAAACATTTGTTCCAGTGTCTATAATTGAAATTACGTGATTTAATTGAATTTAGTATAAGGAAATGAGGGGTGGCTCAAGACTTTTGCACAGTACTTTATGATATCTTGGTTATCAATTTGCAGTAATATATGTATAATTCTTTGTTTTATTTATGCTTTTCCTCATAGTACAAATGACTAAACGAAAATGTGTTAATGAAGAAGCAGAGGGGAACTCTCTGTGGGTGAAGAGAACAACTGAATGAGTGAGTGGGTGCATGCATGAGCAGATGAATGAGCTACAGAATGAATGAATGAATGAATGAATGAGCATTTGAGTGCGCAAAGGAAAGGGGTGCATGGGTAAGTGAATGAGTGAGTGTGTATGCGCACGCTGAATCATCAGTGATATTATGATCCTGTAACAGGATCTGCACGTTTCCATGCCTGTGCTTCTGACTTCCCCTCCCCCCTCACCTCGGTGCTTTGCTATTTCAGGTCCTGAGGGGATGGATTCACACACGCACACACTAACATGCATGTGTGCATACATGCATAGCTCGCAGTTCTGCTGCAAAGTGCCGTTATGGAACTGGGAGGATCCACAAAACATACAAACAGCCTGGACAGTTGAACATCACTTTCTTGGGCTGCATATAATAACACACACATTACTGTCAAATAAGAGCAAGTGCTAGAGGGAGAATGACAGCGATAAAGAGCGAGGGAGAAGGCGCACACTCTTTGGTGTCATCTTACAGTATCATTACAGACGCATAATACATGTTCATCCTCCTCTCCGCCTGGCCTCGGTACTTACTCGGCGCGCTTTGTCACGGCACTTGACGGCACAAAGACGGGGTGTCATTTGTGTGGGCTCTCCTGACGAAGGCTCAGTACTGAGCACGAGCAAGAGAAGAACAGAAAAAAAGAAAAGAGAGATAGAGAGAGAGACAGAAAGAGAGAACACAGCAATATAGAAAGAGGCAGACCACACGACATGAAATAGCATACATCCACAGCATGAAATACACCAGTGTACCTTACAACTATAACCCAGTTGAATAAATACAAAAATGTGCTGCTGCAATTGCCAATTAGCTCAATATGCTAATAACAGAATGAATGATCAAAATCAGATACTAGACAGACAGTTAGCTTTGTGTTTGAAAGCATTTTAACTTTATAACCTAGATCAATCCTCTTTAACAGCATGTAGATAAAACACCTGAGTGATGGAGAATGCTTTGTTTGAAAGAAAATATACCACCAAAGACATTTAAAATGATCTCCTCCTATACGATTTAAAACTCCTTCTATACGCTAAACAGTAATGCCGCATCACAGTGGAACAAATGCGACCTTTCAACCCAATCTCTATCATACAGTACACTAAATGTACATGTATACAACATGTATACATGTTATTACAGAGAACAATTTAGACATGTTTCCCTTCATTTAAAAAACACGGCACGTCTATTTACTCAAAATTTCATGGGGCTGTCAGGAAAACCCTTTTGTACATCAACCCCTAAATCTGTCCCATTTGTCTTTTTAAAGATAGAGCTACACCAAATATAGCTTGCTTTTCGGCCTGATCACAGACTAATCCTACATCTACATTTACCCTCGGAGAGTGCACCGTACAGATCACATATCACATATACGCTACAAATTCTGTGGTTAGAGAGTAAGGAGAAAGGAAGACGTTAATAAAAACGTAAACAGCACTGACAAGACTAAATTAACCCAGTACACAGAATAACTATATGAACTTTAAGGCCGAGTCAATCATAGAAAGTTGGGTCGGAGTGACTCATTTTCTAACTGACATCCTGTAGTCATTAAAAGATTTCTCACATTATGTGTTTTATTCAATAGGTCGCATTTGTTCCACTGTGATGCAGCATTACTGTTTAGCGTATATAAGGAGTTTTAAATCGTATAGGAGGAGATCATTTTAAATGTCTTTGGTGGTATATTTTCATTTTCCTGAACAGAGCTAAATTCTGCACCAAGACAATGCATGAAAACTGAAAGTAGTTCAAAAGCAAACTGAGTTTAAATTCCCTGAACTCTAGTCTTCAGCTTGGAGAGTTAAATGCTGGCAGAGGGAAGAACACTTTTCAAACCGGTTTGACGAGAGGGGCCAAAGGCTTGATGTGTGTGTATGTGTGTGTGTGGGGGTGTAAGACACACGCTTACATTCTCGTTCAGGAGAAATACAAGCAAACTAGCAGCAATAAAGGTTACTGGGTAAGAAAGTCCAGCAGTTTATTTCCAAAGGCTCTTACTGTATGCACCACATTGTACTGATTAGCGGGTAATATAAAGATTTCAATACAGAAATAGAGATTTCTGACTACCAATGAGAATATCTCACAAATTACAAAAGTATTTAAAGAATTCTAGTGGTAACTGGAGACCGACATGTAACTTGGACATGTGGGTCCTTCACATTGCTTTGCAAAGAAATGCCAAAGTGTTTAATGAGAGCTTGCAGCATGATTTGATGTTGAGGGCCTACAAACAGCACAAAGGAGGCACTTATAACTCACACAATGGACTAACGGTACATGGATATGTTGATTTCGGAAATGCTGCATATTGCACTGCACTAACTGCATCCAGCAAGTCACAATGTAAAAGCTGCCCACATCTTCTGCATTAACTTAAATGACCTTGCTGCATGCCAATTAGCCTTGGCAAATCATGCCTGACCCATCCTACATTAGCATGCTCGAGTTTTACTACAATGCAACACACTCATGCACACATACACTCATGCACACATATACAATAAACATTGTTAAACATACTCTAGTTGCATATTACTATGCTACATGAGGTCAAAATGCAAGAAGAGCTTCACATTCAGTTTGATACAATTCTATATTCTACTATCCATTACTGCAGCATAAAATGACTGAAAAAAAAGTTGGAGGTGAAT
Organism: Clariallabes teugelsi; assembly: GCA_030014215.1. Taxonomy (NCBI): domain Eukaryota; kingdom Metazoa; phylum Chordata; class Actinopteri; order Siluriformes; family Clariidae; genus Clariallabes; species Clariallabes teugelsi. The sequence continues at coordinate 13,004,693 of JAQMYG010000038.1, read as the reverse complement.
AAAGGCAGTGCATAGAACCTATTCCAAAGTGAACATTCACAAGAAGATCTAATTGGACCTTGATCTCTACTGAATGTACTGTGTGTGTGTGTGCGCGCGCGCGCGAGAGAGAGAGAGGGGGGGGGGGGGGTCATCTGTGTGCGTGTAAGTGTCCTTTGGACACTGCCTGTGTCTTAAGAGAAGTGCTGTACGGTGCAGTTGTAAAATTTGCTGATTTTTTTTCTTTTTCTTCAAAGATCTTATGATATCCTGCTCATCATAAACCCAACCAGCCAAAACCATATACATGAAATGCCACGGAACACTCCTTTGCTTAAAGAGCAGACTATAATTCTACAATCTCGCAGTAAACAGACAACACAGGAAAAAGAAAACAGAAGCTCAAACTCTTCTCCAAACGCCATGTTTCAGCCCTAGGCCCTTTTTCTTGCATGCATTCTAAATTTAAGCTCGAGCTAACAGTTGAAGCAGGTCACCAGCTATTTTCTTTTCCAGTCACCTGCCAAATGGCACTCTCAGTCAAATACCACAGCTCTATTCACTCAGCACTAGTCTAACATACTACCTCAACATCGATATACACCTCTTTAGGGTAGGAATTGGTCAGAAGAAAAAACGACATTACATTTAAGCGCTTGGTGAGAAGTACAGAATATGATCAAAGACTGAACCTGAAGAAAAGAGCAATGTTAACACTAGCAATATATAAATAAACTTTTTTATTAATTAATTATGGGCTTGTATTCTGCTAATACCTACTATATTATTGTGTATGACCTTCAGAACTGTTTTATGGATTAAATAAAAATCGAATGGACATTACTGTGAGAAGTTACAGAATAATACTCTGATATATCGCACGTATTGTGAGTACTTTTATATACCACTGGTCAACTCACAGGAGCGACTGGACAGCGAGTTATATATATTAATATGTAACTATATATATA
>JAQMYG010000038.1:12977435-13003643 GCA_030014215.1 Clariallabes teugelsi | reverse complement strand
ATATATATATATATATATATATATATATATATATATATATATATATATAATTATTATTATAATTATTATTATATACAATTATATATTAATAAACATTTTTTGTTTTCTTTAGATGTAGCATTAGATCTAAAAAAAAATTTTTAACATGACGATATATCATTCATGATCTCAATATTGTAATAAAAATTTTTTTTGCCACATCGTACACTCCTGTAGTCAGAGCCATAATATATAATGTCGATATGTGAACTTCAAGAACTAACAAAAACTCACTGGGAAATAAACACACGAGCGTGGATGTCGTTTAAAGTGGACGTGGTGAGTACTGCCAGGAGAAAAGTCGAGCTGCTGAACTTTACAAAGAGAGAGAAGAGAGAGAGACAAGGACCAGACAACAATACCCGAATACATTATTTTCGGCGTTCTCTCGGTGGCACGCAGGCTGGGTAAGTTAACACTCGAGTGTATCGGTGTGTAAACCAGTAAGTCAGTGTGCCAGACGAGTTACAGGATTTCAGTCGCGGTCGCGTCAGATCTCTGAGCTAACGTTACTTACCACGGCCAGGTCGAGCGGAGCTTTAAAATGAAGCATGGGGAGAAAAAAAAAAGAAAAAAGATCTCGCTTAAATGTCGAAAGCGCTACTTCCAAGTGGAGCGACGGACAGCGACGAAGCCCGGGTCCGAGATGAGATATCACACACAATTAAACTTTGCGGTCGGACAGCTGAGTGGTGAAAAGACAGCGAGGGGAAGAAAAAAAACATCGGCAGGCAGTTGTACAGAGGGACAGCACAGTGCTCACCACAGTAGCTGTCGGAGAGGTGTGACGTAGAGTGAGACTGCTGCGCTCACTGCTGGTCGGACACACACTCACTCACGCGCGCGCGCACGCACGCATGGCGCCTCGGAACACTCCGCCCCTGTACGGTACGATACAACACAACCCTGCGTGGGCAATGGGCTTACACCAAGTCCTCTCAAAACACACGCTCATACACACTTTCTCTCTATTTCTTTCTTTCGATTAAAACTCTCTCTCTCTTTCCTTTCCCACTCAACATGTATTCACCTTCCTGATCAATCCACTCTAAGATATCCAAATACTTTTTATCCACCACAATCAGCTATATTCCCATAAATACCACTTTATTCAATTATGCGTAATATTTGTCACAGGTATTTCTATTAACAAATATGAAATTTGCATCTCTCTCTCTCTCTCTCTTGCTCTCTCATTATGATCTGTCTATATTTTCGTCTTCTGCACCCAGCAGTACAAATGCATCAGTACAGTATTCCCAGCCCGCTTTACTAATATAGACAAGCTAAGCTGCCACCACATGGCATGTATAAGCACTGCATGAGGCACGCGACAGATCCTGATTGTCTAGTTTACCATATGAGCAGTCACATTGCCTTGTGTGGCATGTTTTCGAAATTAAACTACCAAAGAAGAAGCATGACATTGGAAAAGCACACGTTGTGAATTGCCTGAAATTAACAAGTTATTAGTCATCAGGCGAAGAAAGAGACAAAAGTGACAAAACCTATATGACTCAGATTAACTGAGAGTGCAAAACAGCACAATGTTACCACTGACAACATAAAAAAAGCAATATTTTTAATTCTTCCAGTCATGGGCACAAAGCTTAGCCTGTTGTTACAGTGGAATAGAAAGAAAAAAAGAACAAGACACTGAAAAGAATATTATACACAAGGCAAGTGAGAAAAGAATTTATGGTCACATTAAAAAATAAAAGATCAAACCAGAGTGTCAGATTAAGGGGTTATGTGCACCATCATGTTCTGTGATTTTTGTGAGTTTATACACACATGGAGTAAAGCACAGTCTGCTCTGCTCTATATAAATGACTTCAAAGACAGCTGCAGATGGCTAGTGTTGCTCTGATTGACAGAAGAGAAACTGTAATGTTATGTCTCCCATCCAGAGTGCCACTTAGAAGCCTGATTAGCCTACTTTTTAAAGTGCTGGTTACTTATACTAGGTAAAACAAAATCTGCAATTTGAATTCTGTTTGACCTTCCATTATCAGTGTCTAAAAGATACAACATGGAGAAAATACACATGAAACGTTCAAAAATTGGTTTTCTGCTGAATGCGGACAGAATAATGGCTCAAAACCAAAGCAAATTTTAAATCAGAAAGAGCATCTCTAAACCCATGGACAGACACATTTTAAAGACCCTGGAGGTAGTATTGTTTACTTTTCCAGTGGTGACTAAGTGGTTCTACTAGTCAATGGAACAATCCGAGGATGGACAGAGAGCCGATGCTGGATCCTTGAAAGAGACTCCTAACCCTCAGCAGTGTGAATGACTTGTATTCTGTCTCATTTGTATGTCTGCCAAAATAATAAATGTAAATGAGTGTGTGGATGTTGTGTAGGTGAGTGTGTGAGGGGATGAGTGGATATTCCTGCCCCTGGATGAGTTAGTGTTGTGTGGTTGATAGAAATTAACAGTGTAGACAAAGGCAACTAAACAAGTAGTACCAGGAACTTTAGCGTAACATTCTTTACACCCATTGAGTATGAATTTCCTGTCTAGTTACTTTCTGCCCAGGTTAACTGAGGGCAAAAGTTTGTCAATATGCGGCTATGTGGCTGTCAAGTCAAGAGCAGTAAGATACTAAGCTATGTATTCCTTAAAATAAGAGGAGTACATCCTGCAACAACTGCATATTAAAGCTATTATATAACATACAGTATACTATTTAATTATTCCATGAATATAAGTTCAAATAACTATATATAAATATTATAATAAATAAAAGAAATATAACTAAAATGTAAATGAATACAATGATGCTTATGAAGAAAAAAGCTATTGGTTGATTCAATATTTTATTATTTTTATCCACTATTTCTCATAGGAAACATACACTACATAAATGAGAAAAAGAAAGTATACCCTCACTCATTTCAATCAGGGCCTAATAATAATTGTGTAATCCTCATCAACTTCTATAAACAAACAAATAAACAAAAAAGTGTTTGAGCAAGGACATCAGCCAAGACCTCAAAAAAGCAATTTCTATTGCTGATGAATCTGGCAAGGGTTATAAGGCCTCCAAACAATCTAAAAACTATATGAGGGAGTTGGCAGGAATGGGCATCCCAGGAAGTTCAGTCCAAAATCTGATTGTTCAATGCTTAGAGGTAAAAAGAAAACCCCAAACCATGCAACCTAACAGCATCCGTAAGCACATTAAATGTTTATGCTCATGACAGCACAATCAGAAAAAGTCACAACATGCTTGGTTTCCGGCAGCACCGCATCGTAGTGGGAAGAACTGTGGCCTGCATTGGTGGGTTTCCTCCTGGTACCGGTACTCCAGTTTCCTCCCAAAGTCCAAAGACATGCAGATTAGGCTAATTGGCATTCCCAAATTGCCCCCGGGTTGTGTGTGTGTGTGTGTGTGTGTGTGTGTGTGTGTGTGTGTGTGTGTCTGCATGTTCTGCAAAGATTTGTATAGGACCCTGTATAGGATAAGCTGTATAAAAGATGAATGAATGAATGTATGGTTTCCATGGAGGAGTGTCTAGGAAAAAGCCCCTTCTCTCCTAAATGTCCTAAATGAATATGGTAGCTTAGGTTTGCAAACTCTCATACTGACTGTCAAACATGGTGTGGAAGATAATGATTTGGGCTTGTTTTTTAGCCACAGGACCTGGGAATCTTGCAGTCCCTGAGACAACGATGCACTCCACTTGTACTGTACAATGTACTGCACTAGAATGTTCTTGAAAGAAATGTGAGGGCATTTGTGCCAAGCTTAAGCTGAGCAAAAATTGGTTTATGCAACAGCACAGTGATCCCACGCACACCAGTACTATAAATCAACATCACGATGGTTCAACTGGATCTTCAGAGAGCTGTACATAAAGGAAACAATCAACAAACTGAAATATTTCTTTAAAAAAACGTAGGCCAAAATTTTTCCAAAATGATGTTTAATTAAACATTGACAAAGGTGGTTCTATATATTACTGATTTAAAGAGTACACTTATTTTGTCCCATCTGGTGTATGAATATTTGAATCTTTTGCAGATTTAATCCCTCTTTGCAGTTATAATAACTTCTACTTTTCTGGGAAGGCTAGAAAATTTTTAAAGAATGGTTGTAGGAATATGTGTTCATTTAATCTGATCAGCATTAGTGTGATCAGGCATTGATGTCGAGCAGAAGGGCCTGAGCTGCAGTGGACAGGTCATCCTAAAGATTTTCACTGGAGTTGAGGTCACTGTTCTGTGCAAACAATTGGAGTTCTTCCATTTGAATCTTGATCAACAATGTATTTAACGACCTCCTTTTGTGCCAAGGTATTATCAAGCTGAAACCTGTTTGAACTCATTAGTTCTATTGAAGTGAGCTAAAATCTTAATCCTAGTGTGTACTTCAAAGTTTGTGGCAGTTTGTAGCAACAGTTTGGGGGAAACCCACCTACAGTTTCGATGACAAGGTAAGGTGTCCACAAACTTTTGGCCCTTTAGTGCAAATCTTTAATCATACATATATGAGTTCAAGTTTCAGTAGTTAATTTATCTCATCCTTTATACTGCTTATCCTGTACAGGGCCGCAGGAATTCTGTAGCCTATCCCAGGAAACTTAGGGCGCAAGTCCAGGTGCCAATCCATGCACACACCACTCTCTCTCACACTTATTCACACACTCTGGGCACTTCGGGAACACCAATTAGCCTAATCTTCATGTCTATGGACTGTGGGAGGAAACCAGGGTACCCGGCGGAGAATATACAAACTCTACACACACAGACCTGAGGCTGGTATTGAACCCTCGACCCTGAGGGAGCAAGGCCATGATGCTTACCACTAAGCCACTGTGCTGCCCAGTAAGTTAATTACAATCTGAAATTTCATAAAGAAAATTTATTTGAAAGTAAAGGTGTTACGATCTTTATATCATCATAATTTATCATCCTAAAATAGAGGGAAAAGACTAAATAAGGCAATCCTGTATTGCAAGTGAACTATGTGCTAATTCTACAAGGCCATAAAGATAACTGAGCTGAGTTTTAGACTGTAAGATAACGTGGTTTGCTATGTCTCAGTACCACAAGGCACATATGTCTGACACGTTGCATTTAAGTGTATTCCTTTCAAATGCTTTCATCCTAAATATATTAAAAGACCAGAATAGCCCAAAGGCAGAATAATATTAGTCCAAGCAAGGCTTTTGCACATCATGAATTGTTTTCCTGCCTGAGGAAAACCTTTAAGGTGCTCAGCTCACAAAGTCTAAAATAAAGAGTTCAGGCAAAAGGAGTGCTGCAACTCTACAAACCACGCAAAGCTCCATCGCCAGCAACAAGTTATAGCTTGCAAACCAGAGACAATGATTTGTTTCTTTACCCTTTTAAACTAGAAAACTCATCGACTATCCTCTTTAAATTTCATAGACACGGTGAAATTCAATATATCCAATCATTTTCATGAGAAAAATATACTTCTCATGCAAATGAGTTCAGCTAATTGCAATATATCCTTACACTCAACCATACAGAATAAACATTCTGAATCAGTTGCATGTTCATTTAATTTATTCAGAACAGTTACACACAGTGTGACTCAGGTTTCATGCTTGTATCAGCTGCTGAGGTGGTGAAAACCAATGAACGGACTTTCACTTTTTCCATTATGGTCAGATTTAAGGCAGCATGCTCAGAAGCTGACTGGTTACAGTTATTCAGCAACCTCGGTTAAGAAAACACCGCCTGATGGTAGAAATAAAGTTCTACAATAATAGAGTCATGTCACTTCGCTACAGCATGTAAGTATATCTTGAAATTTAGCCTGGTGCAAACACTAGCAGTGTCAACAAGAAGTCCCTGCCAAAGAATTGTTTTGAAAGTGATATGAGCTGGTGTGAAGCTGAGTTTTTCTACCCATCTCTCTGTGTCATGAGTGAGGAGGAGAGTGGTGAGCAGAGGGGTGGTTCTAAATAAAGATTTCAGGTCAAAACAGGAAATGGCTCAGTGAGCAGTCAGGGCAGGAATGAGAAATGCTGGCTTTTGGGCGGCATCCACAACATCCCCTTTGTCCATTACACAACTAGGAACTACAGCTTTCTATATCTAAATTATAGCTCCTTCTTTATCTCTATTACACATTATCTTACACCCTACATTGCTGTTTGATCACTTACGCTGCATTAATACACTCTCTCCACAAAACTGCCAGTGCACCGAACGCTGCACGAATAGTGTGGGCAGCATGAGTCACCGTTAAATCATGAGCAACAGTTGGAATCCCAAAATAACATAATTCAGACTTGCTAATGTCAACGACTATATTTAGAAAAAAGAATTATTTAGATTTAAAAAAAAAAAAAAAAAACTTACTTGTGACTAGGATTTCTTATATGACTGGATGTGAATGAACAATTGATTTATTTAAAGCTGAGAATACTATTACGGTGAAAAAATTTTTTGATTAATTAATAAGAGAGTATCATTGAGATCACAGGAAAATCACGCTACCTAGAGCTTGCTGTTTCACACATATATGTACGTACAGACAACGAGTTGCTTGATCACTGTGCTCTTAATTACAGGTTTCTTCACAGTGAAAAAGCCAAAGAGAGCCATGGTGCCAGCTAAACTCTCCCTCCCACCATGTCTCCCCCTGCCTCACACATCCTCTTTCTGCTACCCTCTCTCTCTGCTCCACTTCACTTCACTCCCCCTTATCATCGTGTGGAGGGTACACGGGAGCACGCTTCGGCCCCCCTCATTAACTAATTTGGCTCATTATCCATGCAGCCAAACATCAGCAGGGGGTGCCTGAGTGCACTCTCTCATTTTAACATCATAATTAATAACGGCCTATCAATAAACAGCTGTGTGTTCCAGGCAGCAGCTCAGGGAGGTGGCACAGAGTAGGTGAGGAGTTAAAGCAGGTCTGAAATCTGATTCCAATTCAGTCTTTATTTATTTATTACCTGCCACAGTGTGCATCCTACATTCCGAGCTGCCAGGCAAGCATGATGTAGGGCAAAACCCGGACAGAACCATCTACTGGATCAAGGAGTCTACATGCCTATTCTGTTTCTTCCCAATCCTACATAACAGCCAGCTATAACTGCCTGGCCTCTTTAAGTTGTCTGATTCTCACTGGACTCCCCTATCTATGGAGCAATGACACAGACATGAATTTGACAGTTAAATTGCTAATCATGTTGATTTAAGACACTATGACTAGAAAAAGACATTTGGGGGGTGGGTGCAAGGGAGGGTGGCTGGGCACAAGGGCAGGTGCTGTTTGGTTTGGGCACACAGTCCTACCCTGGACTAGAAACAGAGGAAAAAGGGCAACAGGGGTGTCCTCAAACAATCAGTGGGGTATCCAAAAGCACAATAAAAAGTGACACCACAAAATTGTGTATATATTCTATGTATAATTCTTTGTATAGTTTTATTGAAATTTTTTCTTTAAAGGTTGTATGGTTTGGAGAGGGACAACCGAAACCTTTTTCTTTTTTAAAATAATGTATTTAAATTATTTAAATAATGTATTTAAGTATATTAAAATGTGTCTACTATTCATTCCTTTGTGCCAAATCAGTGCCCACAAAATGACATTAATGTATTGGCTTATTAGTTACACAATGTGTCAAATCTCAAAATGCTTCCTTCTTCTCAAGTTTAATATTCAAAGGTCTGAATCGGATTCCTATTCAACGTCAAAGGCCCGTAACGACTGATGATAAGCAAATGACTTTTATTAAACTTACAAGCAGCGTATATTCATGGCGACGAAGATGTTGGGTGATTTAAATGGATTTCCAGCACTGAAAATCCCTTGCATTAAGCTTAGTTACAAAAAAAAATTTTTGGACAAAAGGGGGGTATAACGTCATGCTTGGGTGCTTCCCACCCTTCAAAAATGAAGAAAACAAGGAGAATTTCACCACTTAATCCAGGAAGACAAAAAGAGTAAAGCTTCTTGTTTGGTTTTTGTCACATGACCTGTAGTATTCTAAAAAGTTTTATCTCGCTGCGGCGTGGATGTGCATGCATCCGCATCTGAACCAGATTCCAGACTTTGAAAAGCCCTGTTCTAGGAGTTAGTAAAAATATCCAGATAAATTATTTTTTCTATCCAGAAATTTTTAAAATTTGAAAAATTATCTAACAAAAAAACTATTTAATCTTGAAATTGTCCAGAAATAGGTTTAATAATGTTATATTTGTCATATCGAAATTTTATGCTAGGACATACAGTACTAGATAAATCTGACAATAATCACTTGTGATTTTTCTTGGTGTGTTTTATTTTATTTTTTATCTGGGGGTGGCAAGGATTTTTAAAGGATGGCAGCTGCCACTGTGTGAACTTCATGTGTCCACGCCCCTGCATAAAACCAAGGAAAAAGACAAGCAGCACAATATTTTTGTAGAATAAGTTGTAGAATATTGTATTAATCTAATCTGATAAGGAATGTATAATAACTACCATGATCGCTGCAATAGTGGAGTTCTCTAGTAAGACAAATATTTTTTTATATTAAAAATCATTATCTTAATATAATGGTGACTATATACAGCAATCAGCCATAACATTAACAATATGTAATATTAACACTGATTATCAATTATATACCAGTAAACTCAGACAACTCGATATAACGGCCCAAAAAAGTCAATGCACCAGAACATCACCAAAACATCCAGTGGACCACAGCCTGCTACACATGGGGCCTAGCAGGCAAAGAGCCCAAGGCTGTTGAACTGTTCTCCAAATTTCCCAGATCACAATCCGATTAAGCAAACAAATTCAATCCACAGAGGACTCACCTGGCAACTCTCAGCACCCACAGGATCCATTTCCAACATCTTGGTGCCATACACCACAGCACACCCACAGAGGTCTTGTGGAATCATGCCCCGAGGGTCCAGAACTGCCCAGGTGGCACAAGGGGAACCTACACAATACTGGGCGTAATGTTTTGTGTTGTAATGTCATGGCTCATCGGTGTAGTAAATAGAGGGGAAGCCCAACACTGTGTATCAACCGACAGTTTATTTCGTTGTCATGGAGAGCATACAGAACAATATTGACATGACAGCAAATTTTAATACCCTTCTCCACGCAGACACACACTAAAACACACTGAAACACATGAGCATGTGCATAGACACAAATATATACACACCCACCATTGCTGGAAGATAACCAAGATAGTAATGGTTGTGGTTTTGGAAGTGGGCTCCAGATGTGACAGGCCTCCATTCATCACCCTGTTTTTCCTTTTCATTTCACCACTCCTGGATAAAGCCATTTAAAAAAATCTTTAGCTGCATTTATTGAAAACAAACTTTGCAAGAAGACAAAACCGAAAATACAACAAAAGTGGGAAGGTCTAGCATAAAGGAAGTAAACAAAAGGTTTTTGGCATGTGTCAGCTTCAGTGAAATCCTGTAGGAAAAAGGAAGAGCCTATTAGGAGTCGATTCAGCAGTTACTGTATGAAAGTTCTTAATTCAGAAGGAAAAATATTTAAAAGATGGCTGTACAGTAGAACAAAAATAGTATGTAAAAGTTGATGTTGCCCCAAATTTAGACTGTATACATATGAATATAATGTATATGTTTGTGTTCTGTATGTCATTCAGTCTAGTAGTGGCGGCTGATACGTTAAGAACACATCTTATTATAATACTTTGTGACAGTGAATGTGAATTTTTATGTGAAACATATGAGATCATGAATTTATTATCTTTTGTTTACCTAATTTTTTATTAAACACACGAAAAAATGAGAATGTTACAGCCGAAATATATTGCCTCCATATCTGTTACTTGCTACTGTAAATAACAGTGACATCAAGGAATACAAATAAATTACGTGAGAAATCACAGAAAATTCATTACAGTGCAAATAATCATAAAATTAATATGGTGTGCATGTGTTCATTAAGGTGTACTGTGCAGACAACTACAACAAACAGTATTATATTACCATCAATGACCCTCAGTCTGTACCGGTATCTGAGCAGTGGTAAGTGTGATACATTCCAAAAGACGTATTCATAAAAAAAAAAAAAAATATATNNNCACAGTACCAAGACTACACTTGGAAAGCTCAGCAACTAGTTGTGCAGTTTTTGCTGATGGCAAATGCTCCTTTATCGAGACATGCTTTTCTCTTAAGCTGACTAATTCAATAAACATTCCATAGCTTGGATATTGCCCTGTCTTCAGTACTGGAGACAGTTTTTTTCCCGAAATAGACTGGGGAATAACTAGTTTTTCTGAGCCCATGTAAACTACAAAGTACCCCAAAAGTTCCAATACATAATTGAAATTAATATTTTTTTGTAGGAAAATGTAACTTCATTTACAATACACCATCTATAACATTGCCATTTCTTTGGAAGAGTCATCTCTCCCACTCATGATGAACTCGAGTTAACACATCTGGTGTTGTGCATATAATTGCACTTTGAATGTGTTCCTTTAAATGTTCTTTGCGCTGAATCTCTTCCTGGAACGCCATGGCCTTCATGTAAAGGTCTAGTGGGCTTTAGATCTGAAGCGCTAATATCTATCTATCTATCTATCTATCTATCTATCTATCTATCTATCTATCTATCTAGCAGTTGACAACAGACAGTCACACAAATAATAAGTTTATGCATATTAGTACTGTAATTTCTAAATGTGCACAGTGGTGTCTAACTTAGACAGGAGCTGCTAGAGATAGTATGATTCTTTTGCTAGTCTGCTCTTAGCCACCCAAATCCAGACTATCACATATGACAGATGGTGAAAGGAAAAACAGCAGGATATACATGAAGCAAGATCAAATAACATGTTGAAAAATATCTCAAGTAAAAAGCAATCATTTTGGTATTTGGTGCTTCTGCAAACCATCAACCCCTTGCTAAAATGTCAGTTGTTCTTCCAAACTGTGGCCTCTTCAAGAATGTCTCTAATAGTGTTTTTCTCTTCTTTTGATATTCTACATTTTTTACTTTTAATTTTAATCTTTCAGTATTTTCTGCTTCCCAGTTTCATTTTAACTGTTGGCTTCTTAATGGATGTGTCTTTAGCATTAAAGTATTCCTGAATATCAATTAAAAGTATTAAAATACTTCAGCAATATGTTAGTTAGGTGTAGTTTTAAACGTATCCTTTAGACAGGATAGCTCAGGTTCATATGATTCTTAACTTAAACAAATACTGTATGCAATAATTAAAAATAGATCAAATAAATATGATTCTTAAAAATGCCTCAGCCAGCTATGGAGGTACCTCGAGAAAAGACCGAATGCGAAATGCGAGGATGAATCAGAGAAAAAATAAATAAATAATATAAAAAATCTCCAGGTTTTGTTATTTAATTTTTCTAACTATCTGTCACTCTGAAAAGTCAGTTGTTTCAGTTTGGACCCAGTGTCCAGAAGATGGAATAAACGTGTTGACGTTTCACCATACACAAATAGGTTGCATAATTTTCCACCATAAAGGGCTTATTTAAGGTTTTATGTAGGAGCTTACAACATAGGTTTTCAAAAAAAAAGTTCTAAAAAAGTTCTTTTTTGAAGCAGACAAAAAGTACAATGCTATGATGTAAAATTTGCAATATTGCCAAGATGCAACGACTGTTTTGTAATTCTAACCAACAGGTGATTACATACCGCTGTCAAATAAGGATCAGCATCGGGTATAACAAGGTGCACAGCCATGTGCCCTTATACCAGTAGATAGACATAACTTGAGATTAAACTGACTTTGAATAATTATTTTAAACTAAAATTGTAATAACAGTGTTATAAAGAGAGTAACAGTATGTCATACACAGTATTTTAGATGAGAAAGGTGGAAAATTGGATGAGAAATGTGGAAAGCATACCCCATTTTGTGTATGAGTGCCTGAATGTGTGATTGAGCTCTGTGATGGATTTATGTCCCATCCCAGGGTGTATTCCTGCCTGGTACCTACCGTTCCTCTTCTAAAATCTAATGCCTGTCCAGCATCTCAAACACAAACACTGAATCTCAATACTGAAGTCGTACGTCCCTTTAAAAAACAAAGTCTCCTAGTCCTATTGTGTTGTACTATTGCTGGATACTGATCAGAGATCCTTATGGCATGAGGGTACATGCAGTCTGATGCTTCCATAACCAGCAGCTATTACAAGATGTAGCTTAAACCAGCAGAATGCTACACTTTCACAGCATAGAAGCTCCACCCTACACTGTACAATGGACACGCAGGTAATAAATCATAAGTAAGCAATCTTGCCATCTTCATCTGGTGTATACTGTTACACAGGCAGAGCAAGGAATGATAGGATGAGCAAGCTGCACATCAACATCCTTAGCTATCACAGAAGGACTAACAGCAGATAAAATAAAATTTTCCTCATTGGTTATTATTTCAGTTAGTCTCACTATCCACAAACATTTCATTTTACAGTGCAAATTAGAAAGCCCAACATCTCTGTATGTATTGCTGTAAAATTTTAATGCATGCTTATTCCACACATGAATTATTAATATTACCATTTTCTTTCAGAAAAATTACAAGTACAGGCTGTTCAAAATATCAGCAAAGCTTCAGAATGCACCCAATAATTGAAACTAAATGTAGATACGGCATGCATGTCACTACTATATATACAGTGTATTGACTTTATTAAAATTATCGTGACATCTGTAGAAACACTCATTCACACACTCATCGCCTATATCACTTAATACTGTATACAGGGTCGCGGGGGGCCTGGCGCCTATCCCAGGAGACTTGGACAGGGTGCCAATCCATCGCAGGGCACACACACATATACAAATAGTTTTACGCTCATTCACACACTATGGCCAATTTTGTGAATGGCAAATCTGTGGGATCTGTGTCTTGAGGGAGGAAACCGGAGTATCCGGAGGAAACCTACAAAGCGCAAAGAGAACGTGCAAACTCCATCAGACAGGGGCGGGAATCGAACCTGGCCGGGAATCAAACCCAGACAGTGCTAACCACTAAGCCACCGTGCCATAGAACCAATCATTTTAATTTAGAAACAATCATTTGAATTTAGCTGTTCATCCAAAAACAACAACAAAAGCAACAAAAGCTTCTCTTTACCCTGAATTATACATGGGCATAGGGTTAAGGACCTTGGGCAAAGTCCTTAACCCTTTGGCCATATATAATACACAGCCATTGAGAAGCAATGTATCCTCAGTGCCAATCCCAAGCCTGGAGAAATGTGTGGGTTGCAGCAGGAAGCGCATAAGGGTGTTAAAAAGTGTAAAAAACCTATGCAAATAATTAGCAGATTGAATGATCCAATGTGGCAATCCCAAGTAGGGAAAAAGCCTAAGGGAAAAAAATAATTCAAGGAACATTACCCAAAAACTCATTACCCATTCTGCCACAAAACCTGTGTACTATGCGGTTTAACCAAAGAAAAAATGCAGTAGATAACTATAAATGATATAAACTCTAAAGTACTGTAATATCTAATATAGTATTAAATACAAATAAATTTTTCATTTGGCTAATGCTTTTTTATAAGTACTGGGCACATACAGTACAATTGATTTAGGATGCAACTGAGCGGAATGTTAATAGTCATAAGTAAACCCTTGCAGTGCTGGGATTTGAACACATGATTATTATCAGATATGTAATTTAAAGTCTTAACCATTAATCCACTACAATTAGCTCAGCAAGCTAGCGCTAGAGTCAATGCAGTCTTTTAGTCCAAGTTCATTCAGAGATGAAGGTGGTTGAATCTATGCAAATTAGTTAAGCCAGTTATGGTGACTCAGTGGCTAAGGCCTTGTGTTACATGTCAGTTGGTTATACTATCAAATCCCAGCACTGCCATGTTGCCATAGATAGGTCCTCGGGTGTGTCCTGCATCAACTGTAAGTAGCTTTAAATTAAAAGTCTCAGCCAAATGAGCCAAAAGCTCACATTCAGGTTCAATTTAATTTCAATTACATTTTTATTATATATCACTTTTAACAATTATGACTGTCACAAAGCAGCTTTACAATTTTTTTTTTTAAAGTACAGAAATGCATTTGAAAAGTGTAAGGAAATATGAATAAATTATAACTACCAGGTTGTCCCTTTTCCTCATATTCATATATAGATCACAGATTGATCCTAGAAGGTTTGTAATGAAGAATACGCTGTAGAGATGCTACTGTAGATCTAAGCCATTTTTAATAATTTATTGGGCATTTAAAACATAGTAAATATACATTATATCACACTCTTTGAAATGGATAAAATTATATGTGTTTGTTGCACATACACAATTGATGCTGTGGATAGAGATTACCCTGGAAGTGTTATATACTAATCAAGTATAAAAATACACATTCCTGAACCCAGGCCAGGGTACAACTAAATGAAATAAACAAAAATGACAAAAAAAAAAACAAGCTACGAGTTCTATCATTACTATCTACACCTAACATTATAGCATGACATCAATTGACTGTTATACTGTCCTTCCCTAATTACACCTGTTCTGTCTTTTAAAGCCACAGAGACAGATTTTGCCTCACCTGTTCTGAAACTCTGTATCATATTCAGTAACACACAGTTCACATAGACACAACATGCCCCATTAAAAACACACACACACACACACACACACACACACACACACACACACATATGAAAATCTGTTTTCTGATTAACTTCCTAATGCATCCTCCTGCTAGACACACAACATTTATTTTTAAAAAATTCCTCTCTGATCTCTGCCTACTGGCCGAGCACTGTTTCCCTCTCTTTCTGTCTCGTTTTCCTCCTTCCCAGTATGCCATTAGAAAGCCTTCCACCCACTCTCTCTCTCTCTCTCTCTCTCTCTCGCTCTCTCTCTCTCTCGAAGTGTCGATCTGTGTGTTGCCTTCAGGGCTTCTCCGGCAAAGGGAAAGAAAAGGCTTCAGCCCTCACAGCTGTTCCCAATGCTTTAGTCCCTATTGCTCAGCAACCGAGAACAAAACAAAAGCACATCCCCTCCTCTGCACCCTCCCTCCTGCACTCTATGAACCATTCCCCCTGCCCCAGCACCCACATACACGCCCCAACCCTGTCCCCTAACCCTTTAAACCCCCTCCCACCCCCATCACCCTTGTACTCAAACGGCAAATCCTTTGTCCACATTCACTTGGCAAAATTGCCAAGGATATTGTGCAGTAACGGTGATTTGAGGTCTCAACTGCTGCTTGCTACTATAAATAAACTGCAACAACAAAACACATAATCAAGTAGCAAACTGTCTGTCTGAACTGACTGTTTCATAGATGTCCTTTTTTCTAGCGACACCAAGAAAGACAGAGCGGGTTCAGTTTGGTCGGCTTGCACCAGACTGACCACGTAGAATACATATGCATCTTAAAGAAGAGAACTTTTCTCTGGCTATGCTGAAATTATGGATACAGCGATATTATTTGTGAAAAAAAAAAAATACAAAAAGGTTTTGCATAATAATCATACATTTTATGTGCAGCCCATTGCATAACTGGGTTGAAATAAACCAATAACGTTTGGTGTGCTCAGTCAGGCAAAAATACAGCTAATGATAGCAGACACAGCGCCTGTAAGACTGACGGAGGAAAGGAGGGAGGGAGAGAGAGAGAGAGAATCAGTCAATATATGTCAGAGAGAAATAGAAAGGGGTGAATAAGACAGGGAGAGACACAATATAAGAAAAAAGGAATGGAGACTCAGAGAGGGAGAGAGAGAGAGAGAGAGAGAGAGAGAGAGAGAGAGAGAGTCAATATGTGGTTCGGAGACTGAGATAGACGGGTTTGAGCCAGACAGGGAGAGAAACAGAATGAGAGAAAGAGAAGGAAGGAGACACGGAAAGAGAGGAAGCGAGAGAAAAAGAAAGGGAGAGAGAGAATCTGAGTGAATGTATGGAGGGGGGGGGAGCAGCTGGCCATCAGTGTGCCCTGTTCTCACAGCATCTGTGGCTGTGACTCCCAGCAGCTCTCTTTTCTGTTTTATGCACTTTGGTTTCTAGCTGGTTAACAGAATGAGAAAGAAAGACAATATCTCCGCCGCACAACTGATCTGTGCTCATATTCATTACAGCTGACAGACAATAGGGAAGCATGAAGCCTTTCAGCTGATCCACTATGTCGCGCCTCTGCCAGCCACAATCTTGGCAGTATGGTTGAGCACTGGTGGCGAGCTGGAGGCGTGGAGCTCATCTGGCACATGGTGCCTCCTGCTCACTCTTATTTTCATCCAGCCATTCTGTCACTCACTCATTATAGTGTTGGGCAGGTTGGATTAGAAATCAAGCATCTGTTTGGCAAATCAGAGGTGTGTGAACACCACACCTCTTACAGAGACAGCTGGAGTGCTTTATATTATGTTATGTTACATTGGGCCATAGAGGGAGCCATTGTTGAGCCAAATTGACGTGCCTATTCATATTAGAGTGTTAACGGGACATATTTGAACTCAACATATTGAAAAAAAAAAAAAAAAAAGATACCAAATCGCTGGTAGTCTTTGAAAGACCAGGTCAGGAATAATAAACATACATAAAGAAATATGTATAGAAATAACATAAAGAACATAAACATACATAAAGAAATAACCACACTCGTCAACTGTCAAGACAAAGAGACTTCTTTGGTTTTTTTCTTTCTTTTTTTTTTTGGAAAAACACTGATTAGCTAGGCTCACGCAGGCAGGAGTCTAGGAGTCGGCAGAGTGCGGTGTGATAATGGGGAGTTTTATAATAAGGGTGGAGCGGACTCAACTCCACTCGATCCACATAATGAGGGGCTTGGAGAAGAAGGCCAGCCATGAGAGAATGTGCCCTTTATTCCTGCTGCTTGTCGCCTGACTGCAGCCTCTGTTCACCAGGCCTGGCACACATTTATGATGCAAGGCACCAAACCAGCACTAGCAATGTGTCTCTTACTACAATGCTGGGCTCAGCTGCTAAAAACCAGGGAATGTTGGGAAACGGAGATGCAGCTGCCAATCTGCCGCTAAGTGTCATTACGGTGTAGGCACAGTCATCAATGACACACACCAGAGGAAACTGATAACAGAACCTTCTTCATTTAGCTATATTCACTTAAGTTCTTTTTTACTACTCACCAATTAGTTTTATTTATTTATATTTTTATGAATAGTTTAGTATAGTAGTTTAAGTATAGTTCTTTTGCGTCTTTATGGGAGCTGATTATATCTTGAAGTACTCATTCAAGTACATATCTCCAAGATTTCACTCAACTAGTGAAATCAAGTTCCTAAGTTGATTTCACTAGTTTTAATAATAAGCCTGACATACTAAGCAGACGTCAAAGACCTAATGCCAACTTGAGTCAATTGATGATTACCTTTCAATCGTTTGGTGAAATGCTATACTCAAACACAATGCTTGATATCTGGTATTCACCTCCACATACAGAATTCACTCACTCTTGGTCATCGTCTATACCGCTTTATCCTCCATACGGGTCACAGGTTGTTTGGAGCCTATCCCAGGAGAGTTAGGGCACGAGGCAGGGTACACCCTGGACAGGTAGCCAATCCATCGCAGCACACATACACACACACTCATTCACACACTACGAGCAATTTTGGAACGCCAATTAGCCTGATCTGCATGTCTATTGACTGTAGAAGGAAACTGGAGTACCCGGAGGAAACCCACCAAGAGAACATGCAAACTCCATGCACACAGACCTGAAGACTTGAATCAAACCCAGACCCTGGAGGTGCAAGGCGACAGTGCTAACCACTAAACCACCACACTATACAGAATTCATATTTCTTTCTAAAGGGAAAAGGTACAAAATCTCATACAAAATAGTTTGTTAAAATAGCACACCACTTACAAGTATGATTGTATGATTGTGACAGAGTGCACACTGTTTTAACATGCTATTTTATGTTGTATTGTGCAATGTGGGATTTAAACATTCATTCATTCGTTCGTTCGTTCATTCATGTATTCATTCATTCATTCATTCATTCATTTATTCATATCTTGATTTCTTTTCCATTTTATCTTTTTAAAAGCTCTGCCTATATGAGCCTATAGCCTTCTGTAAACTATTTTAAGGGGTAGATTTTGAGAAAGAAACAGCAAATAGGCCGAACTTGCCCATATGCTGTGACATATTGAGATTTGCCATTTGCTCGTTCTGTTCACTTTTCATTTCCTGCACTAACTTGTTAAATTGAACAGCCAATCAGAGAACCCACTCGCCTGTCACTTCAACATGCTCAATGAGCACTGACAAAAGTCAGATATACCACCAGGACTGTGGGTGACCATGAGCCACTAATGCTTTCAGTGTTCAACAGTTGGCTGCGAGTAAGAGAGAGGGAAAGAGAGAAACAGACACAGAGACAGAGAAACAGAGAGCCCTGTGACCTAGGCCAGAGTGTGGCTTGTGAGGCCAGGCGGCTGATCCTGCTTACCTGAGACACACACTCACCACTTCGGCTTATCCATTATTCAGCACAAACAATTCACAGAACAATAACACAGGACCATCTCAACTGTCTGATGATCATGCGAAGGAAAAAGCAGTCTTAGCGATTATACCTATGCTGATTATAATATTTTGCCCAATAACAAATCGCAGCCATGGAAATAAATAGTTACAAAGTAGCATTTTCAATCTGTCTATTGTTTACCAATATGCATTTTTACTTACAATCTGTAGGGTTAACAGAAATTAATCATATTAAAATCAAACTGTGGCAAAGCTACTTCCTGCACTAGTCATGTAATATCAAGTGCACATTAACAGCAGAAAGTGTCTGGGTGCTTAGTCATCAGAATTCCCCTGCTGTCTAGTTTTACATATTGGAACACAATAAAGCAAGACTGAGGCATAAAGGAAACAGAGAGCCACGCAGGCATAAAGAGCAAAATCCTGCTACCCGGTACACAACTTAACTTATGTTAATGTTCTACACTGAATACACAAGAAGTGGCTGAAAGAGTATATATAAAAGGGTATTATTATTATTACATGCTAATACAGACTATAGTTATTATTCCTTTATAAATACATTAGATTTAAGTTATTGTCTCATTTAAAGTGAGATGTTGGAAATAGAATAAACTAGATATGTTTATATCAGGTTTCAGCTGGCGCTCAGTCAATATCGTATCAACACTGTGTCAGGAAGGGCATCCGGCGTAAAAACCTGTGCCAAGTTGTTGCGCGGATTGATGGTTCGCTGTGGTGACCCCTCAACAAGAGCCGCCGAAAGACTAACAACAACAAAAACTGTGATAAAGTATTTAATAATACACGTGGAATTGCAATTATCATCCTTATTTTATTAACTTTGACCAGTTCTACCATTACTTAAGACCATGTACTTCTGTTGGTCTTATCAGCACTTTATGTTCAAGGCTACTGTCTCCCCAGTCACTGCTGCGCAGGTATGAACATGTTGCATTAGTTCATTTGTAACCATGGTGTGGGCAAAAGTGAATACCCCACTTTGCTTTGCACGAAAGAAGAGCTGCATGCAGTGATGTATTTATTGTGGTCTGAGGGTGTACAGTACCTGGCGCTGAAACAACTCAAAGAAGAGCTTAAACAGAAGCGTTTGGATATCTGCAAGCAAAATTTGGACCAACACTCTAAAGAAGATGAAAGTTTCTTAAACAGGGCCCCCAAGGTTGCAGTGGTAAAGTCCTCGCCTTATCATCCGGAGATTGCTGGTTCGAGACGCGGGTGATGCTGTAGCCTCTCGCACCAAAGGGTCTAGAGAGAGCTGATTGGCCGAGCGGATTAGGGAGAAAATTGGGAGGAAAAAAATTTGAATTCTTAAAGAAACTTAAACTTATGCATTCACTACGAGCCTGAACGTAAGTAGCAGAGTATGGAATGGAAACATCCTCAATCACTGACCAAGGAAAAGTTCAAAAGTCAATCATCATCTGGAAAATCAATGCTTACATTTTTCTGGGATTCTTAAGGGTCGTATTGGAACATTATGAGGAAAAAGGTTCAACAGACAACAGTGGTCATTACAGTGAGATGCTCATTAAACTTCGGCAGTCCTCTGCATTTAAACTTAAATGCAGAAGACTGCTATCTATGAGCATTGTGATCTTGCTTAACAATGCATGTACTCACACTTGACCCACGCTGTCTACACTCAGCAAAACTTTGATCTGAGGTGTTAAAACATCCTCCTTACAGTCCTCCATCTGACTTTTACCTGTTTGGTCCTCTGAAAGCAGCCCTATAAGGACAAAGATGCACTTTTGATGAAGAAGTAAGGACAGTGGTGCATTCGTGGCTTGCAGCTCAGCCTAAAACATTTTTTATGAGAGAATATGAAAGTTTGTTGACAGATGGACAAAGTGTATTGAAAGGCACGGAGATAATGTCTTTTTAGAAAGGTAATTTAACTGAATTCAACAACCAGAGTGAGAACGATTTTTGACTTACTGTAGTACATAGCTTTACAATCAATTTCACAGTTACTGAAAAATGTATTGTATTTCCTGAACAATATGCTTAAATATAAATAACTGAGGAGTGTACCATCAAGTATAAAAGTTAGTGCCCCCTCATTTAAATTTATGTTGTTGTTGTTTCTGTGTGTGTGTGTGTGTGTGTGTGTGTGTGTGTGTGTGTGTGTGTAACATAATAAATAAAAAATCATCTGATCATTAATCACATACAACCTGAGACAAACAACAACATATATTTTTCACTGTGCTAGTATTTATTTAACAGAAATCAACCCAAATTTTTAAAAAATCTAAGTGACCCTGTACTGCTTCCACAGGTTTTAAGAGGGTAAGTTGTAGTCAGGTGCTGCTAATCATCAGCCCTTGATTAATTGATCATCAGCAGGTACGCAGACCTCTTTAAAAGCCAATGTTTTAGCAGTTTGCTGATCTGGAACATTCCGGTGTGAGTTAACACAATGCCAAGAGGGAAAGACATAAGCAAAGGTCTTAGAAAAGGAATTGTTGCTGCACATCAATCTGGAAAAAGTTATAAAACCATTTCCAAACATTTTGGAGTTCAATGTTCTAAGTGAGAAAGATCATTCAAGACAGTTGCCACGAGTGGACGTTCCAGCACATTCTCCCCAAGATCAGACCATGCAATGTTCAGTGAAAACCAAAAAACAACAAATACTTTATCTCAGACCCTACAGGCCTCACTGAGCATGTCAAATGTTAAAGTCCATGACAGAACAATAAGAAGAAGACTGAACATTTATGATCTACTTGGAGGGACTGCCTGAAGAAACCTCTTCTGTCTAAAAAGAACATGGAGACCGAGGTTCGCAAAACTGCATATGTGCATCTGAACAAACTACAAGGCTTCTATAACAATGCCCTATGGACAGATGATACCAAAGTGGAGTTGTCTGGCCTTAATGCACAGTGCCATATTTGGAGAAAACCAAAGAGCATTTCAGCAGAAACACCTCATACGCACTGTCAAGCACGGCGATGGAGGGGTAATGATTTGGGCTTGTTTTGCAGTCACAGGACCTGGGAACCATGTGGTCACTGAGTCTACCATGAACTCCTGCATACACCAGAGTATTCCAGAGACAAATGAGGCCATCTGTTTTTCTTTTTCGTTAAAAAAAATTACATAGTGAATAAATTATATTTGTTGTTTGTCTGAGGTTGTATTCGCCTAATATTAATACTGATACCGCTACAGTCAGATAATTTTTACTATGTTTTTACACCAAACATTTGAGTGAGAGGGGCAGTAACTTTTACACATGACTGTATAATGCAACAGTGAGCACTATAACTATTTATCATCTAAGAGGAACATGAAATCAGATCAGTTTCATAATTCACAAATAAATGTCACACACAAATGTATTTCATGACCCACATATAAATGTCTTCTGTTTCACAAACATACTTTCTGATTGCATTTATTTACAGACAGGCAAATCTACCTTTACAAACGGCTCGTCATTCATGAACATCCCTGCCTTTGTGTATGGATTTATGGAGACATGATGCACAGGATGTAATGCAATTATGCCCTCGAATTTACGTTCATCTGGTTGGCTGAAATTGTAGGAGACATTTGATAGGCTGCAGGAAATGCCCTTTAAAAAAAAAAAAAAATGCATTTGTGAAACTAACTATATCAGAGAATACACACACAAACGGAGGGATGTTCATAAATGCTAAGCAGTTTATAAATGCAAATTCGTCAGTAGGTAAATAAATGTATTCGCTAAATAACTTCGTAAATCTTGTTACATTTATTTTTGGGTCACATACAACATTGGTGAATGATGTTACATTTCTACGTGGATTAATAAATACATGTGCGACATTTATTTCTGACTTCCTAAGCGATCACTTACTGCCTTCCAACCACATGAAAAGTCTCTTGATTAAATATAGACAGATACTTAGATAAACAGATGTTTATTATTATACATTTAGTACTGTATATAAGTGTCTACCATCCTAATCAATGTTTAAGGTCTCACCATAGAATTTACACCCGCCCAAAAAATAAATAAATAAAATAAATAAATGAATAAATAAATAGCCCAAAGCAGTCTCAACTTCTCCTATTTCCGTAGACCACCTTTAGTACATTCAGGTCGTCAGCTGACTTCATTTTACTGCCACATTACGTTGCTAGAGTCTAGACCTGACCGGCTGAAACAACCCCAGACCATAACACTGCCTCCAAAGACTTGTACAGTGGCCACTGTGCATGGTGGATGCATCGCTTCATGCGCTGACACACCCATCGCTGTGGAATAGGGGCAATCTAGACTCATAAGACCACATGTCCTTCTTCTATTGCTCCAAAGTCCAATCTTTATGTTCCTAGCAAATTGAAACCTTTTTCGGATTAGCCTCACTAAGTCATGGTTTTCTTATGGTTATATAGTTGTTTTTGTCCCAGTCCTGTACGTTTTTGTTGCATTGTGTGTTTGGAAATGTTCGTAATTTCACTGCTCAACCTAGAAGTGATTTCTACCGCCAATGTTTTTACAATGCAACTTCACCAAGCATTTCAAGTGATCGACATTCATGATTTTTCTCTGTTGTTTCTTTCACAACGTTGACAAATTGTTAGTTTATCACCATCTTTCAAGGATATAACAGAGTTCTTAAAAGATTCCATTTGTTTAAAATATCTCCTTAGCTGTTTTCTTTGCTTAATGCAGGCAACTAATTTGACCATTCAGACTTTTTTTTGACCAGATGATGTATAATGTATTAGAATGAAACCTGTAATTTGCCTTACAGTCAGCACTATTATCAGAACAACTGTTATAGATAATTAATCAACCTTTTGTCGTAGCAGAATTGACCAGTGGTACAATTAGTCATTATAATATCTAAGTAACCAAACAAGCACAATAATTTGAGCACACGCCCGGCAGAAAGGTTTTTTCTTCTTCTTAAATGGTTTAAGAAGTGACTAACATGCGTTCACAAAGACAATGATGAGAAGATCTTCAAATATGCATGCCTGAGTGATGAGTAATGAATGCCATATAGAACAACGTTCAACTAAAACATGCGCCTATTCTAGTGGAACACTGAACGGGTTACAAATTGTTACTAATGGTAAGGAAAGAGTGTGAGAAGTTATGTGTAATGTTTTGTCAAAGCTTAGCATGCTTTGTTATGCCTCTGAGCATTGCTTGTCTTAAGACTATTGTAGCTCACACCATCATCCTCCTCTGTTAAAGGTGGGCTGATGAAATATTAATGCCGCAGAAGGAAGGCCTCGTGCTCTCTAGCTCTTTGTGTGTGTGTGTGTGTGTGTGTGTGTAGCTGCTGCTCAAGAGAAATTCGATATATGCACCTCTGGAATTTCCACCACTGCTGCTTTTAGAGTGGCACTTTTCTTAAAAAGACTGAAACATTATGCATACTGTTATAAACCATCCCTTCCGTGTCATAGGGGTATGACAATGATATACAATCTTTAATAAATAAATACATTTAATATGTATATTTTACAGAGGAATGTAAGAGATATGTATATTTTACTACTGCTGTCAGCCAACAAGAATCTAAGGCTAACATGGGCACAGACTTAACCTAACTGGACAGCTACAGTAATTGGCAGATTAGAAAAAAAAACATCTGGTCCTTCATCTATAACCTTTGGGTGAGCCTGTGCCCATGACAGCCTCAGATTCCTGTTGTTGGTTCATTATGTCTGTAAAAAAAAATTACTACATACGCATCCTGGCAGCTCAAATCAATCTGACTATATTCCTCCTACCTTTATTATTGGCAGGACAAACAGCTGATCTGTCCTCAGTTCTGCGAACTGCACTGACCCATTTTTACCCATGCTATAACCACCGGTTAGTGTAATGCATGGTTATAAGAGCACCTGGGACAAGACTGATACATATAGTTAAACACCCCAGTGCTGTTACCATCTATTATCGCCACTCGTGGAATAATTCTCATCCAGTCAGATTGCTCTGGCAGAACTAGGTGTGGTATAATATATAATACATAATAACAAGAATAACCTTGGATGTGCGGTATTATCATTATTTGCACTACTTCACACACTCATTCTATATACAGTACCACTTACTGTACAGGGTCGCGAGAGACCTGGAGCCCTGGACCCTGGTACCAGAAAGAGAACACTCTGGATGAGGTGCAAATTCATCGCAGGGCACAAGCGCACACACACACATACACACACACACAGTCACTCACAGACTACAGGAAACTCCACACACAGCCACTGTTTTGCACTACCAATAGGAGTACGTGTATTTATTTCATGTATTCTGCAAAGCATCCCATATTCATGTTGTTCTGCTGCTGTCAAAAGTTTTTTTTTTTTTTTTTTTTTTTTAACATTTCATATTCACATGACAATAGAATTTGAACTGTAAAATGCAGTATTGTTTTTTTACGGTCTTCAACACAGAGAATACATTTCCTGTGAGTCATAACAGAAAGCAGGTCACTCTTCCAGCTTCTGGGATGAATTTCCCGAAAGACAAGCAAAAACATTAGCCTCTTAAAGCTTTGGCTAATTATTTAGTTATTCAAGTTTCTTATTCACAATAATTATAAATAACTCGATAAAAACTGTGAAAATCAATGAGGTATGTAGTTCAAGAATAAGAAATATAAATCTGGAGTACCAGGCTCTGGGTAGACTCACCATAATACATACACAGTATATTTGGAACCAATCACTAATATGTATAAAATTAATAAATTACACCCAGTTGAATCAACTACATTCAGGCCAAAGAGCTAATGTTACACAGCCTATGTGTAGCACTAAGCTAATGAAGTGACCACAATCAGTCTGAGCACTAAACTCAGTCATCCCGAGCAGGACTCTAATCTGGATTATCAGCAAACTTAGATGTGCTCCTCTAATCCTGCAAGGACAAAACCAACACCACAACAATTTGCGGCTAAGAACAGCAAGTGCATATGGAAGTGCAACGGAATAAAGTTCAGTTCATGAATTTCAGTTTATGTCTCAATGTCATCACCATAACCCACCATAAACAAACCCATGAGCAGGTTTTAATTATAACAATAATTATTACAATATTATTAGGCAATCATAAGCGAATAATGAGAGTATATGTGGTCAGAAAACACAAATACTTATCTGAATTAGTTGAATCCAGCTGAATCCATTCAGAAAGTGCATTATAGGCAATTTTTTGTTTGCTTAATGCTAAAAAGCCTTTGGAACAGTTATCATAAAATGGATTTACAGAGCCTTACATTTTTACCACACTGTAAATGGTATATGACTGGTAAGGTTTCACTTCCTTGCAATAATATTTAAAAAAAAAAATATATATATATATATATATATATGCTATTGATAAACAACGCAATGTAAAACGCAGTCTGTGTTGCCACCCTTCCTGTTGCTTAAAAATGTCAGCTTCACATTTTTCCTTGCTCTGATAATCCTGATAAAAAATTATGGGACAGAATTAATTATGCATACTGTGAGATATATTTATGCGTTATTATCATAACTGATATTAAAACACTTACATTTTAGCACAGGCCAATTGGTGAATGATTATCCAGAGTGTAGGAGTCCAGCTGAGAGATTTTGTTTTTTTTACTGATCTCTGTGTTGTGTGTGTGTGTGTGTGTGTGTGTGTGTGTGTGTGTGTGTGTGAGAGAGAGAGAGAGAGAGAGAGAGAGAG
>JAQMYG010000038.1:12949542-12965455 GCA_030014215.1 Clariallabes teugelsi | reverse complement strand
ACCTCTCTAATGAGACTTTTGCTTTACACGCGCGCTGTACACACACGCATACACACATTTTTTAAAAATCCGAGGTTTCACTGTATGTAATTCTACAGAGCATTCCTTTCTATGCATGGTCCATATAAACAAGAAATTCAAATAAGAATTAAAAGCAAGGTCTTCTGCTATAGCTCTTTTCTATATAGCTACAGGTTGCACCAACATATTTGTAGATTATGATTTTAACTGAAGTTTATGACATAAATAAGTTAGATTTAGTAATGTTAATAGATTTTTGTTGAATTTACTCTTAACTTCTTCATGCAAATGGAAAAGAGAGAGACACTGCCTGCTTGCAATAAAATGCTCACGTGTTTTTTCTTATGTGCTTCATGCCAGTGAGCAATGCAAGCACTGGATGGAAGGAAAGTAAACACACAGCTGGCTAAGCAAATTTGTGGGTTACTGTGCACTTTAATCCATGTGTGTGTGGGAAAAACTGATGGGGTTATTTGTCATTTGTCATGACCAGATGGAAAGTATAAAAAGCCTCATAAATGACATCTGATTTGTGACCAGTGTTGGGGGACGTTACTTTTTAAAGTAACTAATTACATTACAAAATTACTGTATTTAGAAAGTAATCAGTTACATTACAGCGTTACTTTCTGATAAAAGTAACTAGTTAGAGTACATTTCCATTGCAGAAAATGAAGACTCCTTTATGATTCCTCATGCATGTTGTTTTAGTGAAGACCTTTATAATTATTCTACCATCATCACTCAGTGAAGTTTGCCCCATAAACTGTTAACTACTAATACTCCTATCTCACCTATGCGGTTTCGCGCGGTGGCTGTAAATACGGTTCATCATGATTCACCACGAGTTTTGGCTCTGTGATTAGGTTTCCATCTTTCTGCGCATCGGTCCTTGCATAGTCAAACCGCATAGGTGAGATAGGGGTATAACAGCAGGAATAACAGAGGGGGGCGGGTTATCGGGGCTTGTAGGACGACTTTCACACACACACAATAATGGATTGGGAATGACTGCTGTCTGGCTCACGGGTTACATAAATTGTCTGAATAACGGATTACATTTTAAAAAAAATAACTGAGTATTTAAATGGTGGACCTAATGCGTTAGATTACTTGTTACATCAAAAAAGTAATCCAAGTACTCTAACTCGTTATTTTGTAACGCGTTACACCCAGGTTGGTATGTCACCTGTTTGTGACATACCAACCTGACTAAGAATGAAGTGGTACTGGTAGTGTATTTGTAGTAGTAGTGCTATTTGTCATTGTACTCATCATATCAAGCATATTTTTCTGTTTTTTACAGAAACCTGTTTCCATCTAATCTGGTAGCTGCTGCTTTTCGCTCAGTGAGTACCTTTCTTCTTTCCTTTTGATACTTAAACTCAGATTTTAAAACTTGCGTACAGTCTCCATACATAAGTAGCACCAGTTTAACCTGGGTATTTATGGCCACTTTGAAATCTCAGTCCCACCATATTAACAGCCCTATGCTACTTAATGAACAGAGTCTCTGACTGGTGTGAGCTTTGTTCACTTTACCCAGTAAATATCTCTCATGGTCTCCCTCACCATTAAAAGCTTCCCAGTCGTTGCCATAGCAGGAGTATTCCGTTCCCTGATGCCTGGCAACCTGGCGTGCTTTACGAGGATGTAGTACATGGGTGACTGCTCCGGCTTGTGCAAGTTTGGCGAAAGAAATGAGAGTGTCACTGGGTTGAGTTGTTGGCTGGAAGATAATGTCACCAGGCAGAGTGGGGAATGTGTGCAGCTGAGTACGTAATGTCCCCTCACTCACTGACTCAGGCCTGAGTCACTCAATACTCAATGATCATGCAGATATTAAGGAGATCAGTTACAGCTCATAATAAATGAAGAAAAATAACCACGCCTAAATTATATAGATGCAAGGAAGTATTCAGGAAAAAACGGTTGTCTTCTGAAAACCAGTCAAACTCAACCAAATCTATTTCAAACTTAAATCCTACTTCAAATTCTAAAAGGCTTATTGGTCTGGTAGTCAGGTTATAGTCAGACATACTTATCTCGTTAGGATTAAATTGAAATAAGCATTAAATATTTTGACTAGAATATTTATGTTTGCTGCACACTGGGTATTCATATATTACACAAGAGATTGGGCAGATTGGGAGACCACAGCCAATATAGTTAAAGTTTCTGAGCAAGAGGAGCCTCTGAATATCCTTGTTATTGTCCATGTGTGTGCCAGTTGGCAGGTTCTCTTCAGCTATGCTTTAAATGCTACTTTTGTAGACTTCTGGAGAGACTTCATTGAATCATGGTGATTTCTAAACTTGAAAGCTGGGGGAAATGTCAGAGAGTTGAAATTTAAAGTTCTGGGAAAATTAATGCATGAATAGCTATTATCTATTGTTAATTAAGCAACATATTTCTAATTCAGTCTCTTGTTTGTTGCAGTATGTTACAGACTATAAGATGATTCCTGTGGGAAACATAACCAATGGGACCGTACTCTATCAAAAGGTATATATTTTTTCCGCACATTATGTCAGCAGACATTGAAATACTGTTTCAACACAACATTCTGCTTGCTTAGATAAACTACTAGTTTTTATTTTTTGTTGTTATACAAATGACAAGATAATGTACTGTGGGGACTGGGCATTCTATGAAATTGGTGAAATGTTGGATGAATAATCCCCCCACCCCTCATCTCTACTATAGCATGCCTTGCAATCATTTGACATAAATTATTATTTAGTACAGTATGTGTACCATGCAGATGCAACAATTTCTCAGTTAACTAATAAAATTCCCCTTGAATCCTTTGAGATTCAAAATTCATGTTAAGAATAAAGGCAAAAAAAAAAAAAGCCATATTAGAAACACAATTATAGTTTTTTTAATTTATTTTGTTCTTATTCCTTTGATAGTTACAGGATAAGTTTTTTAGCCTTACCTAGAAGAACTCCAACTCTTCTTAGTTGCTGGCTTCATTGTAGGCTTCACTTCATTGAATGTCAAAGACTATAGGCATTTTTGAGGTTTTTGGCCCAGGCCCAGCTTGGGTTCCCTGTGCCGGCTATTTGGCAGCTCTGAATACACAGCCTGTTCGTCTACGTGCTGCATGTTTGGTACAGACGCTCTTGCCACTCTTCAACTACTAAATTACTTGAACAGCTGTTAACAGCAAGTCTTTCCAAGGAAGTTTTAGTCAACAGGTATTGCAAAACAGCAGCATTTAAACTCCAGTGGAACATTTCGATCTTTCCAGAAAAGGATTGTTCCTGATTTTCAGTACTATTCACAATATTTATTCACATTTTGTATAAAAAAAAATTCAATAGTCAAAATATATATATGTATAATAGATAATCCACAGACTTCTTCAGATACAGATAATCCACAAGTGAGTCTCTGATGGAGCACATTATTTGTGCAAATGCCCGTGTGGTCCCTTTGCATTCTCATTCCAATGTAAATGCTCTAGCCCATGCCAGTGTGAGAGACTAATGCAAAGGCAGAGATCTTTGTGAGGCTACTTACCCATAGTTACCATAGTTGAAGGTACTGACAAAATAACACAGTCTCTTATTTGTAACAGTCCGCATAGTCTGTATGAAAGTGAACTAAATACAAATATGAGATCAGGTTGGACATAGAGTACACGTTCATGCATGCACAGAAACTTCACATAGCCACTGTACTATAGGGGATGATATTGACAAATTTAGCTATTTTATAGCAGCAACTAAGAATTCAGCATGAAATAATAATAATAATAATTACAATTATAATAATAAAAACATTTAAATGTTGAAAAACATACAATTATAACATTTATTTAATATGATCGTTTGCAGTTTTATTATCCATTAAATTATAATATTTCATCTAATTATGCATAGGCGTATTTTAACCCAGAGATATTTATAACAATTCCTCTTTTTTTTTTGGTCTTGAGCAGCCCCAGAGTCTTAATGGACTCATTTTCTCTGTTTGTCTGTTAGTGTTTAACCTGATAGACTTATAGCTTCCCAGTGATTATGCCAGAACACAGTGTTACCATTGACACAGGTGATGTTTAAACATGGGGGTGGGATAGCAAGAAAAAAAAACTCAGAACTTGCTGAATTTGCATTAGGTTTAGCTGAATTAGTCTATTGGAGGTATCCTTTTGCCTAAAAAGCATGAAAAGTTCAAACAGGATCACTCAAGCGGTTTCCTATGAGCAGTCATCTATAAACAGAAAATATTGCCCTTGACTGTGCTGGAGAGGGTTATACAAACATTACGTTTTTGGATACCATTACTAAATAAACATAGAGACACTGCTGTGAGAGGAAAAATGATAACAGGGAAAAAAATAAGTTGGTGGCAAGAGAAATAAAAGTTTACATTTCTATAACTTAAATTTTTTTTTAAAAATTATAATAATTTTTTATCTGTTTTTTTGTTTTTTTTTTTTACCTGACAATGTTTTTTTAAAGTAAGCACCTTGCGTTAGGCTAAAGACATATGTGGCTTGGTGCAGGTGCCAGTGGGAACAGAAGCAGATGGGATGAACATTCTTGGCCTGGTTCTGTTTGCCATGGTGTTTGGAGTGGCCTTGAGAAGGCTGGGAGCTGAAGGGGAGGAGCTCATACGTTTCTTTAATGCCTTCAATGAAGCCACGATGGTACTGGTATCTTGGATCATGTGGTGAGTGAAAGCCTCTGATTAAGGACCAATTTGAACAGGCGATGCAAGCAGTCTGAATAGATTTTTCTGTATTCCTCCAAGTCGGTTAAATGTTCCTATAAAAGTTTTAGACTAGTAACAAGTCTTAATGACATGTAGTTGAGTTCATCTAGAGTAACTTACAGATAGTTTTATCAACAGGATGTCTTATTGACTAGTGTGGAAAAAACTACAGTACTCAGATTCTTTTAAATACCCTTTAACGGCCATTTACAACAAATAATTATTAATGTACCACAGCCACATGGTCTTTTCTGTGAGTTCTTAAAGTCAAGTCAAGTAGGCTTTTATTTTCATTTCAACCATACGTTCAGTACACAGTGAAACGAAATGGCGTTTCTCCAGGACCAAGGTGCTACATACATGCAACATAAATTAACAGAAACTAACTAGCTAACTAGGACACCTAATTGGCTGACTATCTAAGACAAACCTGGTTATGGCAGAAAGTTTGCTTAAAACTGTCTTGGGTCGACAGTCATTGTGCAAATGTATGGATCATGGACACACACTTTTTCAACATAAATCTTTCTCTAAGACAGACAAGCTTCTAGGTATTTTAGAGTAGGTTATCTTCGACATTATGGCATTTGGCAGACGCCCTTATCCAGAGTGACTTACATTTTAATCTCATTATACATCCAAGCAATTGAGGGTTAAGGGCCTTACTCAAGGGCCCAACAGTAGTAACTTGGTTGTTGTGGGGTTTGAACCTGGGACCTTCCAAATCATAGTCCAATGCCTTAACCGCAGAGGCACCCCTGACACCAAACACACTGGCGTACATATCACTATTTACATACTATTTACATTTTTTGCATTTACCACTGCCTTAACCAATGAGCTACCCCTGACCTATACCTCAATTAAAATGTAAATGATTCTTGTCTCTTACAGGTATGTACCAGTTGGCATCATGTTCCTGGTAGGCAGTAAGATTGTGGAGATGGAGGATGTGGTTCTGCTTGTCACCAGTTTAGGAAAATACATCTTTGCCTCAGTCTTGGGTCACATTATCCATGGTGGCATTATATTACCTCTTATTTACTTTGGGTTCACCCGCAAAAACCCCTTCAGCTTCCTCTCTGGCCTGATCACACCTTTCACCACAGCATTCGCTACCTGTTCCAGGTAATTTCAGTTGCCGTCTGGACAGTCCTCAATTCTTTACCCAAACAGGAATTAAATGCCAGCAGTCCACATTCTGATTGGTATGTTTACCTTATTTGCATGCTTTAGGGTTTTTAACACAAAGCTACCCAGACATTAGTTTCCTTTGATTGTTGCTTTGGAAAACCGTCTGGCTTTAATCTGCACAGAGAATTTCCCAGTATTGAATTAAGACCCAGAGTGTTGAAATAACACCATACAGTGTTTATATAGGTCCTGTTGGACTTTTATGAACTAAAGTCTTAAATCAACACTGGGGCGTTAACCGTGTTGTTTGCCAAAGAAAGGTAAAAGATGGCATTGCAAGTTAATGTGGACGTATATTCTGTCTCTTATACTGTACTACTAATTTCTATTGTCTGGCCTTCTTTCCATTTTAACTAGTTTTTTTCTGCTTTCTCAGCTCAGCAACACTGCCCTCCATGATTAAATGTGTCGAGGAGAACAATGGTGTGGACAAAAGGATCAGCCGTTTCATCCTGCCGATCGGAGCTACTGTAAACATGGATGGCGCCGCTATCTTCCAGTGCATCGCTGCCGTATTCATCGCCCAACTCAACAATGTCGAGCTCAACGCAGGCCAAATCTTCACTATTCTGTGAGTGCATGACTGAGAGCACAGCTTCTGATAGAGTAACCAGGCGTATTAATAGACTCAGTATGTGTTCTAGAAGGCATTCCTGTCCCGGGAGTTAAAACAACCTATGCAGACTCTGTCTTATGCCAAGCTAGTGCTATTAAGAGGGATCTAATTTTACTAGCACAGGAACTATTCTTGCTTCTCAGTTTCCTGCTGTCTGTGCAGAAGTTACCAAGGAAGGATATTAAATTTCTTTCTTTCTTTCTTTCTTTTTAAAAATAAAAGTTAATTACAATTTTAATAACATACAGTCCAAGCAGCTGAGTGTGAAGGGCCATTCAAATTCTAGTACATGAATTCACGATGTTCATCCTAAGCTGAGAGTTTTTTTTTTTTTTCTTCTGTTGCCCATATGTTAAAAGATTTAAAGAAAAAGTGTTTTTTTCCCCCCTATCTTTCATGCAGTGTGACAGCTACAGCATCCAGTGTTGGAGCGGCAGGTATTCCAGCTGGAGGAATCATCACCATCGCAATCATTTTGGAAGCGATTGGCCTGCCTACCAATGATCTGTCGCTTATGCTGGCTGTGGACTGGATTGTGTAAGATAGCCTCTACTATGTAAAGTTTGTTAGTTTTTACTGCCCATGTTTAAGTCTAAATACTTTGTTTTTTAATTAGAATTTATTTTAGTTGTATCAGATCTGGAAATATATATTAACAATTTCTTATATTATGACCAAAGACAGATTTAGGTCTGATTTTTACTCCCTTAAAATGTCATGTGTGATGTAACACATGCTTGAGAATTAAGTAGCAAGTTATTTATACTGTATATTGATATCGTGTGTGTGTGCGGACGTGTGTTTGCGGACGTGGGTGTGTGTGTGGGTGTGCGTGTGGGTGCCTGCATATTCTTTTTTTCAGGGACCGTACCACCACTGTGGTAAATGTGGAAGGTGATGCTCTGGGCGCTGGGATCTTGCACCATATAAATGAGCAGGAGATGAAAAAGCAAAAACATTGTGACAGCCAGGAGGAAGAGGAGGAGCTGAAGGAGATTAAAGTGGAAGCCGTAGCCAACGTCCAGGCTGAAGAGGAGACCTCGCCTCTTGTCACACACCAAAAGCTGGCCGATGATTGCTCGTACAACTCTGCTCATGAAAAGGATGGCATGGAGTCTGTGTTCTAAACTTACTTTCTTCTAATCACTGAAAGCAGTTTAGCAGTTCAAAGCATTTCCACACTCTGTCCTTGATTACCCCACTCTACGGTCTTAGGACTACGGGCCGTATCTCCCATCTACAGGTTGCGAAACTTGCTGTATACAGTATTTCTTCTGTGGTATTAGCACATAAGAATGGATGACATGATCAGTGTGGTTACATTCATACCATTTTTATTGTGCCAAATCATTTTATTAATCTCTCTTTTGGGAAAGAAATTTCCATATATTTTTGTTGTACATGTCTGTTCCCTATTTTGAGTAGTTGTTTAAGATAGTGAAGAGAATCATTTACAGACTGACGTCTTTCACTGGCTCTATTTATTTGCTGTATCTTCATTTGTGAAACATTAACGGTTTTGAGGATGGATAAGAAAACATGTGCTGTAAATGTTTGTTTCCCTAATGGCTTAATGTCACAGGCCAGTTGAGTCCCGGGCTAGGGGCAATGACTTATACTCCAGGGACATTTATGTCCAGTTTCTCCTGGGTGCCACAGACGTGCTAGCATAGTAAAACACTAGTGACACCCAGTGTTATAAATGTGAAAGTACTGTTATTTTCAATAATGTTTTCCTTAAAATTATGTCGAGGTGTTACAGTTCACTTAAACATTCAATAGACCACTAATAGACAAAATCCAATCTTCATTTACATGTAGTATTGATTTACAACAAAATGAAGTAATGTTTAAAAGGGCCATTAAACTTTTGATTTTCAATGCATTGATAACTGTAACTGCTAGGTACT
This sequence comes from Clariallabes teugelsi, assembly GCA_030014215.1. Taxonomy (NCBI): domain Eukaryota; kingdom Metazoa; phylum Chordata; class Actinopteri; order Siluriformes; family Clariidae; genus Clariallabes; species Clariallabes teugelsi. The sequence continues at coordinate 12,956,989 of JAQMYG010000038.1, read as the reverse complement.
GTAAACATGTGATTTTACATAATTTATTGTAATTTTTGTTACTTTTATACAATATTTGTTAAACTTTTTCTGTTTTTCTTAATCAAAATGCCAAATGCATTGGCTGCCAAATGGTAAATAGTATTATTGACTGGTTTAACAGGTTAATACCACTGTATGTGTTGATAATGTGCTATTAAGATATGACTGGTACATAATATAATACACCATTTAATCTTAAAACTGTGACTTAACTATGTAACTACTACTGATCTTTCTCAGCTATGATACCTGTATGCCATTAAATCAAGCGCAAGGTGCCCTGTCTTCTCTATTGTGTTTCAAACAGGTTGAATATTATCACAAATAAAAGCAAAAACAAAAAAAAACAATTAAATAGGGTTTTCAGGTTGATGTGAAATTGCGTGTCCAACTATATGAATATAGTCCAAATACCACTATAATGGAATTTCATTTGTTGAAGATAGATACATACAGTACATAAGGGGAAAAGGCTACTTAATTGTACTTACTGTAAGTGGTATCCTTGAGTGTTCTCTAGAAACATAGATAAACATGCAGTCCAGTGTACTTTTAGTCTAAAATTAAACTGGCCCAGGGGCACGGTGGCCTGGTAGTTAGCACTGTGGCCGTGCACCTCCAGAGTCGAGTGTTTGATTCCCACCTCGGGTCTGTGTGCGTAGAGTTTGCTTGTTGCCTCAGTGTTTGGTGGGTTTCCTCTCACAGTCCAAAGACATTTTGATTAGGATAATTAGTGTTCCCAAATTGTCCATAGTGTGTGTGTGTGTGTGTGTGTGTGTGTGCACGCCCTGATGGATTATACCTACAATAATAACAGCAGTGGTGGCTAAAACAGTTAAGGCTGTAGGTTACTGGTTTTTTGTTTGTTTGTTTGCCCCTGTTGAACCCTTGAGCAAGGTCCTTAGCCCTATCTGCTCCAGGGGCGCTGTATCCTGGCTGAACTTGTGCTCTGACCCAAGTTTCCTAACTGGGATATGCGGAAAAAATCATTTCGCTGATAAATCATGGCATTAATTGGCACCCTATCCCGGGTGTACCCCGCCTTGTGCCCTAGTCTCCATCCGCAACCCTGTCTGTACACAGGGTAATCGGTATATAGAACAATGAACAAATTGTCGCCCAATTATGTATTTTAAATCTTGTGCAATCGACCACTAGTTACACTACATTTTCCAGTGAAATGCACAAAAGATGTATTTCACTGGAAAAACAGTGACTAGGAAAAAATGTAGTGGCATAGTGTACAATATAGCCTATGCAGTATCAGTATGAGTGATTTTGGCATTTTTCAACATGGATTTTAGTTGTGATTTTAATATTAAACAAGACTTTTTCAGTGTTCTCAAATAGGGAGTTTTATGCAGTTCACTGCCCATGACTGGTGTATTGTGTAGTAATAACAATAGGAATAATCACATATTTGCATTCAACAGATATATAAAAGGAAATAGGAATGCAGAAGGAGAGAGAAGCCTGAGAGGAACCGGGGTTAAAAGCCTGATGTTCCTATTGGCTGGCTGCCTCGCGCTCTTCCGCTTTTTCCGCTTGCCTTTTAAAGGAACCATTTACTACCGGACGCAACTGTATTTTAACTGCTGAACATTTCACTACGTATACAGTACGTTTGATGTTTCATATACATAGAGTATTTTTCTTTTTTACGTTTTCTTCTGCGCTACATCTGGAAAAAGGTATTTACACTGTATTATTAGCCGACATAAAATGGCTGCCTAGTAACACCGAAGATTCTCTTTGTTTCTGATGAAAAGCGGTGGAACATTCTGGTGCCGTGCAAGTTTACACTGATTAACAGTTACGCTTAGGTTAAATTGTGACAACTTACAGCAATTATGTGTTAAAGGTAACTTTACAGAAAATTTTCATTTTATTAATCCTTTAGTCATTTTTCCTTCACAGAAAATACCTACAATAATAATAATTATTATAATAATAAAAGCTTTCGGTTTCTCCAGCGCCTGCTGTTTATCAGCTGGAGAGTTATCAGCTCTCCAAATCTTGATTCAGGCCTAAATGATGCATGTAGTAGATTAAACATTTACAACTTCCCTAACTATCCTACAGAAACATGTAGGTCTGTAGCAGCATCATTATTATACTTTGCTTTAAACGCAGGTCATACATTCTGGCCAAGCCCAGTTATCTAAAATAAATACCGGTTAAAAAAAAATAGATTGATCAGGTTTAAAACCATTTGGTTGTAAGTGTTGAATTAATTCCAAGAGAACACACGTGAACACTATAAGATTGTACATTTTGGTTCAGTGCGCTCAGTCCACAGTTGCCATGGTGGTGTCCAAACAGAGTAGCTTCTGATAGGTTTGTATGCAAACACCATCATGAGGGTTATTACAACTCGCATGCAGAATGTTTCACCTCTGTATTTGCAATGAAGTTATACCCTTAAACATACAGTCAAATCACTGTTTTCCCTCTTTGATTTATATGCAGGTATTAAAAAATGTTAAGCCTTTTAAATGTGTTCAGTCATTTATCATCGGCAACCTTTCTGTGGTACAAATCCTATCCCAGAAATAATGAGCAAAAACTTGGGATGGGACACCAGTGTACCAACACACATTTGCATGCTTGCTCATCCCTAGGTAATTTACTATAGCATAGAGGTGAGCAACATGTACAGCAAATCCACACAAATAGTTCAGGATTGAACTGAGGACCTTAGAGCTTATCAGGCTGTCTCCCAAATATCAATATATTTGTTTTCTTTTAGTGCAAGATGATCACACTTAAACAAACACAATGGTAATACCACTTTCCCTTTGTCATTTGGCAGCCCTTGATTTCGAAAAACACTAGTTGCATTGAAATTCATTTAGCTTAGAGATAACTTAACTGCTTTATATGGATGAATTTTATAAACAGATTTTTAAAAAAACTTCAATTCATTCAATAGAAGACTATAAACAAGAAGGACCCACAATACGTCTCGGGAATTACATTTGTGTTTCTACTGTTCATTTTAATTAACCAATCCCTGAAACACATACAGCTTTTTAACAGGATAAAAGAGCAAGGGCACGTTTACAGCTCATAAAACATAGCTCGTAAAACATCCCTCCCAGAAACTCATCACCTCAAGTACTGCTGCCTCCACATGGCACCAACATGTGCAAAATGAATATAATTATTCCAAAAGTAATAAATAATTGGATTGAGTGTTTACATGACTTGTATTTTCTATTGAATGGGTTATCAAAGGTTTACACCACTCTTTTCAATACACTTGAATGTTCTTTTTGACCAGACCAGCTTGGTCCAATCTGTTCGGATTGAGTTGGTCCATTTTATTTTGATTGGACTATTACTGCAGCTTCTGAGGTTTTAGAATTGATGTACAGCACTGTGCAAAAGACTTGATGAATGCTGATTGCTAAGTGATTGGAACAGATGAGAGGGGAAATGTGGTTGCTGCTGAGTTTGTTACATAAACAATCAATTTTTAATTTGTATCTCTGGGCACTTTGTAGCCTGTCAGTAAAACATTTGTTCCCATTTCTTTAACTTAATCTACACAATTTAATATGAAGAAAGAGGAGTGGCTCAAGACTTTTGCACAGCAATTGCACATTGTACCTTAAAGCAATGTGTTGCACTCAGCATGTGAGCAGCTTTTTAGCCAAGCCATCCTCTGTCATTCACCATGGAAACCAGAAGTGCCTGAAATCACTGAACCAGGCTAGGAGGAAAATGGCAAGAGTAGTCTAAAATTACACTGAGAAGAGGTAGAGATAATAATAGTGATATTATTGTACTGATCTTTTTGATAGATATATGAAGGCTGATCCTTTAGATACTCTTTCTTCATATTAAATTATGTAGATTATGTAAATGTAGGCTGATGCTTTTGTCCACATCAGGTTCTACATTACGTTCCTGGAACATTATTTGCAGATTGTGGCAGTCTACAAAGAACAAATTTAATCTTAAATAGCAGGCAAGTCTGAGCATGTACTCATTACTGAGCCATATCAAGTATCAGCCTCATCATTACATTAACCTGAGCTTATTTTGCTTTTCACATGCAATGTTGTGTGGATTTATATGTTCACTATGTGATTTTGCATAATGGTAATTATAAAGCCTATACAGAGACATGCAAGAAGTAAATGGACCCCCATTAGTAAAGTAAAGTTTAGCTATTAATTATGTTATTAATACTTTATTGACTAGCCGTTTAGCAGCCTTTAAAAGCAACAGCCTGCATAGGCATAGAATAAAAGGACTGTTCTTAACAGGCTTACAAACAGCAAGAAGACATCTTTCAGAAGGCCCATGCTGATCAGTTCATGGCATGTTTTACCCATTTCTTTAAACTGACCTATAATTCTGTTTCCGGTAGAAAGGGGGATTTAAAGATTCAAGGAAATGGTTGTCTCTGAGACTGGATATGTTTTTATTGAACAACAGTTTGGTCTGTTTTAAAATCAGAAATTTCTTTAAACTTTTACTTGGCCTGCTTAATGAATCTGAAAAGAAGAACACAGATGGTAGTTGCAAAATTGTAACACATTTTGGTGCATACATTTTTATCATAAAACCCTGGGGTTTGATGGCACATGATTTAGTGATTAGCACTGTTGTCCCACACCTCCAGAGGGTTTGAATCTAGCCTCTGTTCTATGTGCATGAGTTTGTGTGTTCTCACTGTCCTTGGTGGGTTTCCTCTGGTTTATTGCCACAGTCAAAATACAGTCTAGGTTAATTAACATTTCCAAATTGCCTATAGTGTATACATATTTAGCAAAGTGCTTGTGCCTTGCAATGGACTGGCACCCCATCCAAGGTCTATCCTGCTTTGTGCCTTAAGTTCTATGGGATAGGCTCCAGTCCACCCGTAACACTACAGTGGTTTATTTACTTCTGTGTAGTTATCTTACATGTGATGCTGACTCCTTACTTTTGATCACCTTATTTTCACAGTTCATTCATCGTGCTGAGAAAAATGGGAAATTGACTAAGTTTGATCAGACACTTGTCTCAGATGGAGCAGAGGAACTATGGGAGCCATAAAAGCAGGATCCCAACGTTTATTCGCACTGGCTACACGAGACACCTCACGCAGGAAGCCAGTGACAGATCAAGGTCACTCCTTGGCCAGGAGGCTAAGGACTCTGCTGGAGAGATCGGTTCTAGCAAAAAAACAGTTACCATGGCATCTACTTCTAGATACATGACAGGCAAGAGCTTGTATACTGCACGAAAGCCACTGATCTCAACAGGGCACCAGATTTCAATTTTGAAGAATCCTTCCACACATGAATACTTAGAAAGGGTAAGTTGGTAAAGGCTATAAATTTTATTTTTGAAAGGTTCTAATGCTTGTGGATTTGCTGTTGATTATTAATTCACTACGTGTTATAGTCTGATTGTGTATATCTAGAAAATACCAACTTGGTCTTTGCATTATTAGAGAAACATTGTTACTAAACTCTGAGGAAAAAACTGACATACTCATTCACACAGTATTATAGTGTAGGGCTGTAGCATAGGAATTCTGTGTAAATGATAGTTTCATAACAATATATTAAACCCTTCTTTTATGCATTTTCACAGGTTCACATGAGCACTGTGGACAAACATGAAACACAGGATGAGAGGATGGATTCTAGCATGTTGGATAGCACGAGTGTTCCACGGATCATTGCTTCTCCTCTTTCAGCAACCAGAGAAGACCTTTGTGCCTCTTTAAATTTGTCAGAACTTAGGCTATGTTCTTCTCACGAGCAACCTAATTTCTGCCCTGTTCCTTCAGCAAGCAAACTTGAAAGTAGGAGCCTTTCGAGTTCCTTTTTAGATGATTTAGAACTCACAGTCCCATTAAGCCCTAAATTGACTTCTACCCAGCGTATTATTCCTCATTCATACACCTCTCGAACATCCCAAAGGGCAACCACAAGGGAATCCAAGCAAGTAAGACCCTCTCTTCTTAACACTGGCTGTTCACGGAGTAACAACAAGAGCTACTCATCTGAACCTAAACGAATGTCCCACTATCAGACCACTTATTGGGCCTGTGCTATCCCCAGTACATTACCACCCTCTCCAAACCGCAAGTCTCCAAGCTGGGACCCTGACAAGGAGTATCAGTCCCTCCTGGATTATACATACCCTCTAAGGCCCAACATGACAAATACCTGGGGATCAAATGAACAGATCTTACGAACTGATCAGCCTTTACAAGACTCTGGCATTGAAGTGGACAGTTTTCTCAGCTCGTCTAGTCTTTCCTTCTTGAACCAGCCTGTTTCTGGAATGAGGAAGGGAAAAACTGGGCCAGGTTCTAGTCAAACTTTTGGATTTCAAAATCTGAATCTGAAGAATCTGGCACATTCCAGGTCGTCAGACCTCAGGGTTTCAAGAAGCATGAATTCCTCCCTGGAGCAGGTGGGTTTATCAATTGAAAGTCTGGATTGTGAGGGGAAAGACAGCTTTCATTATAAGAAATGTGGCATCTTTTCCACATCCAGGTCTCCTCCGACCTTTATCAGGTCCACAAGCATCTTGCCCCATCCAGGGTCACTTGGTGAGTGGGATGAGGAGTTTCTCCACTTGCCTGAGCAGCTACAGGAGATTCAAGATCTTTCTCAGAAACTAAAAGACATTACAATACACATTAGTCAGCCAATCACCACCGACTGGGAGTCTCTACAGAAAGACAGTGCTGCATCAGTTAGATCTTCACCAGTACAAGTGGAGAAACAGGAAACTGAGATCTCTTGTGTGCAAGGGTCTACTGAAGACGTTCCTTTTATAGAAAAGACCAAGGGAGTGGATGATAGAGTGCAGGTAATCAGCCATCAGGTAACCAGAAATAACCTGAGGGATTTGGAAGCCATTGTGGATCAGCTAGGTGGAATGTCTTGGTATGAGTTTAGGAGGGAGACAGAGACTGTTGAGGGGGCGAATGAGACACAGGACTCCCTTTTGCAGCACTTGAAAGTGAGTTAAAACTTTCTGTTGTTCTGAATTAACTGTCAGTGACTTCAAAGCTAATGTAACATGTATTGTGTCTTGTTAGACTTTCTGCTCAAATTTAGAAAAACTGATTCAATGGTTGCACCAGGTGGTGGAGAAGATGGATCTGCTTTCGCCTCCTTCAGTGGACATTGAGAGTGTTAAAGCCTCTCTGGCTGACTATAAGGTCAGTGCTATGAACACTATATGAGATATGTGTATGTACATATTGTATGATTTATTGCAAACATTTAATACAAGTCATTTTACTGTGAACAAATCAATGAACCAATCAGTATATTATTTTAAGAGTTTTCAGGAGGAAGTCCAAACCCACAGGCCACTTACTACAGCCATCCTCCAGACTGGAGAGATGCTTTTGTGCTCTATGAACTCGGCTGCTCCCTGTGAGTCTTTATGATAGATCTTATCT
>JAQMYG010000038.1:12931432-12946621 GCA_030014215.1 Clariallabes teugelsi | reverse complement strand
AAAAATGAGAACATAGTGTTGTATATGCAGTTGGGCCACTTGCAAGATATTCCACAGGTAACTGCTAACTTGAAACTCATTCAGATTACATTAGGAACAGTATTCTTCCCCCATGTGAATGTTGAATAAATAATCAAAACACATACAAGGTCTCTACAAGTTGTATCAAGAATTGCAAACATATGTGATATTGTACAGTGTGATGGTACAATATTTATTTTTACTTGTTTGTTAAATGTTACATGTAGCGCAACAAAAGTACAAGTCTGCAGCCACAAAGTAAATACAAAAGATTTAAAAGTAAAACTACTTCGATAATTTCTTCATTTCTACAGAACTGGCAATTCGATCTTACATATATATACATAATGTATATGTACATATATTTCACTAGACTTTTTGACATTGGACAGCCACTCTTGTGCAGTTTGTTAAAATGCAGATTGGCAAATCACTGTATATGGGGACAAAAACCTACACATGCTGATATTAACAGTAAAATAATCAACACAGAAAATATGAGAAACCAAAAAAATAAAATAAAAAGAAGGAAAGGAGGAGTCATTGTATTTTGCCCACAGTAGCCCTGCAGCAGGAATGCAGTGAAATGCAGTGAGAAATACACACAATATTCCTTAGAAACCTGCACACAGACACACACAGTTGTGTGAAAATGAAATCTGTCTGGGGAGTTTTTGGTGGGGGACGGGAAAAAGATTGAGTGTAGGGCTGTCTCAATGCAGCCCCAGACCATTCATTACCAAATATCTGACCTGTTAGCATGTTTAAAAGGGGGGACCCAGGAAGGTTGTAGGTTCTTCTATGGTTTTGTTGGTAGTGCGGCTACATACAGTACAATTTAGGCAACTTAAGTTGGTTCCTGTCTCTTGATCTCACCCTTGTCTCTGTGGAAATAAGTGATCTAGTTCTGTTTCTCTTGTATTGTTGGGCCTTGTTGCTTGGGATTCTGGGACTTTTTTTGTAGAGGAGCACCTCAGCAGCAGCCCCCAGATGCAGGTTTCACTGGAGTGCTCTGAATCTTCACGTTGGACTTCTCTGTGCCTCCGGCTGTTGCTCCAGGTCCCATTCGCTTCTTGATCTCGGCCGCCATGGTCATGAAGGCCTGCTCCACATTGGTGGCGTTCTTCGCGCTAGTTTCCAGGAAAGGGATTCCAAGAGAGTCCGCAAATTCCTAGAGGAAAAAAGAAGTCTTTAAGTTGAGAATCAGCAATATACAGAATGGTACATTTGTACAAAAGATCCTGCAAGCAAAAAATGGCGTTTTTTTTTTTTTAAAGAAGAAAACACTTTAGGTGTGCCGTTAAGGGAAAATAATTAACCAGCATGGTGTTAGCCAAATTGATTATTTTTCTTTAATTATATATTAAAGTATAAATAAAAATATAAAAATAAAAATATGCCATAAATTGATTTATTCCTTTTCTACCACAGCAATTTGTCAACACTTTATTTTTCTTAATCAATGAAGGAAATAAACTTTTATCAAAAGGTTACATTAAGTATTGCGTGTATTGTGGTCATGAGACTAGTTAGTTCCTATTATTACTTTCATTTCTTGCAGCCTTTAACTGAATTGGAAATTCAACGGCGCTGTAGTAAAATTTACAGAATGTTAAAACGAAATGTAAAAAAAAATAGAATAAATAAAAAAGGGATCAAATGAGAAAAGCATGCTTACCTTTGCCGTTGTGTAGTCCACCACTTTTTTTGTTGTTAAGTCACACTTGTTGCCCACCAATAACTTGTTTACATTTTCACTGGCATAGCGATCTATCTCCTGTAGCCATTGTTTAACATTGTTGAAGGATTCCTTAAAAAAAAAAAAATACAATTATGAGAATCGCAAATAGTCCATCTGGTACGAACTTAAAGCCTTATCAGAAACTTTGAGAGGCTACGGAAAACAGCTACAATTTCTGGCAGTCTTACCTGGTCCGTAACATCATAGACTACAATAATGCCGTGTGCTCCTCTGTAGTAGCTTGACGTGATTGTGCGAAACCTCTCCTGCCCTGCTGTGTCCCACTGTAAAGTAGATTAAAAAATTATTTAAAAAATAACAAGGAGGACAATGTACACTGGAGAATTCATTAAAGACAACTGAGATCAGAGCTGCTCTGCATAAAATATTGCAGGATGTAACCATTATTTGATCTGAAGTAGACTCACGATTTGAAGTTTGATGGTCTTTCCATCTAATTCTATAGTCCTTATTTTGAAGTCCACACCGATAGTGCTAATATAGCTTTCTGTGTATGTGTCATCCTGGAAAAAGCATGATAATTAGCAAGATCAATCAAAGCATATTGCATTTCACGTTTTTTTTTTGTACAACTAAAAAAAAGCACATTTCTGCTACTTTGTTCACATAGCAATGCATTTGCACAGTTATAAATACATTAGCATGACTACACTAAAAAGGGCAGGGTGAACATTTAACATAAGATCTTAATGTCAAGTTGTTGTTTAGAATGTATTTGGCACAGGGAAATGTGAAAAAAAAAGAAAGAAAAAGAACAAAGATGTCCTCGTTGCTCCAGGCCCAAATACTCGCCACCACATACACATTCTTGTCACATATTTCTGACATGAAGAAACAACGCAGCACATGAGCTTGTTTAAATGTAATAAGATTCAAGAAGAAAGAAAAACATGACAAATAAATACATTCATTAATTAAAACAAAAATAGATTTAGGTCAACTATCTAAACAAAGAAGTAATGTGACATGTCTGATTATGCTTGCAACCAAAGAGGAATTTCTGCATCCAATTCCTTCTTCCCAAATTATACTTCACAGTGGATGTGGCCGTTTTATCACCCAACGTAAGCAAAGTGTCAGCCGCTGCTAAAATAGAGTGATGGCCAATTAGTTGCAAAGGCAGCGAGATGTCTGGCCTTTTTTACCTTCTCACACTAATCACAAACAGCTGGTGAAATGTCAGATTCTTCATTTCATCACTGTGACAATTTTCTCGCAGTGATAATTACTTTCAGTGGTTCACACAGAGAGAGAGAAATGTGCACCTTGCCATTACAGATTTTAAAATTGTGCTCATGCATCGCCTCCAGCCAGATGCCTGTTAATGAATGAATTAAACACTAGTCACCTACAAAAGCACAAACTAACAGTTTGATCTCAGCAAAAACCGTAACATAACTAAAAGGCTTGTAATTGTAAGCGAATGTCACATTACACTGTAAACACACATCAAACTCAGCTGAGGCTTACACACAGACACCCATTTCTGTTTAACACTCACCAGCCACTTCATTAGGTATACCAGTTTAACTGCTTGCTACCTAATCAGCCAATCACATGGCAGCAACAAGATGCATTCAGGCATGTAGACACAGCCAACATGACCTGCTGAAGTTCAAACCGAACATCAGAACGGGGAAGAAAGGTGATTTAAGTGACCTTTGGCACGGTTGGTCTGAGTATTTCCAAACTTGCTGATCATATAGTATTTTCACTCACAACCATCTCTAGGGTTTACAGAGAATGGTCTGAAAAAAGGGAAAATATCCAATCAGTGGCAGTGAACTGGCGAAAAATGTCTTGCTCATTCATGGCAGGAAATGGCCAGACTAGTTTGAAAGGCAACAGTATCTCAAATAACATCTCTTTACAACCTGAGGTATTCTGAAGATCTCTGAAAGCACAACACTTCAAACCTCAAAGCAAATGTGCTACAGCAGCAGAAGACCACACCAAACGGCGATCCTGTTAGCTAACAGGAAATTAAGGTTACAGTCCACATAGGTTTACCAAAATTGGACAAAAGAAGATTGGAAAAATGGTGCTGGGCTGGTGAGTTTCGATTTCTGCCGAGACAGTCAAATGGTAGGGTCAAAATTCGGCACAAACAACATGAAAGCATGGATCCATCCTGTCTTGTAGCAACAGTTCAGGCTGCTGCTGCTGGTAATGTAACATTGTGTGGTACATATTCTTGGCACACTTTGGGCCACTTAGTACTAACTAAGCATTAGTTAAATGCCACACCGTACACAAGTATTGTTACTGATCATGTCAATCCCTTTATGACCATAGGATAACTATGCACCATGTCACAAAGCTAAAATCATCTCAGACTGGGATGTGGTGGCACGAGCGATGCGATTATGTCAATATGGTCCAAAATCTCTAAGGAATGTTTCCAGCAAATTGTTGAATCTATACAATGAAGAATTAAAGCAGTACTGAAGGAAAAACACTATCAAGTTGAACCTAATACTATGAAGTTGAAGCTAATACTGCTAATACTAATACTAGCTAGTTGAAGCTAATACTAATCAAATGAAGTGGCCAATGAGCCCATGTCTATTCAATTCAATTTTATTTGTATAGCGTTTTTAACAACGGTCATTGACGCAAAGCAGCTTTACAGAATCAAAAAAAGTTATGGATCAGAACTGCATATCTGAACTGGATGTAAGCACTTACCGCAAATCGGAGGAGAAGACAAGACTTTCCAACACCGGAGTCCCCAATCAAGAGCAGCTTGAATAAATAATCACTGTAGGGAAGAGAGCAATAAAGAGAATTAGACACCGAGTCATTGAGATCTTTTGATATATTTGAAGTTACAGAAATGGTGAACATAACACATCATTTCTTTTTTTGGTAGTATGTGATAACACAGGACACTTTGTGACTGGAGTTAACATCTCAGGCAAAATAGTGTTAAGGCTTCAAAAATATTTATAATAACACCAACATCTCGTGGTTCGAGATGATTTCAGCTTTGTGACATGTCATGCAACACTGTGCATTTAATTCAGCCATGAGAATGATTGCAATACTTACTCAAGGGCATTCTTAGAGGCTACTGGATAAACTGAACTAACTGAATAATTTCAGAAGACATTTAGCTATCAACAGGACACCGTATATTAAACGTGTCAAACTTTATTAAATATAAACATAATATGAAAAAACTCTGTCCAAACACCAGTTGAATCGACTGATTAGACGTATTTGAGAGCTGTCTGGGTGTGGCCCTTTTATTGTTATAGGCAGGCCGGATTTACATGCCTCGGTCAACAGCACATTATCTGCCTTTTCACTGTGTCAGGGGTTTAATACAGTACATTAGAGCTGTAATGATTACTTCACAGTACTACCATAAAAACTTAACACTTAAGATTAGTACAGAAAAGATGTCCAGATTTGAATCTAATGTCAAAGTAAACTGGTAACTTTACAAGTTATACCATCACAGAAGTGCAGATATTTAAAAACGCAGGCATTTCTGGCTCTGTGATGCAGCAAACCACTTTTTCCACTAAAAATCCACTATTTCAAACTATGCCTTCACACCAGACTGCAAAAAAATTAATCCTTGTATCAGCTCTTCTATCTTGTATTCACACCAAAATGAATTCTGTTCCTTGACCAGAATTTGAACCTATTTCCTGAACTGACCTGACTTAACTTGTACAGGAACATTTGTATCAGAGTCATGAACTAGGAAAACAGATCAATAGATTCCTAGCATGGGAATTACGCATTTCATTAATATCTGAACTAAATAAGTACATTTTAACTACACACTAATGACTGCCAAGGTTAGAAAAATAAATCTGCAGAGAAATGTAAACAAGTTTAGGTTCTTCAGAGAAAACACTGAAGCGTGATATCGGTATATAACGTTATTTGGTGGTGGTTATAATGGCTTATACGACGCTACAGTGGCTGGTTCTCTGTTCGTGAAGCTTGATGTTAAGGAAACTTGAGTAAGCAGATTAAGGATTCCACAGAGGGGGAGTTTAGTTTGTGGTGCTCAAGCCTCTGAACGTTTCTTTATAACGTTTCCATTTCCAGCTGATTGAGAAGGCAAACATAATTGGCTGAGCCACATTAATTTTAATTTCAGAGTAAGGGTCTGTATCCTTGTGTTTGATGTAGAGCGCTCGGCCGGCTTCTGCTCTGTTTTGTATTCATGAGACAATGGACAGAGATCTATGATGAGAGACAGGCGCAATACACAGAGATCTGGTGCAAGATATCTAAATAAAGTTTCTCATGTGATTACTGGCGGCAAGATGGCTTAGTGCTTAGCACTGTTGCCTTGCACCTCCAGATCCTGGATTCGATTCCCACATCGGGGCTGTGTGCATGGAGTTTGCATGTTCTCCTAGGCATGGTGAATTTCCTCTGGGTTTGCCGGTCTCCCACAGTCCAAAGACATGCAGATTGGGCTAACTGTCGTTCTCAAATTTCCCAAATAGTGTGTGAATGTGTAGGTGAATGTTTGATCGGAGATCCAACAACAGTCATACAAAATGGTCACCACTGGCCTCCATGGTCCCTAGTCAGACTACAGAGGTACCGAGATGGGTGGATGGATGTGATTACTAGTGATATTTGTTTTTTTGCCTCTTTTGAAATTTATCAAAAGGAAATTGAGGTAAGGTTATGTTTTACTGAAGCAGTAGCAGTCAACTCTGCTTCAACTGAAAATTACACAGGGCTCAAGCATCACTTCCTTCAAGTGTTAAATGAAACACCAACATAACTATGCTTCCTGTAAACAAATCAAACACTGATGTGGCCTTCATGTTTGAAAAAAATATGTAGAGTGCCTACAAAATCGAAACCATATTGATAATTACAAGCTGTGTACACACTGGCTTGGTACATGTATTCTTTTTTTTTTTTTAAACGTTTGTGTTGGAAGCAAAAAAAAAAAATGGGCAAGAGTAAGGAAATTTTAGAAACTTTGACAAGGGCCATATTGTGATGAGTAGATGACTGGGTTAGGGCAGCTCCAAAAGTGCAGCTCTTCTGATGAGTTTCCAGGCTGCAGTATTCAGGCACGACCAAAAGTGGTCCAAGGAAGTAAAACTGGTGAACTGGCAAAAGAGTCACAGGCAGCCAAAGCTCATTGATGCATATAGCATCAATGGATACCGAAGGCTGATCCATGTTCAAGAATTAATATAGTTGAAATTACTATACATGTTCTGATAGAAAGGGTTCAGAACACACAGTGCATTGGAGTTTGTTTTGTATATAGGCAGCGTAGCTGCAGACTGGTCAAGGTGCTAATGCTGACCGCCTACAATGGGGTCTTGAGCACCAGAATTGGAACATGGAGCAATGGAAGAAGGTGGCCTGGTCTGATGAATCATGATTTCTTTTACATCATGTGGATGGCCGGTGTGTGTGCGTCGTTTGCCTGGGGAAGAGATGCACCAGGATGCACTTTAAGGTATGTATCAAAATAACATCCACATGAATGGCAGAACATTGCACAAAGCATCTCACTGTCTTGCCTTCTTCCCAAACACTGACCAAGTACACCCCTTCAGTGTTTTCTGATGACCGTGACCTCTTTTAGGAGGATAATGCACCACCCTGCCACTGGTTTCAGGAACACAAGTTTGAGGTGCTGACTTCGCCTTCAAATTCTTCAGATCTCAATTCAATTAAGCATCTGTGGGATGTGCTGGAAAAATAAGTCAAATCCATGGAGGCCCACCTCACAGCTTAAAGGATCTACTACCGACAGCTTGGTGCCATATGTCGGGTTATATGTTTGGTTATAAACACAATTCTGCAAAAGACAATAAAAACACTTCTCTTTTAAAATAAATAAATAAAGAAAACCTATGGAAGTATCTGAAAACTTGGGTTGTAGAATGTTTGTTGTGCAGAGGGGTGTGGAATGGGAAATCCTGTTTTCAGAGCCCTAACAAAGCAAAGCAAAGGAATTATGTTTGTATATGCTCATCCTCCTGCTCTGGGTTTTTCATTGGTTCACCTGAGGGGCTCTGCAAGTTCTTGCCCAATCTCAATGCAATAAATTTGAGTCATACTCTCCTCATTAGGCTGACGACAGCTGACAATGCATGCTGCTGTGTTGTACACAGACACCCAGAACATAATGTTTTGCTGCTGCACTTATAATATATAGTATATAGACATATAATATAATAGTATTTAGACAATAATAATAATAATAATAATCACACATCACGTCACTATCATATTCCAAGAAAATTAATGAAGACATATTTCTTTTCAATAATGTTCTTAATACAGGCCTTTCATTCAGTAAATCTGGCACAAAAGCAATTCTCATGGATGTAACTGATGTGTCTTTCTGGCTTCATCTAGTATTCAAAGGCCTATGAAGGCTGGACCTTGCGAGTACAGTTTTTTGCACTGCACTGCCCCAACATCTGCTGATAAACAACATTAGGACTGAATTGCATCCTTACGCCCACACCACAAACAACCAACATTAACTTCCAAACTAGCTTTATCAGACTGAGCTCTTTACATGACAATGTGCGAAAAGAAAAGATTTCTACATTACACAAACCTGAGTAACATCTACTATGCCTTTTTATAGAAAATGTGCCTATTGCAAAAATAATAATAATAAAATTTTTAAAAAGTCAAGAGAGATCAAGATGATGATACCGGCAAATAATGCCCATAAACCTTTCATTCATACCAGTAGAAAGTGGCACAATGTGAATGATTTGCAACACATCCTGGAGGCAAGCGTATTTCCAGTTGTTCAGCATTTAGCATAAAGGTTTGTAAGAGCCGCGTCATCTGGCATGTGACCCGCACATGACTAACACACAGCTGAGCAGAGGAAGGGTGGCTTCCTTTCGTAAACTTGCACTTATCGCTTTTTTAACCCATAAGAAAACAGGAATGGGTTTGTAAATGGTGAGAAGATCATCTTGGCAAAGCTGTAACAATGGTCATGGCAGCACTGTCTGTGTAAGTATAATGAAACAAAGCATGAAGCACTACCAGTCTGCTCTATGGTCTATGGCAAAAGAAACAACATGGCTTCTTTTAATTTCTGGTTAGCTCTAGTGTATCAGTTCATATCTGAAATGTCACAAATATGGTTAATCTGATAATAGATATAGTTTTTATTTTATTTTTTTACTTTTTCACAGACCAGAAAATACACAATGTTGACTCACAAATAATTTGGTCTGCAATCATTTCTATTTATTGCTTTACTTTTTTGTTTTGGTGTAAACATAATCCCAAAAAAAGAACAAGTACGCTTCATTGTATGTAAAATAACCCAACTGCCTTATCAGATAGTAATGGTAATACATGGTAATAAATGTACAGAGAAATGTATGAGCGAGACAATCCTGAGTAATCTACAAACACTGCTCTCTGGATATCTGCCTTCAACGAAATGTGAAACATAACACATATGAGATATTCATTTCTTATTAAAATTTTACTTTTAGTAGTTTGAGTATAACCTATATGAATCCTGTCACAGTAAGTAAATATCCAGCGGTAGAGTGTTAAAGGTTTGGTTAGCACAACTTGACAGAGTTACTCAATGAAAGTGTGGAAACAGTAAAATCCTAGTTTATGTAATTATAGCCATTTTACGTGCTATCTATTTTCATAAACAATCCTCATATGAATTACTCATCTTTAAAACAGATACCCAAATAAACTTAAACATTTTACCTACATGGTTAAATCTTCCGCTAACCCGGCTACATTAATATGTAACTGCAGTAAGGAGACAAATCAACAGTTAGCTACCTAACCTTAATAAACGGCTAGTCAACCCAAACGGCTAATAACCGACTGCTAGTTATTAAAGTAAACTAGACGTAAGCGTCATACTGGATGAAAAACAATATTATAAGAATTAACAAGTCTAAAGGGAAGATAAACGGTTTGATTTGGGCACGGGTAAGCAAGTCGCCTCTGCTGACAGAAAGATAACTAAAAGATAGTTAACCTGCTGGCTAGCTGTCAAACCTGGTCACTGTGGAAAAAATTGCTAACGCTAGCTGGGTAAGAGCTAGCAGGCTATCCCGTGATCAATCCACTTACTATTCCGGATTCATCGTGGATTTGATACTGTGGAAGTAACTCCTCTTCTTAAATAACACTTCGGTCGGTTTGAACGAAGTAGAAACTGTAAATCTCCTCTGATTAAAAAAAAAGTAACTCTCCGGCTAGCTACTCCCTCAGACCAGAGGCTCCTCGTTTGAAACCCAAAATGGCTGACTGTTCAACCAGGAAATAGCGGCTCTTCAAACACACTGCGTCACAAACAGCGGGGCCGGATTCCCGGAAGTTGTAGTTCCGTTTTACATGCACCGAAACGTATACGGCAGGAAACCCACACGCCGAAAAACTACAATTCCCTACACTGCACAGCATCGGTAATGAGTTCATAGATGTTGGGCCGTCTCACACGTTACTACTGCAATCCTGCCCTCTATCATAAGAGGTAAAAATTACGTCATTAGTGAAACGTGGCAGAGGCTGGTGTGAATATGAATCAGTGATCAATAAGTCTGCGTGCGTGTGTGTGTGTGTGTGTGTGTGTGTGTGTTAAGAAATGCTGAATCAAACAGGTTATTCCTTTATTATTAAAATGAAATAAATCAAATTATAACTCTTTATGACACTTGTCATTACAACCAACAAATTACCTTTAAAAAAAAAATAATATGGCATATAATAATAAAAATATATTTGTATATATTTCTAAATTCATTCATGCATTCTCTTTATTACTTGTACTGTACAGCAGAGCTTTTCAAAGCCGGACTGTACGGCAAATCAATCTGGAACCAACCCACACCTTGTATTAGGAATGTAACAATTCAATGTAATAAAGTATTGTTACAGCGATCCTGTCCCGAGATTAAGGCTCAACATAATAGTTTCCATCTTTAACGTTCTTGTCATGCAACAATGACAGCAGGTGAGCTTATAGTGTTTAACATCACACAGATCAAGTGTCAGAGTATGTCACAAAGGACAAGGGCTCTTTCTGTCCTCCTGGATCAGCTGGTGAAATTCTCTGTTTTCCTCATGCCTGAAAGACGGGGTGTACCCAAACATGGCTTATTTCTCATTTGTCCACAAATAATGGCTGGCATTTTCCACTCATTTTAGATGCAACAAGCAAACGACCCCCTCGGGCGGCATGTAACTTACTTCTAAATCGTTTTGATATTACAGTGTCTTGTGTTGTCCTTTTAATGTTTAAACAGTTTATTCAGGCATGAAAACAAATACACTTTGCTTATTAAGTTTGTTTAGGCATGAACATCAGTTAAAAGAAGATTTTTCTTACACTTTTCACCTGTAAACTTAAAAAAGTTGGAGCTGCTCAGGTTCACAAGCAACAAATTTGCAGGGAAACAATGCCATTTCTTTTGCACTAACTTGGGCGTATTTTGAACCTTTGACACTCGAATGCATGTTGCTTTTTATGTTAGAGTTGCTTTGTTTTAAGCATCTGATTGCAGTCAAACAGTGGCATTTGTTTTTCCACTAGGCTTAAATGTATTTTGTCTCAGACTGTAAGTTACAAGAAATCTATTTGCTTATAACCAATTGATCCAGATCTCTGACCTTGAATAGAAATCACATAAGGAATATCAAGTATGAGAACCTTGGCTGTACAGGGTCGTGGGAAGCCTGGAGCTTATACCAGGGGGAGTCTTTACAGGATATATTCATTCTAATTGTACTAATTTAAAGACAAGAATAAAAAAAAAAATTTTCTGCAATATGTATGTGTGTGTGCCCTGCGATGGATTGGCACCCTGTCCAGGGTGTACCCCGCCTTGTGCCCTGGGTTTCCTGGGATGGGCTCCGGGTCCCCGCGACCCTGAATACAGGATAAAGCGGTATAGAAGATGACTGACTGATTTTCTGCAATAAAATTAACCTAAAACTTGAGAATTATTCAATAAAATCCATTTTTAAATACTTCAGTACACAAATAATTATGCATACAGATTACGGTTCTATAATTTATATTGATGTACAAAACAATTTAATACAAGATTTGTATCTCTTGAAAATTTATATTTGAACATTTATACTGTTGAGAAGAAAGCGAAAATTTAATAAGAGAGGACATGCTTTTCCACTGAATCCATTCCCTGGTTCCAGAAAGTATATGGGAATTCCACTGAGGAAGCTGCACCAACTTCTCCCTGAAAGAACCAGCCTTAAGGTTAAAAATTTACAGATCATCTTGAAGATACTTTAAGGTGACTTTTAAAAATATGACAAATTATGTGGACAAGCAATAACAATCCCCTATGTATCACAAAAAGACAAATTTGTATAAATATTTTAATACAAAATTTATTGCTATGTTATATATTGATATATATGATAATATGATAATAATATGATATTATGATAATAATATGATATTATTATGATAATAATATGATATAATTATGATAATATTATTCATATTATAGTAGTATAATTTACATCATACTATTTTTTTGTGTTATACATTTTTTGGCTGACTCTATGTATTTTTTTTTCTCTTAAGCTGTGTAGTATGCAGTATACATAGTAAGACCGATGGAAGTATGTATGTCCATGTGTTTGCAATTTGCTTATATTAATACTCTGTGCATTAATCATTCCTTTAAACATACAAATTGTGCCAAATTATGAAGCAGACTGTGCCAGGAAATATATAATTCCTTCAGAAATATATAATTTACCTTCAGATTTAAGGCAATAAGTGCAATCTCAAAACATTTATCTTCTCCTGTTCTTTTCCTTATATCGGCAAGGACAGAACAACAGGCTTCTTTTGGAGACAGACCCTTGTAGGCAAAGAAAAAAGGCAGGTTGGCATGTGGCAGATTCTACACATTTTAGACACTGCATACAGATCAGAATATCAATAATATTCTATATCTGTATCACACAATATGGATTCACATATCACACAATAGTATTTCCTTTTGCTTTTATACGTTAATATGCAGTTTATCTGTATGTGAAAACCTGCAAATACTACCAAAATCTCTGAGTGTGAACAAGCCGTAAAGCTTTAGAATAAATCCAAGATACATTATTGTGCAAAATTCAAACTAAAAGATTTAGGCAAAATGAAGATGGCAAAATAATGTCATGCAAAGTCTATTGTCAAACTAATGATCAACATTAAAATAACCAAAACAAATGCATAAAATTTCTTATCTTATTACTGATACACAGTAGTCATTAAATTTGCATTTAAAAAATGGATACTTTAACCCTTGTACTTTACAGTACTGTTGTATATTGTATGTGCTAAAATGGAATTACAATTATTACAGTTATTGCTTATAATACTTATTTAAAGCACAGATTACATACAGTACCTGTCTCATCAACTGTACAATTTGAAAGCTAGGACAGTAGCACATTATTCTGTCCCCATCACCTGATGCTGGGATAGACAAACATATAAAAAATACAATGCACAATACAGAGAAAAAAATGCTGAAAAATTTAAATAAAGTATTACAGAGCACCAACCTGCTGCAGCACCCACCTAAACACAGAAACAAGCCTTAAAGTCACAATTACAGAGTACATTCAAATGTTATCTAATTCTCAAACTGTAAACTATATGGATGTGATATAGATACTAATACTAACACAAGCTAATATTTAACTAGCTTACTAGTGCATGTTAGTTAAAAATAAAAAGCTTACTGTGTGGTCAGCATATAGGCCACACCCAGGAAGAGGAGAGTCTCCCACTCGCCCTGAAGCCTTGAAGGGTTTTCCTGATGTAGAAACACCTGAACAATTTATTAGAGCAAAATTAGTCTGCCTGGACAGAAAAAAGTGACAGTTTCAGAATGGTCAAATTAGTGTCCTGAATTAAGCAATAAAAAAAAACGCATTTGGGTTAATAACTGTCCAATGCATTATTAAAACCTGCTAGGATAATGCTAAACCATCAATTTCATGAAAATGTGGTTGGAAAAAGTCATGAATGAACTGTGATTGAAGATCACTTAAACACTTGGTGAAGTTGCATGATAATAAGTTGACAGTGGAAATCACAGCTTTGTTAATGGTGAAAGCAGTTTTACATGCACAGTGGGACAAGAACTTACAGGATTAGGCCTAAACAGATTTGTGTCCATAAGAAAACCACTTGCTAATGCGACTAACTGGAAATAAAGGCTTCACTTTGCTAGAGAGCAAAAAAGATTGGACTTTGGGGCAATGGCGAATGGTAATGTGATTGAATGAGTCCAGATTTACTTAATTTCACAGTGATGGGTGTGTTGGGATAAGAAGGAAAGCAGATGAAGTGTTACAATCATCATGCATAGTGAGCACTGTAAAAGCCTCTGGAGGCAGTGTTATGATCTGGGGTTATTTCAAAATGATCAATTCTGGGCTTATCAACATGAAACATGTTACTCATAGTTGGATAATCTGAACATCCTTTATCTTTTCACATATTGACATTTGTGAGTCACCTAAACAAGATAGCGTTTTTGCATAATCTATTTTATGTTTTGTTCTCTCATGATCAGCTCACTAAAAATAATTTTCTCTTATTTTCTCACATTTCTTTTTTTGATTGTCTAGATAGCTTCTTCTCACTTAATTTTTTCACTTTTTTCTTATTTGTCCATGTTTTTCCTTTAATTTCTCCTTACTGTACATACAACCATTATTTTAGGTCATTGCAAGCAATATATATTTCCTTCTCATTCCCTCACTTATCGTCTATACTGCTTAATTCTGTATACAGGGTTGCAGGGATCCTAGAGCCTACCCCAAAAGACTTGGACAGGGTGCCAATCCATCACAGGGCACATACACATACTTTATACACAATCACACACTCATTCACACATTCCTTCACACTAATTTTGGAATGCCAATTAGCCTAATCTGCATGTCCTTGGACTGTGGGAGAAAACCGGAATACCCGGAGGAAACTCACCAAGGACGAGGAGGACATGCAAACTCCACGCACACAGAGACGGGAATCGAACCTGGCCAGTAACTGAACCTGGACACTGGAGCTGCAAGGCGTCAGTGCTAACCACTAAGCCACCATGCCGCCACGAAATGTAATTCCTTATAAAGAATAAATGAAAACATCAAGTGAAATTATTCTCACCTACAGTTATGTTTCCTGTGAGATCCAATGCAATGAGACCTGTAAGTAAACACAATACAGCCTATGGAATAGGATCAATCTAAACTCATCAATTAAAACTTGTTCTAAAGTCCAAACTTTATGGTCCCTAGCAAATCGAGGCATTATTATTATTTTTTTGGATTTTTCCCAGATTTTCTCCCAGAATTTAGTCGTATCCAATTCCTCCCCGTCACTAGGGGGCTCCCACATCAAGCTT
>JAQMYG010000038.1:12890181-12924499 GCA_030014215.1 Clariallabes teugelsi | reverse complement strand
TCAATAATTATCGATATCGACCGATATGAAACACTGATATCGTGATACAGTTTTCAGCCATATCGCCCAGCCCTATGCTGTACCATGAAAAATTTCCATTAAATGAAACTGAAGAACCTTTGACCATGTTCCAGCATGACCCTGCACCAGTGCACAAACCAAGGTCCAGGTTAGCTTACCAAGGGTAGGGTGAAGGAACTCTAATAACCTGAACAGATCCTTAACCTCAACCCCAATGGCTGAATGAGCGCCAATCCTCCCATCCATGTTCCAAACTCTAGTGAAAAGCCTTCCAAGAAGAATGATGGTTATTATAAAAATCAAAGTCAATAAATCTGGAATGTGATGTTCAAAGCACATTTATAGGTTTATTGGTCATGTGTCCACATACTTTTGGGCATAATGAATGTTCATTTAACCCAAACAACTGAGTCTCGCAGGTAAAATAAAAGCTCTAAATAAGTGACTTATTGGGCTCTGTGGCCACCAGGGGGTGCACAGTGAGTGGCAACAGCTGTAGAAACTCCTCCTAGGTTGAGTAGGTTATTGGGGTGAGAGCTAGTTCCTATGCTGTAGAACAAGATGAAGAAAGAGCAAATATATAAAATTTCTGCCACATTTAGATAAATTGTAAAATGAAGGCTGTCTGCGTTTCTTTTTCAAGCCACACATCACTTCAGTTGCAAACCTTTGCATTATTGTAAAATAGCAAAATAAAACATTTCCCCAACCAAACCTGAGGAGAGTGCCATTTTCCTGGGGAGGACCCAAATTCAGATCTTCCTTAGAGCCCACAAAATGCTAGAGACTGCTTTTAAACTCCAACAAATTTGAATTAAAACCTGGTTGGGAGCATCTCTTAGAAAAGTTTCAGAAATTGAGGTGTGTGTGTATTGTGTCCCTTCCTAGTGAGGAGCAGTCTCGTCTGGCTGCCAGGAAATATGCAAGAGTAGTGCAGAAACTCGGTTTCCCCGCCAAATTTCTGGACTTCAAGATTCAAAACATGGTTGGAAGTTGCGATGTCAAGTTCCCAATCCGACTGGAGGGCCTGGTTCTCACCCATCAGCAGTTCAGCAGGTCTGTCTTTTGTCACATTCGGGAAAATATGGTGGATTTTGATTTCTTTGGTTAACCTTTTTTTTTTTTTTTAATGTTGTGACTGACGTCTTGCAAACTGTTTCTTTTTCAGTTATGAGCCAGAGTTATTCCCTGGTTTAATCTACAGAATGATTAAGCCCAGAATTGTGCTTTTAATTTTCGTTTCAGGCAAAGTTGTACTTACAGGTATGTGGTTTTTATTTTTTTGGTGTGTGTGTGTGTGGATGGGTAAAGTACACTTTAGAATATCTGAAGCTGATAATGTAATGTTTTTTTCCCCCTTATTGCCAGGTGCAAAGGTGAGGGGTGAAATCTATGAAGCATTTGAAAATATATATCCTATCTTAAAAGGATTCAGAAAGACAACATAATCCTGTGGACCTGCACCTTTCTTATAAGTGTCTTTGGGAACTGAGTTTTACATTTTCTTAGTTTTGTTTAATTGTAAATAATAATGTTTTACTCCACCTATAGTAAATGGAAATCATTTTTATTATCTTTTAATTTTTTTATTCAGCTGGTTTCAGTCAGTTTTACCAGAATCTTTTAATTCTGAATCTTTAATTTTAATTAAAGGTTTTACCTTTATTTTTTCCCCTTGTTTATTTTATTTGACATTCCGTCTAATGAGCAGGCAGGTACTTTTTAGGATAACTTCTTAGAACTCACGTCAAGATACAAGAAAAGTATTGGCTCGAAAGTGTTAGACATTACAGCGTTAATAATCTATGGATCAGAAAGTTAATTTTCCCTCAGTTGAACTTTTGTGTTGAGATCACAGATCAATTGACAGTTAAGGCTTCTAATTTACAGGGGATAGCTTATTTTGTTAAAGCAGCTGTGCAGTGTGTTATGAACTGCTTTGTAATTTCATTAAAATTCCCTGAAGTGTTACAAGTCTTCCTTCTAACCCTTATAATGAATATAATACTGTTTGTATACATAGTGCGTATTGATAACTAATAGTTTTGTTGTACTGTTAGTCAAGTGCACTTTCTTTCTGTACAAGTCACTGTAGACCTGTCTGTTCATGAAAGTTATGGAATGGCAGAAAGCCTGGACTGTGATTTGGTGCAGCTAAATAGATATTCATTGTATGGGTTATATTCAGCCTCATGTGAAGCACTGTTTAATGTACTTTTTTATTTCTTCTTTTTGCCAGTTATTGATTTGCTTCCACAACAAGCAAATAAATGTTTCCATTTACTGTTTTTGTATACCTTCGATTGATTCGTCCCATGTTATTTAAAACATTCATCTGCTTCCAACTAACTTGTTGAATATTTTACTGAACCACTTCAACACCCCTTAAATGAAATGCTTAATTTTCTTGTGTGTTTTAGCTTTCACAAAAACGGACATTGAAAAGTTGACGTATAACCAGTATATGCTTTATTATGCAGTAGTTAAACTGCCTGATCCGCAGAAAAGTCTTGTTTCCAGATGAACTCTGCTGAATAGTTATTGACTTGGTCACAGCTGGCAGCACATGTGAACACGACCAGAGTCCCCCAGTCTATGCTGGCATCTGGTCTGTCCACCTTCAGATGGTTAAGCAACTGAGGCATGATCTAAGATAATAAATACATATTATTGGTTTGTTATTTATAATAAAAGTGCATGCTTGTGTTTGAAACTATTGGCCCTAATAATAAGGCACAACTATTTACCTGAAATTACCTATCATCTAATTACCTGAAATTCAAAGATTCTGTTGGCACCACATGGGCATTTTGGAATGTTGTCTTTGCCTGGTACATGTTCAGATGACACCCAAAGTGGAGATCCTTCACGGCAATATCGCAAGACCTATAAAACATGATAAATGCAGTCAAGTGTGTTGGGTCCCCCCGACCCACCCTTGCACAGGTTGTGCAGCGTGTTATGTCAGTTTGTTCAACCATGTCTTGGCTAATGCTGTAGTCTATGCTGTAATGTGTCCTCCTCACTTTTAAGTGGAAGTACCTGAAATATCTATATTCTATACATGTTCCAGCTTCCTTTATTACATATCTTACAGCTTATTTATTGACCATATATTTAATTAGAACTGACCTGATGTGGCTCTGCAGCTATGCGCTCTTTAAATTTCTGAAATATTTTACTGTCCTGTGATTCATGGAGGGCCATAGACTCCAACTCATTCTCCTCCAAATCTGTGGGAAAAAATCATTACTGCAACAAAATCTCTTAATTATCCAGATTCAACCATTTAAAATAAATTACCTGAAGATGCAATGTTGGCTTGCTGCAATGAATTGGAATCAGGTGGCTCATCATCTGTTAATGGGAGTTCTTCAGGTTCTGTTACCAACTCCCACTCAGGAAACAGAAACATATTTACAGCATCAGAAGCAGAGGAAGCTATTTGACAGAGTTAGAAATAAAAGAACACAAGTTGGAGTGTAATGTTTTTGTATGGAATGGATAAAAGATTTCTGAGTGCATGGGATGTGATTATCTTTCCACACTCACTACTGCATTCTTTTTTATGCCGTTGTTTCCAGTCTATAGCCTGATGCTCTTTGCTGCAGTATGTGACTGTGTGGCAGCGGGAACAAGCTTTGTGTCCAGCGCAGCCACATAGCCTGCACAGTTTTACTCCTGATCCTAGTACACGTTCATCATCTGCCCTGGCAGCTGGCTCTTCATCAGGGGGAGGGTCATATGGATAGAAGTCATTTTTTCTTGGTAACTGGCTTCTATACACTGAGGGGAAAAATCAATCATTGTTTAATAGCAATCTATGTAAGATCATATCATCACAAAAACTCGACTGAATCAGCGATCTTCAACCTTTTCAAAATAATATTCTTTATAGCCATGCTTCTCAAAGTGGGCTCCAGGAAGCATAGCCAGGGTCTACAATTTATTACAGTAAAGGAAATGATTCTTCATCCAACTTAATTTACTTTGAGCTTTTATAGTTAGTTTTTTTACCCCTCTTTGAAAAGTCACTTGAAATACATGGACTTAATTCTCACTTCAATTCAAACATAAGGAGGCACACTATGTCCACTTGAATCTAATCAGTTTTTAATAAAAATTTATTTTGTGAAAGTATAGAAACAAGTTTATCAAGCTGTCCATTATTGCTGGGGATTTATATACAATATATAAAATAAAATAATATATACAGTAGTATATATTATATGATGTACCAATTTTGTTATGTATGTTTATCATGTCTGCAAAATTATGTACAAAATCATTCAGTATTTCCATATATAACTTAAAAATTAACAAATAAATAACATTACAGGAGAATATATGCATGGCTGTAAATAAAAAATATATAGTACAAGACAGACCAGTTTTTAGATGTAAACAAAAAACCTAATGTACGCTCCTGGGATTTGCATAAAAATAGAAAGGAGCGAGTGTGACAAAGTTACCAGAAGAACTCATATTCTCCAGCATGCTAAGTAAAACCTAACAGCTGTTTTCTTATAAAACTGCACAAATCTTTCTCTAAAACTCCTGATTTTAAGGAGTGATGTTATTTATTTATAAATTTTTATGCTATACAGTATATGGGAAATACTGAATGATTTTATATGTAATTATGCAGACATGATAAACATATATAACAAAATTGGTACAGCATATAATATGGTGCCTAAGACTTTTGCAAAGTACTGTATATTATATATAATTCCTTAATATAAAATATTATAAAATATAATATTACAAAAATATTTTATCTGTACATCTTATAATATCAAATAATTTATTTACATTTTAATAGTATACATGCTATTATAAGGGAGCACTCTTTGAAGTACAGTATATATGAAAGGAGTAAAGACGCAGATACATGGTGGTTGGTTCTGTGGTTTTGCTCTGTACAGTACAGTACAGTACATTATTTGCTGGCACTGTTCCAGGCTGTCAAAGTAAGTTTACCTTTAAAACACCGGTTGTCGTTCGCAGTGTAGCACGCGGGAGTCTTACAGCAGAAGACGTACAGTGTCCGATGAAAACTCGGCTCTTGCCCGACAATAGGTGCATAAACCTGTAATAGAAATACTGTAGGAAGTTGGCATGTTTCACACACAAGCTCTGCGACGGTCGGTAAATTCTGCAGGCTGAGCCACGCGGGCCTCCCGCCGACTTTACTGGGAAACTGAGCACTCGCGAGCTGCCAACGTTCTGCCTCCTCTAAAAATCCCAACACAACTCCGGTTTCCCTTTCTGAGTCCGTACGGTTTCCAGACATCTGTCCCCAGTTAAATTTCCAGCATCAACCAACTTCAGCACAACATGCTTCACTTTGTGTGTCCGTAATATGGTCCGGGTTGAAACAGAAGTCGTGGTGAGAAGTGACCGCGCTGCTAATGCAAGTTGTAAAGATACATTCAGCTGGCTTCCATAACAAGCATTTGTCTACAAATAACTCACTTGAAGTTCTTAAATTTAAAAGTTTACGATTACTTAAAGTTCTAATTAAACAGAGATTCCAAACTGGCAAAGACTCTCATGAAAATATTTACTGCTGAAACACACCATAAATATCAATATTAAAACCTTGTTTTATTGTCATGACGATTATGGACATTTCCATTGCCAAGGCTCAGTTACAGACTTTGGGAACAAGTAAAAAAAAAATAAAAAAAAAACTACAGAAATGTATAGATAGAAACAAATATACATACAGTACATTCATGAAAACCACTAAAAAGAATGAAATAATAATAATAATAATATCCACTAGATGGCAGAATTGAGCTGATGTATATATTCTAACGAAATACTGACATTAGATTTTTTTTTTTTAACTTTTTTTTTTTTTTTACTTGGGATTAAATCTTAGTGATATCCACACTACTGTATTAATATCACTGTCTATAGTACATATCAGTACTGACAGACACCTATGTGATCATTTATACCTCGGTTTATTTTAGTTTATAAAGAGTATCCAAGAATAAAATAAACTCATTTAGCACAATTCACTCTACAAAATATTACATGCAAAGAGAGTAGAAATGATTCTGTATACACTGAAAGCTACATAGTTAAGTGCAGGTCAAGTGAACGTCATCAGAAGCATGTTCTCTTCACGTGTGTAATTGAAAAGTGTGCGCGCGCGCTGAATGATGTCATCTTGATGGAGTAAAGCGATGGGGCCGGATCACATGGTCGAGGAGAGGCGGAGTGGACCTTCATCATCCTCAGTTCAAAACCGAATCCAAGTTTGTGTCTGCACCATTCACTCTTTGCTCGCATTTGGACGTGTCTAAAATTAACTGGACTTTATTTAACTGGATCTTTTTTGCACATGGATATTACTTTCGTGTTCAGGGACACAGCAGAGATATCTTATCATAGACTAGGGCTAAGCATGAACGCGTGTGGACTGGA
Source organism: Clariallabes teugelsi (assembly GCA_030014215.1). Lineage (NCBI taxonomy): Eukaryota > Metazoa > Chordata > Actinopteri > Siluriformes > Clariidae > Clariallabes > Clariallabes teugelsi. The sequence goes on along the minus strand of JAQMYG010000038.1, from coordinate 12,918,037 downwards.
GAAATCAGGGATATCCTAACAGTGTTGGGCTGTCTGTGTGCAGCGATGCCTCCACAGGGTGTTGGGGAGTACAAACCCGTGTCAGGCTCTTCAGTGCCTCCGGTACCACCGCGCAGGTTTAGGAGTAAAGATGTGGGCAAAAAGAGCCGCTGGGGCTCCGCGCCGGAGCGCAGGGTGAAGTGCGTGCTGGTCGGAGACGGAGCAGTTGGGAAAACAAGTCTGATCATCAGTTACACCACAAATGGCTACCCCACGGAGTATGTTCCAACGGCTTTTGATAACTTTTCAGGTAACTAAGAAGAGCATAAAATGAATATTTATAAAGTGATCTCCAACACGGGTCTCTCAGTCAGCTACATTAACGTATTTAAAGTCTCCTTTCACCTTGAGCTTGGGAAAGATATTGTATACAGTTTATAGATAAATAAATACTAATCAGTCAGACCTGATTTGGAATATTGTGTAACAAATTTATCCAGAAAACAAAGATACTTGGTTTTTTTGAGTGCTAAATAATTTCACATTGAATATAAAGTATTTAAAACTCATTAATAACACTGATGATTGCTGTTTATATTATATTATATTATATTATACAGTATTATATAAAGGCGGCACATTTACATAGTGGTTAGCGCTGTGGCCTCGCACCTCCAGGGTCGAGGGTTCGAGTCCCACCTTGGGTCTGTGTGCGTGGAGATTGCATGTTCTCCCCCTGCTTTGTGGGTTTCCTCCCACACTCCAAAGATTCCCAAGGCATTCCCAAATAACTCGTACTGTGTGTGTGCCCTATGATGGATTGGCACCCCATCCAGGGTTAACCATGCCTCATGCCCGGTATATTCTCCTGGAATAGGCTCCAGTCATTATGATCCTGTACACAGAATAAGCATTATATTATATTATATTATATTATATTGTACGCCAAGGGAAAAAACTGATACAAAAAAACCTGTACATTACTCACACTGAAAAGTGAACATTGTGTACCTTTAAAATAGATGAACAGGACACTGTATGTCCAAAAGTATATGCCTCCCTGACCATCATATTCATATGTAGTTCTTCCTCAAATTGTTGTCACAAACTTGGTAGCACATAATTGTCTAGCTTGTCTTGTACAGACGGCATTAAGATTTCCATTCACCAGAGCTAAGAAGCCCATACTTCAAAACTCTTTCATCATGACAATGGTCAGAGCAAGTGCTTACGTCAACCCCACTGAAAAGCTCTGGGACAAATTAGACCGCCAACTGCACACAAGGCAAGGCCTTTTTAATGCAACATCAGTGCCTCACCTTACTAATGCTCTTGTGGCTAAATATACAAATCCCTACAGCCATCTCCGAAAATTTTGAGGAAAGCCTTCCAAATGGTGCAAAGCACCAACTTTATATTAATGCCCACTGTTTTGGATCTGGGCATTAATATACACCAACATTGGATCTTTAACATGCTTGTGCATGTGTGATGGTCATGTGTCCACATATTATTGTGTACATAAATGATGTAACTTTTTGCACATATTTGCATTACATGTACATTGTAACAAAAATAAAAACAAATTTCCCCAACACTAAAAGGAATTATATGATTAGGTAAATTAGATGAGAGCAAAATCTGTGTGGCCTGAAAACTCCATAATAGGTTTCAATAGACTGCTATTATCCTAGTCTGTCCCCCATACCCCCACACGTATGGGAGAGAGGAAGGAAGTCCCACCAGACATATGGTGGTCTCTGATTTGGATTTGATTTTTTTTCTGCAGCGGTTGTCGCAGTTGATGGCAAGCCTGTGAAACTCCAGCTGTGTGACACCGCAGGCCAGGTCAGTGCTGCATTCCTCTGATCACAACACATCACCTCACACATGCACCTTACGGACAGGCAGCTTCTGTCTGTGTAGCCTCTGGATTCTCTCATTGTGTAAACATATAACACATTGTTTATGCAAGAGTGCTGACTTAAGCCCTGATTTTGTTTCTGTACACTACTTAAGTAGTTGTTTATTCTCTGAATATGTAGAGGAAGTGAAAAGAGATAGATTTTCAATTACTCATGACAGAGTAAAAGTAGAATAAAGCCAAGTGAGTAATGAACTGCTCAGATGTTCTTGCTGATACAGCAAGAACGATAGAGAGTTTTGGTAAAGTTTACCAGAGTGGACTTACTGCTTCCTCCTGTGGGAATGTAGAAATAATTTTACATCAGTCAAATACTGTACAGTATATAGCCGTGCATTAAGGAAGAACCAGCTCTGGGGGACTGCAAATAGGAAGTGCTGTAATTGTGATAAATGATTCATGATCTGGGAAAAAGGAGGCCTACTTTTGGTCGAGGCACAGCTGGGGCGAGTCAGTGGAAATGTGAGACCAGTGTGTTTTAAGGAGCCAAGCGGGCTGGGGAATAAGTGAGCAGGGAAGTCTGCCAGGATGACATGGAGCAGCACTGCTGTCTTGATAGAGAAAGAATGATTATTACATTTCATTTTGGGGTCAGGGGACAAGCAAGTGGAAGCAAGATAGTAAGTGTTAGCAAAAAAAAAAAAATTATTATTAGTAATGAATTCGTTTTCAAAAGGTGACATGGTGACCTTTTAAAATGCAGTGCACTGTTATTTATAAGCATCTAATAAAATTGAAGCTATCTAAAGAAGTATGAGCTTGAACAGACGCATATACTGTAGACCCAGAATAATGTCTTGTGATTTTCTTTGTTTGAGTAAACAGGTAAATGAAATTTTATAATGGCATCTGCCAGCCAGCTGAAGAAATGTTGTTTAAATTAGTCACTGCAACCACTGTAATTAACTTTATAACTAACATTTTAAAAAAGCTTAACTGGTATGAATCATGAATGTTTTCCCTTGTGGTGAGAAAATCCCAGTTAACTCAGCTTTAAGGAAATGGCTTTTTCCATGTGAACTAGTTCCAGTCCAAAGGTTTATGAGGAAAAGTGAAAGTGGTGGAAAGCTTTGTTAATAAACCACTCTATTTTGTTAGATTTTATCTTAAGTGCTGGTTGATATCACAGATCTGGATGAAGTCCTACTGAAATATATTTTATATACCGATGTATACAACAGTTAGTTCTGACCGAGTAATCCGATTGGGTAAGAGGCATTCTGTGAGTGGTGACAACACAGGATAACGGCACTAGAACGTTTAACTATATGTGGCGTGACACGCCACATCCCAGGTCTCAGGGTTGGTTTCAGCATGAGTGAAATGGGCTGGTACGGTGCACAGTACTGAGGAGAATGCCAAAGCCCACATTCAAAAACAGTAATCAAAGCAGTTTCAGCAAGAAAACTCATCTGATAATGTTGTCATCTTAAACAATACTTCATCTACTTAATATTTGCTTTTAAATCATTCTGAATTGTCTCTGAACTGTCTGTGTTGTTTTATTTATGCCTAAGGTGAACTACAAAGTTAACTAGCTTTTAACACAATGCTGAATCCAAAGTCCCTCTTTAACCCCTAATCAAGGATTGTACTGTATCTATGGCACAAAAACTGTTTTTTACAACCCAAATTCTCTATGGTTCTCTATCTTCTATTGTCATTTTATTCAAATTTAAAAAACCTCCTAACCTTTCTGGAATTTGGGTAGTACATATTAACTGAAAATGTTTTGATCCCCTTTGCATCAAACCTAGAAACTGTTCAAATACAATGTAAATTTAGAGCACCACAATACAAGTGTCAGTGCAGAATAAATGAATGAAGTTCCTACCTCTGATATAATTCAGGACTATCCACTAATAGATTTGATGTCCTTGACAAACTTTTTTCTTCATTTCCTATTCAGGATGAGTTCGATAAACTGCGACCTCTGTGCTACACCAATGCTGACGTCTTCCTGTTGTGCTTCAGTGTCGTCACACCATCCTCGTTCCAGAATGTCAGGGAGAAATGGGTGCCTGAGATCCGACGGCACTGTCCGCGCACACCCATTCTGCTAGTGGGCACACAGGCTGACCTCCGCCAAGACGTCAACATTCTCATCCAGCTGGCCAAGTACAAAGAGCGTCCAGTGGAGCCACAAGAGGCCTACACATGTGCTGAGGAGGTGCATGCTGTGTCTTATATGGAGTGCTCAGCACTTACCCAGAAGAACTTGAAAGAGGTGTTTGATGCAGCGATACTTGCCAGTATTCAGAACATGGACAGCCAGCAGCACAGGTTGAAGAAGCGGACACCTAATAAGATGAGGACGCTGTCCAAGTCTTGGTGGAGAAAATACTGCTGTTTGACATGAAGAAACAAGAGGGATATTCACTCTTGGAGATTTTAAGTTAAAACTGTTGGCTTTGGGGGTTCCTGGAGTAATTTATGAACATAGATTATAAGTTTTACTAAAATGTGATGGGGAACAAGGCAGAAGAAAAAGAATGAAATAAAAATATTCTATAGACTGTAACTACACTAATCCCTTCTTTACAGTGGAAAATGCAAAATTTCCCCTTGAAACAAGTTGTGTCTTGTTTCATGCAGCTACTTTTTCCCCCTTATCTTAAATAACTGAGATCCAGGAGAATTAAACATGCAATGCATGTATTGCAAAGCAGAGCCACATGCATTATAACATTGAATACCCTTTTTCACTTGATAAACTCATAAAATCATCATTGTGGGTACATCTAGTTTAATATTGGTAAAATCTTATGTACCTGAAGTTACTTTTTCTGAAATTCAGACTACTCAGCCTACACTGTGAAATAACAGAGATCACTTGGGTGGTCCAAGATAGAGGACAATAGTCCACCAATATTTATGCTCTGTCCTTTTTACAACATAAAATTGTTTCTAAAGCTAATTGAATTACATGAACGAACAGCTTTCCTCAAGCTGGGATATTGCAATTTTCTGTTGGCAAGCTGCCAAGGCCTGCTTCACTCAAGGGTTACTAAAGGGTTACAACCCTCGGGTAAATCTGTCAAAACCAAATTAAGATGTTTATTTCAAAGTCGAATTAATTCTCTAGTTCTGTCTTAGTATTCTGATATCGGTTTTTTTTTTTCCGATCTGTGACGTTCTATGAGGTTGAAGGACCTCACAGTTCAAAATCAGCTGAATGAACAAAGGGCGTGTTTACTTTATGACTTAATCCAGAGCTTCCATTTAAAGCATACCATGAGTTCATGGTCAGTAAATGTGTATTAACCAGGCCAGTTAAAACTTGTGTATGTACAACATAAAAAACAATGCTTTTTATGTCACTAGTTATTGGTTGTTTATCTGTCATAAAGATAAGGTGTATAATAGGGGTTAGTATATACAGTTACATAGGAGTTCCATGAAATAACAGATTGTTATCTCACAGAGCTGATGTTTCAGAAAGCTTTGATAATGCTGATAAATTTGAATGTATAACTTTCATAAATCAGTATAGTTAGATGCAGCGTATATTATTTACCAATTTCTGTATTTTTATGTTCATTTGCATGAAAAACAATCCAGTTATTCATAAATTCCTTACAGCAAACTAGCAAACATGAAACAAACAAACTATGAAAGCTGGGTATCGAGTTATAAATAGCCTAAAATAGTATGATGATGATTATGAAAAATGTGAGATTATGTACAGCAATATCCAAAATGGTCTGTAAAGCTCAGTTAAAGCCGTATCATACAGGGTTTGTTTAAAAAGTCAAGAACAAGAGACCCTAGGAGATTATATTTCTTACCTGCTATTACCCTTTAAATGTTATGTCACAAACGAATACAATCTTTTTGATTTTATTTCTTTTTTAAAGAAATCCTATCCATATGACATATTCAAAGTCATATTACTAGCTAATAGCATTTGTGATTACAGTTATTAATAATAACAGTGCTGTTGTTTGTTAGGACTCAGTCTCCAGAACTTGAATCTGAATTCAATAAGCATGAAAACGTCTATCAAACAACATCGTTATCTCCAGTCTGAAGTCTTGATCAACTCTACAGTTATGAATCACTAGCATCAGTTATTGCTCAACATTTTCCCAGTTGTTGTAAATGCTAGAGCTTTCTCCTCGGGTTAATAATTGATCAGGTCCACATACGTAGGATGAACTGGAAATGTCACCTGCTGAAGCGGGACATGAGCAAGTGAAAATGGAGTGGCACTGAATAGAGAGGTTAAAGTTTCACAAGATAAGCAGTGGTAGACACCAGAGTATCAGTAAGCCTGCCCTTCCCATCATGCTTGTATCAGCAATGAACTGAAGCTGATGTCTTTTTGAAGGTTGCCATCCCATAGTAAAAAGCAAAAATAGCTCCTCATGTCTACCATCCATAAGAGTGTAAGTGAATGTCGAGAAATGGAGTTACTGGCTTTCTGAATGTGAAAAACTGAATAACTGCACATGTGAAAGAGAATGCACACTGGAGACATAAAACTGGAAATGAAGGTTCTGTTAAAAGATTTTTGAACACAATACTTGGTACATTGCAGTCAACATGTTACATATTCAATTGTTAAGTTACAAAATGTATGAATTATGTTTGACACTGGTATTTTGCTAATCAGTCTGAATTAAACTGAATGTTTGTTGGTAAAATCAGAATTTCTGTTTTGAAGGCTACAGTGCAGTTCACTTTTTTATTGTCAAATTACAACACTGTGAACTGCGTGTTTTTGAGAGTAATGAGCTTACTGTAAGATGTTGTAAGATGAAAATATCCCCAGGACCTGGTCACAACCCGGTGGGATATGAGATGAAAGAATTGCAGAGAATTATATATAGATTATTATTTTTAAAATAAAGATGGAAAATATCTACTTGTAGTCTCTCTATAGTCTGATTACAACTGAAGAAACCATGTTGTCTATGTTAATTATATACCAATTATATAGTTAATTATAGTGTAATTATAGTAGGTTTGCCTGATATTGATTCTTTCCTGAATGTAAATGGATATGTATTTTTTGTAAGTATTTAATTTATGCTTTAAAAATAGTTCCATAATAGTTACATACTCAGATTTGGAAATATTTTCATATGTCATATTTTATAATTGCATATTTTTCTTGCATGATTAAACTCTTCAATGTAAACATTTTTGTTCTTTCAATATATACAATACAATACAGTACAACACAATACAAAATACACACACACACACACACTCTGCACGGCCAAAAAAAAGTCACACTTTTTTGGACTGTCTTTTGCTTTGAATATGTCTATGGCATCATCTCGATAAGCTTATGCAATCTCACACCATTCATTTCAGGTCAGCGTCACATTAATTCCTGCTCAAGATCTTGTATTGATGATGGGAACATAGGACCGCTGCATAAAGCCTTCTCCAGCACATTCCAAAGATTCCCAATGGGGTTAAGGTCTGGACTCTGTGGCAGCCTATCCACAATTTAAGTGAAAATGATGTCTCATGCTCTCTGAATCACTCTCACAATTTGAGACATTTCGCAATTATGAATCCTAGCTAAAACCAACAGCCCTGAAAATGACCTGGACTTGATCAACATAAGCAATGCCATATCATAACACACTGCCCCCACAGACTTATACGCCAGACACTAAGCATGATGTGTGCATCACTTAATCCGCCTCTGTTCTTACCATGATGTGTAGATCACAAATCTGGACTCATCAGACCACATGATATTTTTCCAATGCTACACAGTCCATTCTTTATGCTCACTAGCAATCTGATTAGAGTTCTCTTTGCTCTCTATGGAAATGCCCTTACCTTCATGATTTTATTCCACTAAGCATTAAAGTGATCTCCCATCACGCTCATTCAGGAAGTTTTTATGACCATATTTCTTCCTTGGATATGATGGATGACCACTATCCTTCCAGGTTTTAATAATGCGTTTTCAGTTCTTAACCCAATTTTATTATGTTCCGACAAACTCCTTAGTTGTTTTCTTGATGCAGGACAATAATTTGACCCTTCTGAAAAGAAAGTAAAGCCTTGACCAAATAATATGTTGACTGACATGGTTGTTTAAGAAATGTGAAGCTACTCATTGCATTAGTTAGGGTTAAATAAGTTGTTGCCAGCTGAATCAGTGAAGTAATTATCCAATAAAAGGCTTTTAAATATTTGAATAATTAAATCCAGATGGGGACTTTTTTTGGCCAGGCAGTGGCCAAAAAATAATTAAGAATTAATTAATAAATTTATGTGAAATTCATTTAGGTTACTATTGGTGAGCTGCCTTAATGCCACAATAGAGCAAGGAAAAATCTTTCATGACATGCATTCCTTTGAAATTGAGTTGGGGAAAAAATTTTTTATATATATATATATATATATATATATATTATGTGTGTTATACTGGAGTTATTAACATTTAAAGAATCTTTGTCATCCTCAGCCAAAAGTCAAGATGTTTTTAATGTTCAATGAACTGCCCTTTTCAACCAAGATTTTTTAAAAGTGATTTAAAAACACACCCTCTGACTGTTTTTTCAATTGATTAATTACATTTTTAATTCAAACTAAAACATATGAGCTTTGTCCAGAGCAATAAAGGATGAAGTGATAGGGTACACACAGAATGTAAAAATAAAGAAAAGAAATACTCATATTTTGTCCACTAAAACGGGCCACCTCACGTGTGTGTGTGTGTGTGTGTGTGTGTGTGTGTGTGTGTGTGTGTGTGTGTGTGTGTGTGTGTGTACGTGTGTGCACGCGTGTACATGTGCAGGGAGTTGTTCAGGCTCTACTGTATGTAAAGCCCTCAGCAGAAGACCAGCACTTTTAACCACAATCAATTTAATTGGGTCCAGGATTTTTGAAGTATTTGATAAGCCAATCCTATACTTTTGCTCACATTTGTTTGCTTTCTTGACATCATTTAATCAACCAACTTTTAATTAATTTATGTACTGAAGTGCAAAAATCTGTTCAGTTCTCTGCAATAAGTCACAACTAGAAGAAGAACATTGTGTTCTCTAGATCTTTAATATGAATGCAGCTTGAACCCTATTGCAGAGAGTGCTCTCCACATCTGTAAGCGTGTCTGGAAGAAATTATACTTTAACAGAATTATTAGCACTCTGTGTACTGATTTCTAAGCACTGTAAACACCACTGCATGTTGCAGCTAAAGGCTCAGCTGTCAGTAAATCCACTGTGGAACATATTTACCCTCTATAGCTTTTGTGGATTTTATGTAAGAAAAAAATATATAGGGCAAGTCTTTGGCAGAAAGCGTTTTAAAATGTGCAGTGATAACCAGCAACAGGAATGGGGATGAGCAAGTGCATAAGAATTCTGGTTGATTAGATCAAAGCAAATAAATTAAAAACATGAGGCGCTGCATCCTTTATAATATCACTAATGCATACAATACCAGTCAAAGGTTTGGACAGATCTTCATTCATTTCAATTCACTGAAATTCCATTATTTATTTTTTATACATTGCAGAAAAATACAAAGACATCAAAATGATGAATTAATACATATGGAGTTATGTAAATAAGTAAAGAAAAAAAAAATCGTTAAAGTAAATCATTACTTTAAGATATGAATGTCAATCCATTCTGGACAAAGGAGAAATTAATTTAGAGTTACCAGTGCAAGAAGTAGACACAAGAGGTCTGAGAAGTTTATTTCACTCACTCACCTTCTATAACGTTTTATCCTGTATTCAGGGTCGCGGGGGCCTGGAGCCTATCTCAGGAGACTCACGGCACGAGGCGGGGTACACCCTGGACAGGGTGCCAATCCATCACAGGGCACACACACATACCCACACACTACGGGCAATTTGGGAACGCCAATTAACCCAACCTACATGTCTTTGGACTGTAGGAGGAAACCGGAGTACCCGAAGGAAACCCACCAAGCATGGGAAGAACATGCAAACCCCATGCACACAGAGACGGGAATCGAACCCGGACCCTGGAGGTGCAAGGCGACAGTGCTAACCACTATACCACCTAAGTATTATTATACCTAAGTATTATTATACCTAAGTTTATTTCATATTTTGAAAAATAGGTACACATCCTACCACATAAAATTTGTGGGTAATACTAGGTACCCCCATGATTCAAAAGCTTGTAGATTCACCCTTAGCAGCAATAACTTCAAGTAATCATTTAATGTATGTCTTTATCAGTCTCTCACATCGTATTGGTCAATTTGTCTTTGCAACTTTGCTTCTGTTCATTGAGGTTTTTGGGCATTCGTTTAGGCACAGATCTGTAAAGGTCCTGCCACTCCATTTCAATTGGGTTGAGGTCTCAACTAGGCCATTCCAAAACCTTAATTATTTTCTTTTTCAGCCATTCTGATGTAGATTTACTGGTTCGGGGTCGTTGTCCTGTTGCATGACCGAATTTCAGCCAAGCTTTACTTGTCAGACAGATGGCCTCACATTTTCCTCTAGAATACTCTGGTATAGAGAGGAGTTCATGGTTGACTCAATAACTGCAAGGTGCCCAGGTCCTGTGGCTGCAAATAGCCCAAATCATCATCCCTCCACTCCCATGCTTGAAAGTATGTATGAAGTGTTTCTGCTGAAATGCTGTTTGGTTTTTGCCAAACATGGTTCCAAACAACTCCAAACAACATTGGACACTGTTCCAGAAGCTTTGTGATGCATTCAGATGCATTTTGCATTCATGTGCTTTTATGTTCTTTTTATACAGCAGAGCTTTCTCTTGGCAACCCTTCCAAGCAAACCGTACTTGCTAAGTCTTCTTCTAATTGTGCTCTCATGAACTTAACATTTAAAATGCTCATTGAGGCCTGTAGGATCTGAGATGTAACTCTTGTTTTTTTTTTTTTTCTTTTTCATTTTTTCCCCCCTATGAGCATTGCACGGTCTGAGCTTGGCATGAGTGTGCTGAGACGTCCGCTCCTCCGAAGATTGCCAACTCTCTTGAATGCTTTTTATTTGTGACTAATCTTTCCCACTGTAGGATGTGGATCTCCAAATTGTTTTATAACCCTTTCCAGATTGATGTGCAGCAACAATTGCTTCTCTAAGACCATTGCTTGTGTCTTTCCCTCTTGGCATTGTGTTAACTCACACCTGAATGCTCCAGGAAACTGCCAAAATGTCTGCTTTTGTAGAGGTCTGTACACCTGCTGAAGATCAATTAATCAAGGGCTGATGATTAGCAGCACCTGGCTGCAACCTACACTCTTAAATCCTCTGGAAGCAGTAAGTAGGTACTTAGTATTGCCCTAAGTTTTTTGTACTAAGTTTTTTGTGCTCTCATGGACTTCACATAAAAATGTTTTTTAAAAAATGAAAGAAAGAAAGGAAGACGTACATTGTTGTTCAGCTGAAGTTGTAATTGCCTAATACTATACACCGCCACAATTAGAAGATTTTTATTATGTTTTTACACAAACAAACATAGAATAAAAAGAGGGTCACTAACTTTTACACATGACTGTTTGCTAATGCATTTAAACACTGTTAAATTAAATTAATATATTATGCAGTATATGTTATAATAATACAGCTAAGCATACAACTAAAATTTGCTTTAGAAAGCAATAATCCTGTTACTCCCTGGACACTCTTTTGAGCTGTACATTTGTCATGTACAGATGATTAGAAAGTTTCTGAAATATGAATATCAGTGTGAATATGGATAAGAGAGGCAGCAATATGCTCCATTTCTGTGTGTGTGTGTGTGTGTGTGTGTGTGTGTGTGTGTGTGTGTGTGTGTGTGTGTGTGTGTGTGTGTGCGGGTGTGTGTATAAATTCAACACCAGGCATTCCTCCAAACAGGCAGAGCAAGCCTTAAACAAACCATTTGCCAAGCTTTCAAACACACAGCTGTTTGCAAATCTAGCTCCAGGTTGTTGCATTGAGCGGTACAAACCTTTTGTCGAATCTGTCCATCTCTGCTGACCCCAGCTTCTGTTTCTGTTTCGGTCATTGTTCAACTAAAGACAACAGATCCCAGTTTGGAAAAATTATCCCTCTGCTCCCTACTGCCTGTTGCATCTACTTCGAATAAGCTCTGATGTAGGTACAGCCAAATGTCTCTTTGCTTTTTCTTTGAAGAAGAGCCTTTAACATTAGGGTTATCAAGTGTCACTAAATGACAACAGTTATAAAGTGCAGACCAACACTTCATGGTTGTGTGATAAGGAGAAAGTGGTTACCGAAGTTAAGTAAAACATGAAGAAAATTAACTCAATCCAGTTGTGTGAATTAGTCCCATATTGTCATTTGTATATACCTTGTTATCCTCTTGGTTAATTTGGCATACAGTATATTATTTTGGTGGGATTTGGGAAGCCTGTGCTTTTGGGAAGTCAATGCTTGGCTCAGCTCCATGCCTCCACACACTCTGTCTTGTTTTCATCTTTTCTCTGCTGACACAACGTGAAAGCAACAAGTGTTTTTCTGGGAATGGTGACTCATGCTCTTCACAAGAATACCCTGACACACTTATAGAATGGAATCAGAGGACTCGCTCTGTGACCTTGTAATAAATATAGAAAATGTTTTTTTCTGTGAAATAAAATATAACTACTTAACCAATCTTATTTCACACCGTTTTATAAAAGTTTTGAGATTTTATTAGCAGCAGCCAGATATTTCACAACGTGGTGGCCCGATTATACATAGCAGTTTGTTGCATGGGATGGTAGTAAAACTAACAACACTAATGTTACTAATGTTCTACATATTAGGAAGTATGGTTTAACATCTAATGAATGTTAAACTGAAAACTGGAAAAAAAAAAAAAAAAAAGTGTTATGCCATTTAGTTACTATCATTTCTGTACAAATGTTTGTTGTTCTGGTCTCTGGGGCCAGGGCCTTGTTTTATTCTTTTGTCCCAAAATATTACACTCACTTATAATCCTTTAAATTATGAATATTTTACATATTACATTATATGACATGATATTGGTAATTGCACATTATTTACTACCATGTACAACAACAATTACTTTTTTTTTAATAACAATTTAATTGATCATAACAAAGTTATTCAATTATTATTATTATTATTATTATTATTATTATTATTATTATTATTATTATTATTATTATTATTATTATTATTATTTCAAAAACAGCAACAGCAGCAACCCTTAGCTATACCCATGGTTCATTTTTTATGACCAATTAAAACATTTTGTATAAATGAGTACAGGTTATACCAGCTTTACTGGGGCTACGTATATGAGGGTGAATTCAACAAATAATAACTGTTTCTCTGCCTATTGCCTTCATATTAAGGTTTTAAGTCCAACTATAGGATTAAAATTTTTTCAATTTGTTTTATTTTTAATTTGTGCCTGCAACACTTTACAGGTATTACTCTTTTGCAATCTACTACAATATAGTCACTATAATCTATTATATATACAGCAGTTATAAATTGAAAAGTATTTCTTTGTTCTTAAATGATGGTGATAATTTGTGCAATTAAGGCTTGCTGTTATACATTTTTGTGAGTTCAAATTCCCTTTATAGAAACAAACTTATTTACCTCTAACACACAATATGCTTCTGTCTGTGAAACTGTTAACCGTCTGTTATCTGCCTCAGTCTCTCTAAAGTAAGTACTTGTCTAAGTTGTGTGATGTCATGATGATGAAATGCAGGCTCTGGTCAGTGGTAGGACATGAGTGCACCGCAATTCCTCCTCTGCAGCCTGGAATTCTGTAGCATCTGCTGATATACTGCTGGTTTGTTTGTCTTTTGGGTGTGGGGATCATCTTATCATGCAATGATCAAGAACAGTAAAGGTTTTGATTCATAACACTGCCTTACATTGCACATGACTTCTAAAACAGTGTTCAGATGATTTCGCCAAAGTACTTAAATGCAGATTATTTACAGATCCTGTCTCATTTAACCTCATACTGTATGTGTATGTGTAAAATTTTGAATCAGGGATCATTAGTGTTTTTACTGAAAGTAACTCTTTTTAAAATAAGCCAGGAACAAGCTCACTAAACATGTTTACTAAAATTCCTAAAAAAAATAAAAATAAAATAAATTTTTTAAGGCTCCTGGTTACACCTTTCCTTTGTTTACAAAGTCCTAATCCTAAAAGACAGGGTCATGCTCTTATCACAGCCCACACGCAATGGAATTTGAATCCAACAGTTATTTTCCACATGACTTTTCTTATCCTTGGTCCCATGTACTTTTTACACAGTTTTGTTCCATCTGTATGGCCATGCCCAGATCCGGTATTTATACAGCATATTTTTGTGAGGGGAAAAGAGTAGCGGGTGTTATCTACACTGATAATGGAGCAGTCTGTGTGGGGCCAGCTGTGTTATGAAATGAAAACGAGGCAGTGAAAGTCAATCAGGAAAAGCATTGGTGTGCAGTCAATAAACTATATAAACATGCACTGTTGGTTGCTAAAATTTGGTATTATGTGTATTAATACTATACTAACTCTAATCTCCAGAAGGCACTTGCATGAGGTTTACTATAGTCATTGAAAAGTTACACTGGTAAAAATGCACCCTTAAATAGTAGTGACACAGCCTTAAGTCACACAAAAGAGTACGATTTGACTGTACAGACTTAAAACAAGCTTTGTTCAACACTTTGTCCAGCGGGGGACAAAACACAATATACAACATATATAACATACACAATATACTGAGGATTTGTATAAATACAGTTCTATGTTAGATGTACTGAAACATTGTGACAAATCTGTGTTCCAGTCAAAATGTTACTGAGGCAGGAAAAACATCTGTAGCTTTAGTGTACTGAGAAACTTATTATGTAATGTTTTGATGAGCAGCCAGACAATATGTCAGCATAAGCAAATCTCAACCAAATGTTGTCCAGTGTTAGTTCATTAAATCTATTCAGACATTAGACTGATGTCATTGACACTGGCACATTTTTGCATGTGTTGCTCAAAGAAAGACAATAAAGGAATACTTATTCAAAGTTATATACATATAAAAAAGACATTTTATTTCTCAGATTCCATAATACTTACAATATGTAACAAACTGTATGATATGTAAATATAATTAGGATAAAGATATTATTAAACATATGCACTAAATTTGGAATTTCTAAACACAGATTTGATTTCATCTTTTTAAGCTCATGTGTCAGATTTTTGTGTGCCTGATTCACCCAGTTTTCAATTAGAAGTGCAGCAGCAGAAAAAAGTTCAGCAAGCTCAGAGCATGATGATAAGTTTGGTGTACTTTCCACAAGCATTATCTGTTGGATCCTGTTCTCCTTCCTGCCCCTTCATTCCACAACAGATTCTGTTTTTCAGATAGAAACCCTGTGATCACAGCTCTGCTGTATGTGGGACCTGAAAGTACATGTAATTTTTTTCCCCTAAACACCTGACATGCTGATGATCTGACTTGATGAGATTGGTTGGATTGTGATTGGGGTTTTAGAGCCTGACAGTAAAAAGGTTGAATTTGTTGCTTGTGAACTTCTTTACTGAAATGTTCAGTCACACTTCGGATATTTATAACTAATTTGTACAGAAGAAATCCATAGGACTGAAAAGCTGTCATTTACTTTATCTGGATTGTTCCAACTAAACTTGGGTGGTGAGGCAAAAAAGTAAAAATAATATTTTATACTGAAAGTCATTTTCATTACTTAAAAACATAATTATGCTCATTATGCCATATTTATTTAAATTGTTATTGTTGTGTGAGTGAACTTAATCCAAACGTTAATAACCCCAAAACTGTAAATTATATAAATTCAAATATAATTACAATTTTCCTAAAAAGGACGACGAGAAATGGAAAAATCCAATAGCATCAATAAATGGGCAAAATAAATGAATTTACTAAATAAATAATAAGTCTTGTATTTGAATGTTTGTATAATGTCTCTTAAATAAATCTACACTAAGGAAGCCCGTGGAATATTTGACAGTAAAGAAAAAAGGTCCCTAACTCCCTAACTACAAAAACTTTAAGAACTCCTGTTATACAATACATTCAGGCCTACCACTGTTCTAAAATTTTTCTTTCAGCGTCCTTTTTCAATTTTTACAAAATTTTAAATTTGAACTAATGAGTAAAATTGGCTAACATGAGAGCTAGTGGACTGGCTTAGATGAAGTGCCTTTTATTGCAGAACTGCACATAAAACCCTTTTCGCTTGCCATCGGTGAAAGGTCCCCATGAAGACGCAGTGGGGTCATCGCTGATGCAATTGACTTGCTAAGCTTTGCTGTGACAGCTGCGCTCACCTCATTAGCATTCAATCCACAGCCACTTGAATACCACAGAGATGTGTATTCAGCTTGTGCATATTGTCACAGAGTCCCTTTATCATGACACTTTTTTTTCCTGAAATCACACAAGAGCAGCTAGAATCTCCAAGCTTAAAAGAGAAGAGAAAGAGAAACTGAAGAGAAACTGTGAGGTAGGGTGGACACTTAGATACAGAGGACATGCCTGAGCTAGACAAGGGTTAACCCAGAGGAGGTTTGGATCCAGAATGTTTAAAGGTGCCTTGTGACTACTGGAAGACCACTATAGTCTTTTTGGATTAATTATTGTTGGGTTATATATTTAGAAATGGTGTGCCTGAAGGGTATATGTGATTTTTAAATTACTTAAATCACAAATACATTTTTCAATTTGAAATCAGTGTAAGAAAAAAACACCAGGTTCAGTGTCGCACTAAGTTGAACCTTGCTCCCATTTTAATAAATTCATGGAAAAATACACTTATTAAGTGACCATTGTCCAATCAATGTTAAGAATAAGTGCTGCTTGACTTCAAAGTTGAGTGTTTGATGATCAGCAGTGTTTGGGTTCTTATTGGGCCCCTGAATGCTCACAGTGACCCTCAGCATACATGCAGAATGATCGTGGCTCTCCTTTTGTGTCTGTTTAGTGAACACTGGAGTGATCCAAAAAAGAGCCAAGTCCCACCCCTCTGTGCTCCCCTCTTCAACTCTCCCTCTCTCACTCCTGTTGCTCTGCCTGCTGCCTTCCCGGCTGTCTGTTTCCAATAGTGATGGGCTGGGAACAATGGTGAACTCTGTGTACCATGAAGTACTGTGGAGGCGACACTGCCTCAATGAAGGCTCTCAGCTCTACACTTTACACACACACACACTCACTCACTTAGGGGTTCTCTCTCCTATTTTAAACACATTTAATACTTTAGAGAGCTTTACATACAGTAGAACAGGGACTCTCACTTTATATTATAATGCAGCCAATTATTTAAGGCCTTTGACATCTAAACCAAGCCAGACTATACACCTTAATCGGGCCCAAAAATCAAAGATAAGGACATGTCAATAACGTCACTATAGACAAACATGCACACACAACATACACTGAAAACAGTGATATTAAATGAGAATATTATGTGTATAGTATAGTTTGTGTATGTATAGTTGGGTTTTTCTAATCGTTCTCTCATTTTGCAATTATGAATTATAATTGCTCCATTTGCAGATAATATTGCTTATTTCTTAAAGAACAATAATTATAGGTTAATTATGGTTGAACAAAACCATTTTACAATTAGTTTTTTTTTATTTTTATCTGGCAATGATCATGTTTTTCTTTTTCTTTTAGAAAAAAGAAGCATTAAATTATTTTTGCCATGTTTTTACAATTTTTTATCCCCCTCCACACCATCAACACAAGGGGAGTACAAAGAGAAAACACCTGACTAGAAAATATTTGGAACCCAACAGTGATACTGACATTTTTGTGACTGATGATGTGTTGGTTGTGTAACTGTGATGAGCTGGTACAAGTGTATTGAACACAGTAGCATTGTTGGAGTAAGAACAGAATTCAGGAGCATTGATCAACTCTACACATCAATATATTGTCTTAAGTTATTAACTGTAAGATCTACAAAGTGTGTATAATGATTTAGTAGGTGAACCTACTAAATAATGGCCATAATTTGTATATTAAGTGTGTTTGTGTGTCTGCCTGTCTGCCTGTCTGTGTGTTTGTGTGTGTTAATCTTAACTGAGAAGATCCTTTGGTGACATGTACAAATCTCTGTGATCTTTGGCCTTAGTTAAACTGTACTGCTTGTGTGGCATGACATGCAACATATTGACCTGAACCTGACACTGAAAGCAGCTGTGCCACATGACTGAACTTAATTTAAATTATAATCAACATGCCATGAGTCAAAGCTTACTTGATATTCTGACCTAAAACATATGTGATTAAGATAGTAAGCATTAGTCTATGTTGCCTGCAACTTGTCATAAAGTGATTATGCATGTTGAAGGCAGGCATGTTCAGAACTAACACAACTGTAATATTACCAGTTGGAAATCATAAAATGAACTACATGTGACCAACTAAATTTATATAATTTAGGTTCTATGTCTTTTAAGAGGTTAATGGCAAATCACACACACACACACACACACACACACACACACACACACACACACACACACACACTGGATTTTATGTGCTTAGCCAGTGTACATTTTTACACACTGTACACTGCCCTCCTTCCCCTTCATAACTATTTCTCAGCTAGCTGTTTTCCTACCTTCAGCACAAGGACAGCATTCAGAGTGTTTGCTATTACTGTTTGTCTGTATGTCTGCAAGTTAAGCTTCAGCTCAGCCTAGGCCAGCATAGAGGAAGCCGCCTATAGGATAAACAGGTCTATAGTGGCCTGTTGGGTTTGGAAAGGAGTGAGACACTGTGGCACTAATACTGTCTGCACAAGGCCAGGCCTGTGAAAGCCTGCACTGTTAATGTACAGCCTCCCAAGGCCTCTTTAAACTAACAAACCACATGTTGTTTAGAGCCTTATGGCTCTAACCATAAATGGAAAGGCTGGGGGTTATTCTCCTGTTACTTGCATAAGAAGTTATTTTATGACTTGTACTACGATCCCAAATTCAAACCACCTGCCCAAAGTACTCTCATTAATTCAAGACTGTTTCATTAAAAAGTGGTCAAGTTGTGCAAAACATAATTTAACATTACCGCATTCAAATGTATAATTTCACACATCTCACTCTCACTCACTCATTGTCTACATCACTATGTATATAGAGTCTAAGGCGGGGTACACTCTGGACGGTGTGACAATCCATTGCAGGGCACGCGCACACACAAATTTGGGGACACCAATTAATCTAATTTGCATTGAGTGTGAAAATGTTTTTTATATTAAAAAGTATATTACTATTATTATTAATTGCTGTTTGTACTGTATATTGTTGAACAAATTTAGGTTGCAAGTTTGTCACTGTACAAATAGGCCACCAAAAATTGGAAAATTTGGACAATAGCATTTCAGCTCATGAGAGCTGATGTGTTTTTCTGTCTGGTTAGGTGTTCTTTGCCCCAGTGGCCTTAACCTGGCACAGATGCAAGCACTTGTGATCACTGGTTTCAGCTGAAATAAAATAAAAAAAGACTCCCACATTTCAGAATAACATCCTGCCTTCGAGAATGTGATGACATTTTTAGATTTCAAGGACAGTCAGTTTCCCTGCTTCCTGGTTACCATTGTACTGCAGTGATAGTGAGGATCCCTGGTGGGGCCTAATTCCCCAGAGTTCACACCGCAGGTCCATGGATTTATTTTATTTTACCACTCATATAATTAAATATATTCTGTTGGTTGCTGCAAATTGGTGTAGCATTAGCTGATTCAAGGTGCTCATAACAACTAAGCAACCAGGATATAAATTAAAAGAGGGGAAAGATATTAATAATTTATTTAATGAGCAATGGATAGTGGGGGAAAGAACAGACCCCAGAAATGCATACAAACATGTGGGAACATGTGAAACTCCTTACACACAGCAAGGTGTTAAAAAAAAAAAAAAAATCCTGATCTGAGGATTAAACCAGGGACCTTGTAGCTGTGGAAATACTATGCATCTATGTAGATACCTAATGCATATATGCAGATATTAAATGTGTATATTAAAAACATTTAAGATGAAGCAAAAAAAATTTCACCCGATATCTCTGAACCAATACTCGGTGATCTTGAATATATACTATCGTACATTTCCAGTCAGGAAGGATTTAAACAAAACAGGAAATGCCAAAACAAAGGAAGGAATATATAGAAACATCTCAAACCTTTCTCTCTCTCTCTATATATATATCAACTGATGCATGGCCCCTGACAACTGTTTATAGCCTGTGCCATTAAAACAAAGCAACATAGTAAAACAATGACAAAATGTCTCTGCACACCTGACCATTACACCCATATGTTGATGTTCCTCTATGTAGGAAGACCCAGAGTGACTTGAACAGAGCCCTGACTTCAACTCCAATGAACATCTTTGGGATGAGTTGGAATGCTGACTGCACAACAGGCCTTTTTGATCAACATCAGTGCCTGACCTCATAAATTTTCTTGTGGCTGAATGAGCAAACATTCACAAAATGTAATGAAAAGCATTCCCAGATATATAGAGATTATTGTAACTGCAAAGCAAGGACTAAACCTATCATGGGATGTTAAACAAACACACTTGTGTGATTGATCAGATGTCCACAGACTTTTGACCAAACAACATATTTACATTGTATTTAAAGTAGAGCTACAATCTAGGCTGATGCATGTAATGCACAGTGTATATTAACAGTGCCCTTAGACGATTTAGTGGAATATGAATTAAACTATATGCTTATGATTCTCAGGATCAGTCCTAGAAATCCCTTGCTCTTCATCTTGGTTTTCTCGTTTATTGCTTTCAAAGTAACTGCTTTATCTATAAGCATTTCACTGCATATCATTCTGTGTACGGCTGTGTATGTAACAAATACGATTTAAATTTTTTATTTATCATGACTACCTTTGCACTTGACAACGTATCTGGCGTCTATCCCAGAAACATTGGGCATGAGGATGGAATACTACCTACAGTAGATGGGTAGTAGAAATTGTGCCAAGAAAACATTCCCCACACCATTACAACACCTCTTTAAGCCTGGATTGATGGCAAAAAGCAGGTTGGATCCATGGATTCATGCTGTTGGAACAGAATTCTGACCCTACCATCTGTGTGCTTCAGCAGAAATTGAGATTCATCAGTCCAGCCTACGTTCCCCCACCCCCCATTTGTGAATGTACATTTTTGTCTTCACCTGTTCAGTTTTGGTGAGTGTGTGCCTGCTGGAGCCTTGGCTTTCAGTGTTCTTGGCTGACAGGAGTGGATCCTGACATGGTACATTTGTGAAGTCTGAGGTGTTTTTCCACTCAACACCATTTTACGGAGTAGTTATCTAAGCTCAAACCAGGGTCTCCATTTTCGGTGGAACTGCTAGAACTGCTATTCATTGGGTGTTTTTGCACCTTTATAAATCACCTCTAGAAATGATTGTACAGTACATGAAAATCTCAATATATCAGCAGTTATAGAAATATTCAGTCTGGCACCAACAATCATGCCAGGGTCACAGCTTTTGCCCCTTATCTGAAGCTATCGGCTAGCATCTGTATGATTTGATGCATTGTTCACACATGTTTAAGCTATCGGCTAGCATCTGTATGATTTAATGCATTGTTCACACATGATTAACTGTTTTAATGACTGCATGCATGAGTATGTATATCTCTCTATCATAGCATTACTCCATATACTTTCCATATACTTAGCATTACTCCATATACATATACTCTCCACTAACATAATTTCTTTCACTAAAGCATGAATATCACCATCTTGTGGTGAGCAGGTTTTCAGCTAACCATCCTCAAATAGCAATAAAATTTTTGTGCTAGTTACAATGCTAGCAAAAATATGCTTCAGTGCTTGGATTGTGTCCCTCTTCTTGTGCACGTTGCAGTGATAAATTGTCAATTCCACTGCCATTTTAGTGAAATAAGGAATGGGTAAAAAATGAGATGAGGTGTAACCTATTTAATAAGTAGATATACAATATCCAAATTATTGCCACTTCATAAAAATAATAACACAACAACAATAACACAAACAAGTTTTGATGTGACATATGAGAATGCAGTACTGATTTAATTTTATGTAACTGATCCCACTTTCAATTTTTTTTTAAACAAATAACTAAAATGACAGTTGTTTATGAATGTTACAAATGTCAATAAAATATTAAGCCAACAAATTCTCATTCAAAGGATCATTTTTTATGTCGCGTCAGGTGGAAAGCTGTTCCATTATTTATGTGCAGTTTATTCTAACATCCGCTGAAATCAGGCAGCTGGTAAAGTCAAACACTATCACACTTTTTGTCGCTGCACTTTAGCGACACCTGGAATCGATTCCAACACGTCTCAAACCAGTATGTTGGTCAAACCACTATCTGCGTCTTTCTCGTGACTAGCAGTAATCATTGGTGTGTATACTATAGTGGGTTTTAGAAGTTCATGTCATCGTAAGGCAGATAGATACCCAGATCGATTCAATTTTGCTTTGTATATTGTTCATGTTATGTTTATGTGAGCGACGTCTGTATGTCAGGATGGCCGAGCGGTCTAAGGCGCTGCGTTCAGGTCGCAGTCTCCCCTGGAGGCGTGGGTTCGAATCCCACTTCTGACAGTATACACTTTTTCACGCCGAATCCAAAAACGTGCAACAGTGCTGTATTGTTTGCACGGTTGCTGTTAAATAAGTAATACTATTACTGGCTGAATCATAAAGCAACGGTCATACTGTATGTCCTCAAAATGTATGAAAACGAACGAAACGTTATTATAATGTTACAGCATTGACTATTTTTGCACTGAACTCAACATAACTTTTTTATTTGCGATTGCATTACATATGAATTTTTGTACGGTTATCCAAGTCAATTTTTAAAACATAAATCAAACACAACCATGATTAGTGCAAACACATATTCAAGGAAAGTGCAAACAGATATTTAAAAGGCACTTGATATACAGTAAGAACCAGCTTTTTATTTAATACAAAAAGGCCCTATATCTTAGTTTGAGAAGAAAATTATTCCAGTGAAAAGGAATATTGTTTCCATAATGTGAGGCATCAGATCCTGAGAAAAAGCTATATTAATATAGGAAGAAAGGAGAGGAGCTAGATACTATACATATTTATTTATAAAATATTGCACAAAGGAATAGCCCAATAAGGGTGCTACTCTCCAAAACAAGTATGACAAGGATAAGGATTGATATTGCACAGATGAAATTAATTACTATTAGTTATTTATATAAAACATTTATAGTCAAATATTGCACAGAGTAATAACAGATTTATGCTTCTGTTGACACAGAAGGAGAATAAAAGAAATGTTTAAAGAACAGAATTTACCAAAAGTAGTTTACCAGAAGCACCAAAAGTTGTTTTTATTATTATCTTCATACAGCCAGGTTTCCAGTATAGTTTACAACATTAGTTTGGTAATTTGTTTGCTTTATACTGTATATATGTGCTTAAAATATTGCCAGATGAATCTAATTTAATTATGAATGTGAATGGAAATCTAACTGAACTTTGAAATCTGTATCAGCACTCAGCCATAATTTATGTTTACTTTTCTTAAGGATATATATATATAGTATTTGATTTGTTATTATGGTGTTCCTTGAAATGGAAATATGACTTGACATTGTTCTTCATTTAAATACATATTCCACATATTCTTTTTCTTTTTTTATTTTATTTTGTACATGTACAGGTTTCCAAGTCCAAAACTCTAGAAGAGCTTCTCAACACTCAACAGAGCCCATCACGGACTATCTAGCCAATGCAGGCTGTCTGGGGCCTTAAAGAAGTATTGAGGAGAAGGATAGGCTGATAGAAGATGTTCTTATGTTTCAGGTCATCAATCGTGTTCATGGACCATTTGAAAGGTTTGCTCTATCTTCAGAAATATGTGTGTGTGTGTGTGTGTGTGTGTGTGTGTGTGTGTGTGTTTGTTTTTTTTGACATCACAAATTTATCATAAACAATCATCTTTTATGTGTGTGTGTGTGTGTGTGTGTGTGTGTGTGTGTGTGTGTGTGTTTGTGTGTGTTTGGCTTCTGAAACTTTATTTTTTAAGTGTACAATGTGCATGTAAAAAGGAAGGAAAATTTTATCTCAGGTATATTTTCTTGGATGTCACAAAATATTTTGTATAAAGTTGTACAATTGTGATTTATTAATAATTCTTTATTTGGGACTGAAGACCCTGGGGATCTTTGCTAAGATCCAGCAACGTCCAGAATCTTTCAGACCTTTATTTTGTCAGATGAATTCAATCACGGCTGAATTAATGGATGACCTGTTTGACATTCTGTGGTCAGAGAGCGGGAGCAACAAAAAGGCTGATGAAACAGAGCAGTTGCTTTCTGGAGGAACTACTTGCAAGATGTTGAAGGTAACAGTTTAATAAGCAATTCTTATAAAGTCAATATTCCGTTCAATAGGGATTTCACAGTGAGAAAATTTCGCACCAATATATCAGGCCAAAAAAAATCCTATGATTGGATCTTTATTTATTTATTTATTTCTGTTGTTTATGTTTCTGACTTGTTTTAGGTTTGGCAAATATTATTTTAACCCTACCAGGTACATAACACTGCTCCATGGGGTAATAATGGTCTTCTAAAGAGAAGCAATGCATTTTTGTGAAAAAAAAAAATATCCATGTTTAAAACCTTATAAACCTTACTCTCTAGTTCACGAACATGCGTTCATGAGAGAGTGGCATTCCACGTAGGACGTAGACGTAGTGTAGGCTCGGGTGAGAATATGCTAGTCTCACAAGAGCAATGTTGATATTTCATATGCATCTCACCCAATTTGTGGATCAGAACTACTGTAACTGTTGTTATAGATAATATAGAATTCCAGTTATCTTTTTAATCTAATAATTGTACTATTCTACTATTTAAGGTATACCACTACCAAACTTTAATTTATTACAAATTACATATAACAGAGTCTGGTGCATAGATGTGCCTAAAATGCAAGGTGTGCATAAAGAATTCCCTAATTTCAAACATTTATTGCACAAAACATGTGCTTGGTACATAGGGTTTATTGCAAAGTTTTTCTGTTATTTATGAAGCTTCATTTCTATCAAACATAGTGATAAGATATTACTTTACAAAAGCAGGGAAAAACTTGATGCTCACATTGTATGTTTTACACCAGTCTGAACAGTAGACCCTCATCAGTGATTAGATTCATTACTCGAATACTATTAATACTTGATCGAATGCAAAGCAGTATGTGTTCTCCACGGGCTCAATATTAACCAGATTTAGGTTTCCACATTTCTGTTGACTAAACATTGCACTTATACAGTATACATTTGCTGTAGAGTCAACTGCAAAGTACACGCTCAGGCTCTTACGTTGAAAATCGGGACCGGAAGTGTGCGGCCTGTGAAATTCTAGCAGGATGCACGGATCCCGCTGAGGGATTTTCCCTTTATTTAATATCCTCCTCTACTGCGCTGAGAAACACATAGCAATCTGACATAAACATCTGCCATGTCTGAGACATACGGTAGGGTATCTTTATTTTCGTGCACCAGTGTACAGGCTAAATCCAGGTGCTGCATGGAATAAGCAGGTGTCCCGATGTGATGCATCGCAATAATAATAACGGCTCGCAGGCTAATAGCGCTGTGCACGAGCAGCTCCGCCCGCGGGGAATCACAGCGGTCTCATTACGAGTACACGGCTGCCTGGGTTGATAGAGGAGAGTCTAATTAACTTTTTAGCACTTAGGATGTGCGAGTCGAGGCAAATATGTAAGAAACGGGTTTGTGTGTAAACAGCGCAGCGAAGCCCGGAAGAAGCTGTTATATCCTGCACCGCTACACCCAGCATCCAATTCCTGTGTTGTGCAATCACAAACACATTTGGATTGCTATTCGACACTATCCAAAACCAGAGTTCTAAGAAATACATAGGACTTGTTGGTTTCATTGGCAGTTTTTTTTGGTACCAAAGAGTGCACGGGTTCAAACACGGTTGTTGTGGTTAACAACACTGTAGAGTTATGTGGTGTTCGTGGTGTGCCATCAGTCAATGCCAAGTCGACATTATTACAGTTATGCATTCCCTCCTGTGGGAAAAAGGCAAAAAGAGTCATGTTTTAAAGGATTTCATGAATTTAAACAAGGAATAGTGTGTATATCCCCTATAACTAGACCACATTTCAAAGGAAAAGTGAAAAGAACTGATTTAAAAAAGGTACCTACTGACATCAGGCAGAGTAATAACTCTTATACAGCAAGAAAACTCCGAATATTACAACTGACAGGATACAAAAGCAGTAATAAAGAAATAGTTTGTATTAACAATGGGGCAGGGGTGGCTCGGTAGTTAAGGTGTTATTGGACTGCTGATCAGGAAGTCCTGGTTCGAGCCCCGAAGGGCTGCCACTGTTGGACTCTTGATCCACGTCGTTCACCCCCAAGTGCTTAGATACAAATCGGCTGTCGAACTGCCAATCCGGCCTTGTAAGTGATTGCCACAGAAAAGACAGCTATATTTTCAGGGTGGGGAGTATCCGTCTCCAGGTGGCTTGTAGACCGACCCCTTTTTGTATTAACAAGCTATTAGTGAATGTTCCTATCATTCACAACTGGATATCAAATCATTTCAACTGATAATTTTTACAATATGTCTACTGTTCACATCTAAATGCCTCTTTGTTATGAATTGCATTCATTTGTATTCTCCATTTTGTTCAAAAAAGAATGCTAACATTTTCAATAGGCTGATTATTTTCCCTTAGTTGCCTCAGTATTAAAGCAGCTATTAAACGTTGTTGTGAAATGTTGCCTTTCAGAGCTCAGGCATAAATGAACTAATCAGATTATGAATAGGTAAGGTTTTAATAAATTGTTGTTTTTTTTTCTGTGCAGATTTCCTGTTTAAATTCCTTGTTATCGGGAATGCAGGAACTGGAAAATCATGTCTCCTTCACCAGTTCATAGAGAAGAAATGTATGTCAACTTTCAACAGCACCACACAAGTTCATTTGAAATCCATGTCATTAGTAACACAAATTTTTACCATGCAGATCAATAATATGTATCTTTTTCCCCAGTCAAGGATGACTCAAATCATACAATTGGAGTTGAGTTTGGCTCAAAGATCATCAATGTGGTCAACAAATTTGTCAAACTCCAGATTTGGGACACAGCAGGACAGGAGCGGTTCAGGTATGTTCAGACCTTGGGCATGGCTGGAGAACTGGTTTGCATTACTCTTTATTCTTTCATGATGTGAGCATTGCTAATTGGCTTGATGCTTGTTTCAGGAATGCTCATTACTTTTAGTGAATCTAGAGAGCCTGTCAATGTTGATTTAATATAGGAGTTGTTAAAGCTTTATACAACATGCATTGGGCACTGATCATCCTTACAGATCGTAGCAGGCCTACGGTGGCCATGCAATACACAACATCCCTCCTTTCACTCATTTCACAGATGTTGTTTTTCAGCTTAAATCAGGTAGGAGCAGGGGAAGTTAATTACCTTTAAGAAATTGTGTAGTCACCTCAAAGCTCCAGGCTCAAATAAATGCTGTACGATGCACGTTATCAACTAAATCAATATTGACAGAGTCTCTAAATCCATTAAAGTACTGAGCTAGACTAAAACAAGGATCAAGGCAATCAATAATGATTTGTGGTAGGTAAATCTCTCCTGAAAACTAATGAAGCCACAGTGTTTTTCTTATTCTGTATGAAACAGACATGTTTGTCTCCTCAGATCTGTAACACGAAGCTATTACAGAGGGGCAGCAGGAGCTCTCCTTGTCTATGACATCACCAGGTAAGTGAACATTAACAGGTCATCTAGGCCATGCTCTTGCAAATAAATCCCAGATTTTCATGTACTAAAAGCTAAAATATTTCCATCTGTAATTATTTTGGGAATCTGTTCCTGTTGCCACAAATGGTCTTAAGTGGCTGTAAAATAATGAGATAAAATACTATATATATATATATATATATATATA
>JAQMYG010000038.1:12870649-12890118 GCA_030014215.1 Clariallabes teugelsi | reverse complement strand
TATATATATCTCAGCACTGATTACAGACTCATGTTAATGCTTTTGTTGTTGTCTGTTGGACAAGTTAATGGCCTTCTATAGAGATCAAAATAGGAACTAACACAGAACCAGCACTATTACCTTTAAAAAAAAACTGCAACAAACCTGTAAAAA
Organism: Clariallabes teugelsi; assembly: GCA_030014215.1. Classification (NCBI taxonomy): domain Eukaryota; kingdom Metazoa; phylum Chordata; class Actinopteri; order Siluriformes; family Clariidae; genus Clariallabes; species Clariallabes teugelsi. Next base: position 12,889,965 of record JAQMYG010000038.1, on the reverse strand, counting down.
GTACACAATTGCCAATGCCTTCAGAGAGTTGGGAGTAGGGGAGTAGGATGCGAACAGAGCAACATGACTAAAGGAGATGAAGAGATGGAAGGCAAAAACACCATGGGGTGCTCTCCTCTGTCAGATGTACAGTTCCATCTTGATGAAATGAAAGAGAAAATAAAGAGAATAAACCTGTGTAGGCAGAAGAGAATACGTGGTCGACTAACATCCCCTACAAAGCTGAGCGCATAAAGATAAAATACAACAAAGCCCTTCTGCATACTTCCTTCAAGAGGAAGGAGAAATAAGGCCAATAAGGAAGAAGAAATTGTCTGAAAGGTGTCAGCACAACAAGCAAGAACAAAGACACAAAAACAAGCCAGTCAAGGGAGCTGTTTGAGGATCTAAGGAAGGTTGCTGTGCAGGAAAATGAAGTGAAATAAAGAACTGATAGAAATGAGCGTCAAGCTAAAAGTATTTTTAAAAAAACACCATATTATGATTCTAATCTACTAAGCTGTGCCACAGTTCTGTTTTATTTGTAACAGTAGTGTTCATACTTTAATTAATGAATTGATTATTATCTGTTGTACAAATGTGTATAAATAGGGAAAATACCAAAATGTACAAATATGCAGAGTATGTTTCAGAAAAAAGGGATTTATTTTGTGTCTTTGTTGAAGCTATTATGATGCCTTTTATTTTGTGAGAAAGAGTTAGTGTGTCAACGTATTACACTTTTCATGCTTACTTTTTACTGCTTAAAAAGTTTATCTTCTTTAACAAATGTGATCAGCGGAACTAACTTGTTTGACCAACTTTCAATGTACTGTATCCCTAAATGGGTTCAGTAAAAACTATAACGCCTGTCTGTAATGAAAGTAAAAATAATGGCCAAATTCAAAAGATTTTAAATTCAAATTTTTATTTGTCACATACACAGCCATACACATTATGAAATGCAGTGAAATGATTATGGTATTCGAAACTGCTGTGGTATACAAGGAATAAAACACTTTGATTAGACTGCAATGAATAACTTTTGATTGTTTTCTCTTAACAGTACTACCAGTCTATTGTTTACTTACCAGCTATTGCTTAATATTAATTATATTATAATTAACCATGTTTGGTGAAAATTGCACTTGTTGACCATATGGGATATTAAAAAAAAAAATGTACAAAATATACAAAGTACACCTTTAATTGTTCTTTCCTTTCCTAATTTTCACATTAGTCGGGAGACATACAATGCTCTGACAAACTGGCTGACAGATGCCAGGATGTTAGCCAGTCAGAACATTGTTATTATACTGTGTGGCAATAAGAAGGACCTGGATGCTGATCGGGAGGTCACCTTTCTGGAGGCATCTCGCTTCGCTCAAGAGAACGGTGCGTCTACCTGGCTTAAAATATCCAAATATCTAGTATGTACACAGCAGCTTATTAAAATCACGTTTTAAATCATACTGTCTACCCAGACTGATGAAAAATAAAAATTCCCATACTAATTGCAAAAATTCTATTTTAGCAGTTTTATATAGATTATTTTTTTTTATATTAAACTCAGAATTGTATAAATACAAAGTATTCTCTGGGATATTTTTTCGTTGTTGGTTGGCTGTAACTGTTTTAAAACGTATGTCATAATTAGTATTTGGAACTGGACCACAAGAGGCCACTGTAGGATTGTAAATTAGCTCTAACATCCCATGGATTACCATGCTCTAATTTCTGGAGGGGGTGCCTCATTCCTACTTGCTTCCAAAGTAATCCTAATCTAAATGGAAAAGGGGCTACTAATGTTTTCAAAACCAAGATATTATTATATATAATTATATAATTTTAACAAAAATAAAGCTTTTATATTTGTGTATTCTAGAGCTCATGTTTTTAGAGACTAGTGCACTAACAGGAGAAAATGTGGAAGAGGCCTTTGTCCAGTGTGCACGGAAAATCCTCAACAAAATAGAATCAGGTACTGTAAAAGCACAAAAAGTTCAAATTGTCATTTAGGAAATCCTCTCATTTAGGAAATGTCATTTAGGAGTTCAAAATGTCATTTAGGAAATCCTCTTCTAATGAGATTTAATTTTGTTGGTCAGGTGAACTGGATCCAGAGCGGATGGGTTCAGGGATTCAGTATGGTGATGCAGCACTACGGCAGCTTCGTTCCCCGAGAAGAGCTCAAGCTGAGAGTGTGCAGGAGTGTGGATGTTAGACCCCAATAGCCAGGTGAGACAAAACATTCCACTTATTCTAGTACGTAGTTCTAGTGGACTTTTATTACCTGTGTTGGAACTGTGTGTGGCTTAGTGGTTAGTATTGTCGCCATGCACCTCCAGGGCCAGGGTTCTATTCCCGCCTCGGGTCTGTATGCGTGGAGTTTGTATTTTCTCCCCATGCTTGGAGTTCTCCCTATGCTTCGTGCTGATACTCCGGTTTCCTCCCACAGTCCAAAGACATCCAGAGTAGGCTAATTGCCGTTCCCAAAGTGCTCGTAGTGTGTGAATGAGCGTGTACCCTGCGATGGATTGGCATCCCACCCAGGGTGTATCCCGCCTCATGCCTTAAGTATCATATAGGCTCCAGGCCCCCCACGATTCTATATACAGAGTAAAAGGTCGATAAAGACGATGAGTGAGTGTGTGAGTAAGTGTTGGAACTGTACTGTAGACATAGGTCTGAATAAGGACAATATAGTGCATATGGCTGCTTTTGGAATATTGAACCCAGGCATCTAAGACAACCTCTTTCACCTATCTTGCACTGCAGATATTCAGATGCACTAGGGAGGGATTGCAGCTCTTATGCACAGCTCTTAAAAAATTAGACACGCTAAAAATAGCCAGGCTTCTTAGAGTTTTCATAAGGGGTGGAATAGGTTACATTCAGATATTTCAGGTTTGTTTTTCATGTAGTAATAAAATGTTTTCAGCAATAGTTTTTAACATTTGCATTTTGCTTGTGACAGAATGTACAGTTACTCCATCCAACACTGTATATTATAAATAGTACATTCACACCAAGCAGTTTTTATTAATAATTTCAATCAGTGGTTGATCAGTCTTACATTATGTATTAATGTATGTAAAAAATATCAGAAAGCATTAGTTTTAAAAGGCATTTTAATGGAGCCTCATTGTCTCTGCTGTTTACATTCACAGTTTCAGTCAGTGTTAGTCTTTTTGGAGCTGATTTTAAGACTGTTTGGCATTTATACAATATATGCGATACTTATATCCTTTGAACACCAAATGTAATAATGGGTATCAGACTAATAATGGGTATCAGACTAATAATGGGTATCAGACTAATAATGGGTATCAGACTGAAGTCTGGGACGGCTGCTGTATGGTGACCAGTCTCAGTTCACCAGTGAATAAGCTAAATGTGATGTGTTAGAATAGTGTTCCCATTCTATGATTGGAGTTTAATACCCTAGCCTATTATAATGGCCTGTCCTATATGATTTATTCTTCTGTTCCCTCTTGTCTGTAAAAGGATGTTGGTGGTAACAGCTCAGCAGCATCTGTTCTGTATTTAGTTTGCTCAGGGAAGGCGGAGTCCACTTTAATATAGGGGGCTATTTTGGTCATTAATGCCCCCTGAGCCCTGATCAAGTTTGCTTCTGCATGCCCGAGTGACGATGACACAGCGATGCTGAGCCACGTTAAGCATATCCTTCTCTAGCCTCCCCCACACACATTGAGAGATACACACCCAGGGTCAGAGTCTTTCCCAACTAGAGTAAGAACAAGTGCCTAAAGCTTTATTCCCACCCCTAGAACTTATCAGTTAGACTGCACTCTCAGACAAATACAGAACAGTGCAGGCTATCAGTTATATTTAACTCCAGACTCTGTGTGTCCTTCCCAAACTCTTAGCATCTTAGGCACCTTATTTGGCTACTTTGGTATGCTAACCAGAAATAGAGATCCAAGGTGGGCCAAGGTATCTATGAAAGGAGAAGTATAATTAATAGGCAGTTTCATATATAACTTTATACTTTATACACAGAAAAATTAATAGGAAGATGACTGGTTTGGGACTCAGTTAGTAATAGTCAGCATTCCGTCTTGAAAATGATCCGGCTTGGCTTTGTACCCTAAGTTTCAGCACATATGCTAAACGTATAATTTATTACCTATAATTTAAGCAAGGCAACACAGAGGTATTTGCACTGCCTGACAAATGCACTCACGTATGGAGGATAACAAATATCCAGTCAATTAATTTTATTATTATTATAATTATTATTATTATTATTTTGCATGTGCACAATCACTTTAATTATCTGGTTCTTCAAGCATTGTCTTTTAAGAATGTTTGCACTAGTTTTTAGGAATGTGCTTTTTCGTTTCTACAGTAGGATGGACAAGTTTCCAAAAATCTAAAACACATAATAATTTTATAATCTAAGACTTGTAAAAGTTGATTAAAATTATTTAAAAAAATAAATAAATAAATAAATAAAAAAAAATATATATATATAGGTTATAGATCATTTAACAAAAAAACAGTATATATATGTACAGTATATAGTTGTGAATAACTATTGATAGTGTTTCTGTTACAAGGCAGTGTCAGCAACACGACCAGATTACCAACATCAAATGTTGTCTTCTTAACTTTGAGAGAAAAAGCGGGACTTGTGAGGTAATAATTCATTATAGCTCTTATAAGGTAAATTATAATAGCTGTCAAGCACTGTTATGTTCCACATCACAATACTGAATGGAAAAAAAATACACTGATAAAAAGGAACAAAACTCCAAAAAAAAAAATCATGCTGCTATAGCAAAATAATAAACCCTGTGCTAGTAACAGCCCATCGTTTTATGTAACGCTTCATTATAACACCCCAACATTGATTCTTGTCCTGCAACTGCATGCCCTGTTATGTTTTATTACTCATTTTCAAAATGTAACTGATTTCTTTATAGAAAACGTTTGTAAAGACTATTTTGGGAATGGGCCGAGAGACGCAAAACAGTGGAGAACTTCTTCCTTCTCCTTCCTTTTTACTTCGGTTCAGACAAGTCTGACATCTTGGGATGCTGTGCTGTGGAACAATCCAGGCCAAGGCAAAGACACCAACCGTGGATGAGGAATCTAGGTGCTTGCTGAACGTTCTGCAATGAGCTTTACCCATTTAACCCTCCGTTTCCAGTCCTTCTTCTATTAAAGTATTTAGGTCTCGTGTAAAGAAAAACTTAAAACAATATTTTGAAGCATGTTTATGGACTGCATTTCCATAACTTGAATGATTGTTTTATCAGCTCAGGAGTGCTATGGGTTACAACAACATATCAGCTTAAAACATTTATCTTAATGATGTACCATCACTTACTGATCATTTGATCGGTATAATTTTATTTTTTTTAATTTTTTTTTATGTGATTGCTTTCTTTGGAAAGCATGCATTGTTGTAATTCCATTGTTCTGCTTTATTTTTGCACATATATACAACATATACTAGATGTTATGTTTCTTTTAAAACCTGGAATGTCAAATTATAGTAGATATTGAAAAGATCTATCATCTATTCATATATATATATATATATATAGTACTGACAAATATATTTAAAAAAATAATAATAAATGAATACATTGAGAAGTCACTGTTACATAGTGTTACCTTACACAACAGACTTAAATGCTGGTATCTTGTTTAAAAATGTTTGTTTGACTAACTCATGGTAAGTGTTATTAAATAGATCACATTTATAAATGTAATTGCTACTGTATGTATTCATTCAGTTTTTTTTTTCCATACATTTTGGAAAAGCTGTCAAGTCCTATATTTCATTTGTTCTTAACCCAGCTGTGTTACTGATAACTGTTACTGATTAAGGGTGGGGAAATATTGTCTGTGGTTTCAACATTGTATTCATACAGTGCTGAAAGTGTTTACATTTAATTGTTAATGGGAGAACATGCTTCAAAGGCCATACAAGGTATTTGCATTACGTTTGTTTGTCTATTCTTTTAACGAAAGCTACTTTTTTGAGGAGAGATGAAAATAATCACGTAATAATAATTACCCTTAAATATTTGTGCCCAAGTAACTGTAAAAGAGCTAGATGGAAGCAAAACTTGGACCAGTGTAAGTTCAGATATGTTGCAATATAACAGAAAAATATTGTTCTGATATGGGCCAGCTTTACTTGGAAGCATCCTCCAATCAAACATATGTTCATACTACATTAAATTATTTTAATATAATAATTTTAACCATGTTGTACAATACTTTTGGATGGCATATTTGTGAATAATAAAGGTAACAGAAAAAAAAAACGCACTTTGTGATGAAACTAAAAAAGGTTTTATTAAGCAATGTTTGAAAACACATCATAGTGGCACTGACTTAACCAACAATCAACTATAACATTTTCAAGTAATAATGATATAAACACTAAAGATATGTCCTGTGAGTCTGCACATTCACGTAAGCCAAAAGCACAAATCTTAATGTATCTATCTACCCTTCAAACCAGATTCTTCAGCTTTTTACACACAAAAGTATTGATTGACAGATTAATAGTTGGTGCTTCTGTGACTCTCAAAAGCTTCATTGTTGTCACTGTAACAAGTCATTATAAACCAAATCACTATTACAATATAGAAAAATGCCTTACACTGAGAAATACTAATCTCGCTTTGATCTTCAAAAACCTGAAATCAGTAGTGACCCAATCCACACTTACAAGGTAAAACACATTTTTACATCAATTGTGATAATATTACAGTAACAAGGGCAAAATACTGGTGCACCATTGGGCACAATATTCTGTAGAACAGGAAAATATGCTGTTGTTCAATGCTCATTTCAAAAGTTGTCAGGACACCTGGTGTGTATAATACCTTAACTTGGTATTGAATCCCTCTTTATATTGTATGTATTATTTATGAACCGCATTCGAGGTAGACCATAGCATTACACACTTAAAAAAAAAAAAAAAAAAAAAAAAAGTTCACTGCTTTATACCCCATCCTGAAAAGACATTATGTATAATATCTGCTGTCCTGTGTAATTCATATTCACATTAAACCAGAGAAATAGTATAAAAGCATTTCAAATAAGCTACACATTGTAGATAATGAGTAGAAATTTTGTAAACTTAATAAAGTGTTGGGGACATAATGACAGGGAAAAAAAGATAATGGTTTAATTTAAACCAAATGTTTTCAAAAACTTTGGAAGTCGATATCAAAAAGTGTTAGGAACATGTCCTTGGTAACAGTTACATTTATGGCAGAATTGACACTATGGAATGAGTTGAGTATAAACTTATCATATTTACATATAAATTGCGAGTGCAAAGTGGCAAAAACAAACCGTCCAAACCGAAAAATGTAACTCCTAGAAAATACAAAACAAAACAAAACAAAAAAGTACTAAATGTACTGTACTAAAAATCTAGGCTGAGCCTTTAGTACAGTATTCATCACTGTCATTATAAGTTCCTGGTGCAAGTTGCAATTAGGCTAAAACTAGCTTTTTGTTTTCTACCTTAGCAGTAAGCATCTGCTGTGTATTACTGCACTTGAGCCGAAAACTTGAAAGGGGATGCTGTGGTGGATGACTGACTTTAAAATGCTGTATAAAATCTGGTCCCTGATGTTTGTTAAAACTGTGTCAATAAACATGACAAGAAATTGCCCAAATAAGATCAAATAAATAGCGCAAACCAAAAATGTCACTTTGTCATTTGAATTTTTTTATGACCGCAATCCAAATAAGAAGACACAATCTGGATGCACATCACTACCTGTGACTGGAAGGAATGTTGCAGGCCGTCTCAGAGATTTACTGTGTCCTAGCAGTGAAGCAGCGCATGTACTCTGTCATCCAAGGGTTATACTCGGGGACAAGCTTGCTTTTGTTAACTTTTTCCAAGTTGGCTGATTTTGCTCTTCTCTTGTCCATTCTCTTCATTTGTTTCTCAACCTCCCGTCTGTTTTTTGCTCGTAGTGCTGACTCATGGATCTAAGAACAGAGGAAAGGTGCTACATGAACGAACCTGAACAAAGCCTTGTAAAAACATTTTACCATTGAAACAGTTCACCCACTGTCTTAACCTAAACTTCTGCCCCACATACACAGATGAAAGAACGGCCTAGATGCAGCTTTATATATATTTTTTATCCCTTACACTTCTCAGTTGTCTAAAGAAAAAAATATATTAATAAGGACTCAAAGCATTCGTGGTACTGTAAAATGATGTAATGTTTGTGAGATGTAAAAATATGCAGCTGAAGAGCAGCTTACCTCCTTGGTTGATGCAGCTGGACCAACATTGTGCGTTCTTTTCGAAGCCATATCTGCCTGCCTCTCTCCTGAGCCATACATAGCAAAAGGATGTCTGCTTTCTTTTTCAATGTCTTTAGTGATGTGATGCTTATCTTTACTTCGGGTTGACTTGTATGAATGTCTTGGTTTGCTTTTCGTTTTGCTCTGAACATGGTGATACTTTTCTGGTGTGATGACAGGGGCGACAGGGGCAACAGGGGGAAGAACATTCTCTTCCTCCTTTTCCTGAGGTTTGACATCTTCTGTTAGTTGTTCTGTTAAAAAGAAAAAAGTTAGTTAATCCTTCATCTTTTGGAGAGTTAAACCCAACTAAACTTTTGAGAGTTTTCTCCCAATGAGGTTATGTAATACAGTTCAATTCAATTCAATTTTATTTGTATAGCGCTTTAAACAATTCGCATTGTCGCAAAGCAGCTTTACACAATCAAAAGAAGGTAACTTAATCTTATACATTAGGTATATAACATTAGTAGCCTACAAGTTCAGATTTGTGTATCCTTAGTATTCCAAATTTTTTCCTGAATTGTACAGTGAATTTATTGTTCAGCTGAAACTATACCTCAGCCACATCAGTCTTGCTTTACCCTTATCATACCATTTACACTTAAGGCATATCTACAGAGCACCCGTGTTATGTTGATGAAGTGTCATGACCCTGAAGACATTATATCTTGAGAGCTTTTATGGACGTCAGGACCTTACTGAGCTTTAAAATGCATTATTCTGTTAGGGCTCAGACATTATCCTACCTCTGAACTGGCTTGTTTCAGGGTCTCTCCTCTCTTTTGCCCCATCCTCTTCGAGCAGTGCTGTCTCTGCTGGATCCTTCTGCAACCTGTAGTCTTTAGTTCTCTCCTGAGGTGTACATTTGCCGCTGGACTCTGTGTCACTTTCACATTCATCCCAAAACCACACGTTGTGTGCCTGCTCTAACATTCGCCTTGACAATCTGTAACTCACCAAATCCTCATAACACTTGGAGTACGTTTCCCATTTCGGATCCTTAAATTTCTTCATATATTCAGACCTTATCCGTTTAGTCACCATATTCCTGTTAAAGAGAAAGGAGAATTACTTTTAAGTAGTAGATCACGTTTATTTATCACTAGCTGAAGTACCCATCGTTGAAGGGAAAAGAGTTTGTAGAAATAGTTAAAAGGTAAAAAGCTCAAAATAAGCTGATCAGCTTTAATTTAATCAGTGATATTATTATTTTAGGTTGAAGCCCACATACATATCTGCCTGCAACAAAGATGAACCTCTTAATTTTTTAAAACTCAAATTTTGGTTGGTGTGACAACATTATATGTTATTAGTTTCCACTTGATTGGTGGCTAAACATATGGGAGTTCAAAATTAATCTAGTTCAAGGCAAGAGTTTGAATCTACAGTTATTTCATCTTATGGCGACCAATGGAAAAGAGAGGATCTAGAAAAGTTTATATGTATGCCTTGTTTACGCTAAGTTGTTAATCAGAGATTGAATTACAGAAGAGAAATTGAAGAAATAGATCAGATAAAGATTTTTAAGTATTGTCTTAAAAAGACTCCAGCGCATTAAAACTCACCACTTCAGGGCTGTTATTTCAGTTAACTAACTAATTCCAGTAAAATTATTCAGTTTTCTAATGAATATTTATTAGCGCAGGTCTTTGTTTATGTTGATCAAATAGAGTATTTTAAAGTAGATTATTGAATCTGGCACATAACGTTTTCATTTAATTTATGGCGCAATGTTTAACGTCAGGCAAATACCTAAGTAATACCCAAGTTTCATTCAATTCTGTTCATTCAAGACATAATTTTCTGAGACTGGGTTTGCTATATTCATACACAAGATATCAATGAAAGAGCGGGTTCTGACCAATGTACAGACAAAACATTTCTTTCATTTATATAGATGTATCTGTGTGACTCGTTAACTAACCCTGTGCTGCCTTCAAGTGCTGCCCTAATTGTAGTTCCTGCTTGCAAAATTTCAAACCTTTACATGCAATATACTTACTAACGTTTGCTAGTGTATTCTGGTATCTTTCCTAACCTTTCTACTGTTACATATGACAATGTATGGCTACATAATGATTGCCAGAAATGCAAAGAAATTATCTACTAACCAATAATTATTGAAGCCCCTTATCTCTTCTACTAGGAAAAGTCCGATTTAGAAACAGACCTGGGGTGTCAAAGTTTTTAAGCTCTTAAAGGATTGTGGGTAACGGTTAGGTGGAAAACTTGTGTTTACATTTATTCCAGTAGGACATGAAAACTGCAGTCTTCCTCTCCCTCCCGCTCGACATTTAAATCAAAACACGTACTGAAGAAAAGCCCTTTCCTGGTAGCAGACCAATCACAAACCAGCTGCTCGTGACAGCGCATGGTCACACCCCTTCTTTATACAGCATGTCCTGTTTAAACTGCACGCCACATATCTATTCAAACCGCGGATTTTATCCCATTCACAGACATAAACACGAAGCAAATACCGAAATAATCCTGTCACATGTGCTGCTATCAGTTTGTTTGCACAGTGAACCACAGACAATGCGTTGTGTCAACCACACTGTACCCTGCGGCTTAATCAATATACATCTGTCTAAATAATAAGGTGCACAACCATGTTTAAATCATGTACAGTGTGTATAGGAGGTCTACAATGTATTTTAAATTTGTGTGCATTTAATTATCAGTTGACATGATGCCGATCTTAACTGTCGCTTTACATTACAACAAGCATCCGCCATGATCTTTTGAAAGGAACACTGAAGAATCAAAATCCCGCGATCGTGTCCTGTCAGATAGATCCAAATCTGGTTACGGAAAAGTATATCGGCTTTTACTTACGGTTTCGGGTTGCACACCAGAAGAAAGGCGGCAGGTGGTCTCGATAACGCGACCCTTCGCTGTTTGTTGTGCTGCTGATTTGCTGTAAGCCCCGCCCACTGCTTAAAGCATGGCAGGGCGAGCGCAACAGGTGGGGATTAGACTCGAGTGTCGATTCAAATATGCAGACCCGTTGTCTTCTACAAAAAAAAACATTTTAAAAAACTGTTTAATACATGATTGAAAGGAAAATCATTGGTTCTTATTTTTAAAACAAGATGGCAGTGAACTCAGTATTTCTGATGAAAAATATCCAGCTTGTTCTGTCTGAGTTGATTAACTGATAAAAAACAGAACAGTAAGGTAATCACAATTCTTAAGATTCACTGATCAGTTTAGTCTAAATATCGAGGCTGAAAAATAACTTACTGAATGATAAAAATATTCTCTCTCTCTTTATATATATATGAAAACCTTTTTTGTTGTTCTTGTGGGTCATTGTTGTCTATTCAAGTAAAACACAAGTAACCAAGTAACAAAAGTCTAAAAGTAATCCAATCCCAAAATACAGTTTGACTTTATATTAAATTAATGGTTTATGATCCTACTGGTGTCACATTGTGATTCTTCTCAAGGTTTCACCTTCATGTTATCTCAGGTTTCCCCTTCAATTTCTCTAGCTTATTTGTGAAAATATTTATTGTTAAATAACATTTTATAAAAGTGAAATACTGTAAGTATGAACTGAGAGATCTCCTCAAAGCATCTGGTCCAAAACGTAACTATAGATGCACTAAAATCTCATCTTACAGCAAACATCGGAATTAATATTTGGCAGGCCATTTGTTGCTATTTTAAATCAATGAATTCAATTACCTATAGGCATAGTGATAATATTTACTGGAAAAAAAGAGGGAAAAGGAACTCCAGAGGAGATTCCAGAAGAGTTTTGTGACAAGCTTGAACTCTCTGAGCCTTATGAATAAATTTAAAAATGTCTCTGTTCATATAGGTCTATTAAGAAGGTTAGGAATTACTGACAAGGGTCAAATATCAGCTGGCTCAAATAAGAAAATGAGCCAGCCATAGCTAAGATAACTGATGTGTCAGCTTTCACTCATCTCAAGTACATTCACATAGTGGGTAGAGTGTTTTAAAAATAGAAATGACCTTAGTGACCACTCAGTGCTTTCTTGGAACACTTGTAAACTTATTTGAATTTCAAGGATAGTGAAATTGGGAGGGGATGCTGGATGGATAATGTAGCCACAGTTATGAATTATTAGGTTATTAGGACAAATTACAACAAAGAAACATTGACAGACAAGAAGAACAACCAAAATGATACCAAATAATGGACTTTAATAAATTAATATGTATGTACATTTCACATTTGGCTGTATGACATAGCATGTCAATCATCTTGATGTTGCTTAATCTTCACTGAAGTATATTCATTCCGTAACACTGGGTTACAAAATAAATTTTAATTAAATTTGTCCTTTGCCAACGGAGTGCTCCACTGCTGCTCGGCTTATAGCGAGAAGATACAGATGATAACGACAATGGTGGATTTAGAAGCACTTGCGGTGGACAATGCTGGGGCCTGCCTCATCGTATTCCTGCTTGGTGATCCACATCTGTTGGAAGGTGGACAGGGAAGCCAAGATAGAGCCACCGATCCATACAGAGTACTTACGCTCAGGTGGGGCAATGATCTGGTATAAAAAAAGAGAGAAATGTATTTCAGAAATGGGCAAAATGTAGTTTTGCGATAAATATAAATGTGAGAAAATACACTAGTCCATTACCTTGATCTTCATTGTGCTGGGGGCCAGAGCAGTGATCTCCTTCTGCATACGGTCAGCAATACCAGGGTACATGGTGGTACCACCAGACAATACATTGTTGGCATACAGGTCCTTCCTGATATCAATGTCACACTTCATGATGCTATTGTAAGCAGTCTCATGGATGCCAGCAGACTCCATACCTTTAAAAAAATAAAATAAGAGAATTTAGTATTTTTAATATTAATATATTTAATATAAGAGAATGACATACAGTTACATATGTTATAGACATATAACATATGTATATGTCATATGTATATGTATATGTTGTAAAGAGAGGCTGTTAAATACTCACCAATGAAAGAGGGCTGGAAGAGGGTCTCTGGGCAACGGAAACGCTCATTACCAATGGTGATAACCTGACCATCAGGCAACTCGTAGCTCTTCTCCAGGGAGGAGGAGGAAGCAGCGGTGGCCATCTCATTCTCGAAGTCCAGAGCAACATAGCAGAGCTTCTCCTTGATGTCACGCACAATCTCACGCTCAGCTGTAATGGAGATTTGCACAAGTCAGAAAGCAATTTCAAAAAGTTTTAAGACCACCCTGATAAAGATAGAAACCTGAGAACAAACCACAAAGAAAGAAACATAATATTTACCGGTTGTGACGAAAGAGTAGCCACGCTCAGTCAGGATCTTCATGAGGTAGTCAGTCAGATCGCGACCAGCCAGGTCCAGACGCATGATGGCGTGGGGCAGAGCATAACCCTCATAGATGGGGACATTGTGGGTGACACCATCACCAGAATCCAGCACAATACCTGAACCACAGAAAAAGGTGTCAAGTTAGTGCCTCAAATTTTTCTACTTTCTGTTTATAATGTCATCATCATAATTCGATGGCGGTATGTGGGACTTTATGAAAAAAGTAAAAGGTAGTGGAGGTACTTTCTCACCAGTGGTACGGCCAGAAGCGTACAGAGACAGCACAGCCTGGATGGCCACATACATGGCAGGGACGTTGAAGGTCTCAAACATGATCTGGGTCATCTTCTCACGGTTAGCCTTGGGGTTCAGGGGAGCCTCAGTGAGCAGGGTGGGGTGCTCCTCAGGTGCAACACGGAGCTCATTGTAGAAGGTGTGATGCCAGATCTTCTCCATATCGTCCCAGTTGGTAATGATGCCATGCTCAATGGGATACTTCAGAGTGAGGATACCCCTCTTGCTCTGAGCTTCATCACCTACATAGGAGTCCTTCTGACCCATACCCACCATGACACCCTAAGGGAGAGGAAAGATGAATTTAATATTACATTAAATATTTATTTTCAATTATTATTCGATATTATTATCTAATTATATTTCATTATTCCAAACTTCTATGAAGAATTACAGTGCAATTTATAATGTCATACCTGATGACGGGGGCGACCAACAATGGATGGGAACACAGCCCTGGGAGCATCATCACCGGCGAAGCCAGCCTTCACCAGGCCTGAGCCATTGTCGCACACCAAGGCGGTAGTCTCATCATCATCACACATCTTGGCAGGTTCTGTGTGTAAACATATTCATATATCACTGAGTAGGTGGTATGTATCACATGCAACACAGACAAAATAGACAAAAAAATTCAATAATATGCTTTTACTCATTAGAACTATACATTGATTTCTATTCAACTGACGAAAGATTATGAAATGTTAATAATGTCATTGCTTAATTTGGGTTAAAAAATTGTTTTACATTTTTGTAGATAAATTCACACTGTGATTTAATAGGTACATCACAGTGAGCTACATGAATGAACTGAAATCATAATCAGTTGACTTATTAAATGATCAAATCTATAGTAAGTGAGCATGGTTAGGGTTAAACAAAAATTAATACTCGACTAATTATTATTTAGGTCTGGGCACCAAGCAGAGCCATTTTGACATATATGAACACTTTAAACTTATTAGTGTGCATTACATTGATAATTTCCTTAAGATATATGAAGAGACAGTATTTTTCTATTAGTTCTTGTTGCATGAAGACTATGGTGCGGTTAGCTCAGATCTTACCTTTGGTGGTGCCCTTCTCAGATGAAGCTCAGTGCAGAACGAAACCTCTGCTGGTTCCAGCTACGGGGTGACTGCTGGCCTTGGCCAACCTTTATACCCGAACACCTTCATTTCCCGCCCATTGAACATGGTCCATGTGCTCAATTGGATTTTTTCCCAGTCTTTGGCCATATTAGGTTCTTGGGCGTTAAGCGAACGGGACTCCCGGTTGGAAGTGTCCTCGACTGTCCTAATATGGCGATAGTCCTGATGTGAAGCCCATCACGCTCGAACCGTATATGGGGACTGAATGTTTTCATTACCGCTCTATTCGCACATGGTGCATCCTACTACACTGGCATGACTGCTACCATTGAGAGTAGGCTGTCATTTCTGATTATGTAGTGGGATTCAGCAGCGGCAGGAGCTTAGAACTGTGTAAACTTATTGACCACGGATAAGGTGCACCGAAATCTCTTACTACGGTAGACGCAAGCGATTAGGACAAGAAGGTTATTAGAGCCGTTTATTAATTCAGTGACTGCAGCTTAATGTTAACGTTATGGTAAGCATTCGGCCGTTTTATTTAATTTAATGCGAGGGGAGAAGAAGAGCAATAATACAGGACAAGGGCTATGGATAGCGAGGTTTGATCTGAGAAGGTAATAATGTTTAGATTGCTATAATAAAATCTGTGTCTGTATTTGTCATCAGGGATTAAATTAAGATTTAGGAGTTGGGTGAGCACTTCTACCAACAATCTCGGTACATCACCGTTCAAATGATAGCTGGAGTTGTAAAAATCGATATAATTTAATTGTGATTAAAACGTTTTTATATTTAATTTTCTATCCTGAATGCTTAATCAGATACAGTTGGATAACAGTTTCTTCACCATTCCTGTTTAATTATTGCAGCGTCATAAATATTGAAATCACTTTTGGTTTATTAGGGGTTATATTCTATTTTAATGCTTTCCTTGCTCTAACAATGTACACAGGGATAACATTAACATGTGCAGTACAGTAGCCCGACTCCAGGACACTCTCCATGCTACACGTGTGAATGGGTGTTTGGTTTAAGTAATAGACAATTCAGCTGTGAAAAGACTATAGGCTAGGGTGCAATATACTGTCATATAATATAATATAATATAATATAATATAATATAAGTAACTGTTATAATACTGCAGTTCCCATAAATTATATATATAAAAAAAGACAACTTTTGTTCACTACCATAGTATATCTAAATTAAAATGTGAATTTTTTTTATTTCCCTTTTTTTATTATTTTTTTTTTTTTTACAAATGAATACATAAACTGATTATTTTATTGGAGTGGTTTAATCTTTAGTTCATTAATTATTTAAAATTCTATATCTTTGTTTTCTAAATAAATGACCCAGGGACTTCTGCTTTAGCAGCCACACCATTTCCTGGCTTTAGGCTATATGCTTATCAGGGTCAAATATTCAGAGCTACTGTTACAACCACATTATTACCAATGGAGTTATTCACTTGATGAAGCCAGAGTTAAGTCTGAGCAAGAATCTTAACCTGGTAGAATCTTAGTGCTTAGGATTTAATCTGGCCAGGAGAGGCAATTAAATGAAATCTTAATACAGAGTTTGGGAAGATTGATAGAGCAAATCAATCAATAGAGAAAATTCCTCGTTTGATTGTGTTATGATTCATTGCATTTAATGCAACGAATCATAACACAATCAAACAAGAAGAATTTTACCAACACAAAAGGGTGTATTTGTGATTTCAGTTACTAGTAATTCATTTAAAGTAACTCATAACCTTTGCTTTATTTATAACTGCACTAAAATGTTCCCTACATGTGTAGAGAATGTGCATCTAAAATGTCTGGCCAACAGTGCCCTCTTTAGGTACCACATGCTATTTGATCCTCAAATCATGTTAAAGCTGTGAGAGACTTCTTGACACCGTCATTAATTAAATCAGTAGTTTATTTATATAAGGATAAATAATATGATGTTCACAGCTTTTAAAAAAAGAAATGTCCTAATTAGGACACCAAACAACTAGTTTCGTTGAAGGCCTATCTCTATAACTGTGTTTTTCATAGACAATCTCTTCACCGTTTTCTCTACTGTATTTGCAAATATGAATGGTTCCCTGTGTTGAAGGCCAATAAAATGCTTTAATGCAAGACTGCAAAACAACAGTGCTGAGTGGATCTTTCTGGCTTTTTTCCACAAACAAATAATGTGGACATCTTTGACACAGAATCATGACCAGCTCATATTTTTTGGAACCAAAATACCACAGTTTAGGTTAACATTGTATACTGAATACACCTATCAGCCACTACCAGGTCAACTGAATAACATTAACTGGCAATGGGATCATGGGCACCCAAAGCCCATCTACGTCCATGGGGACCTGTCTGTCCGGCCCAATTCCAAGAGTCAATGCTCATCACCACAGCACACCCCAAGAGGGCACGTTGAGCCATTTCATGAGGGGCCAGAGATGGCCCGGTGGCACAAGGGGAACCTTAAACCTATGTGGTTGTAATGTTAATGGTTATAAAGCAATGGCTTATCAGTGCATATAATTGCATATAGCAAAACTGAAACCACAATGATCTCAAAACCTTTTTATATATTTGCAGTATACGTGTCTTTTATCAGAAAAGAGAGCATTGCATCACATACTACTGTATGATCATGATACTAAAAAAATATTACTAGGAATATTTCTACTGTATAAATGGATATAAAATATTAAATGACTCTGTCAGACAAATATATAATCACAGAAACATAGTGTCATGATATGTGATTCTAAAAGAAAGTACAACTTCCAGTTATACTGCATGTAAAGTGCCAGTATCTTAAATAAATAATCTTTCTCTTTATTACACATATGTAACTTATAATGGAGTTGAGTGTTGACATCAAGTTAGGTGTAAACATACAGTACACTACCAGTCAAAAGTTTGTATACACTAGACTGAATACACAATTTTCATTGTCTTAAAGCACGTTTAAGTCGAACTTTGGTAAATTAGCAAATTGGGAGGGAACAAAATAAAATTTTATATTATGGTATTAACTGTTTGAAAATATCTAAAGATATTTGTAAATATGTGTGTTTAATTAAAATTTACCCAAACAAGTAATTCCTACTTATAAAATAGGAAAAGGAGCCAACCTGTTCGGAGGTGCTTCTTAAAGTTCCCAGCGTGAAGCTCTACCAAAAACCTGCTTGAAAAGATGCCAGGTATGCAAAGCTTCATCAGTAATACTATTAAAATGTCAAATACAAACTTGTTTGGATTTGTTAAACACATTTATTGATCCCTTGCTGATTCATAGAGTAAATGTCTTCATTAATCAAATAAAAAATGGACAAACTTCCAAACTTTTGACTGGTCGTTTATACTGCAAAGAGGCACTCTAAAGTTGTTTTCTTCCGACACTGCACATCAGGATTCATGAACTTTAATTTTTATTAGTACTTTCTCTAGACGTCAAAATGTCGTCTTCTATTCGGCAAGAGACAGCTTCTGATCAGCATGTAAAAAGGCTTGTTTCTCCATGAGCTTGCGGAAGAGACCATCTTGGTTGGTGAGAAGCTGGGCATGACGGCCACACTCCACAACATGCCGCTGGTCCAGCACAGCCACAGCATCTGCGTTCTGTATGGTGGAGAGACGGTGAGCGATGACGAGCACCGTGCGGTCCTGCATCAGCCGCTCCAAAGCCTCTTGCACTAGGAACTCATTCTCTGCATCCAGAGCACTGCAGAATTCAGGGGACAAAGAGACGAGTATAAAGTTATGAGAATGACATTTATGTATATTAAATGTATAAACTTGTCCCAGAGGCCAGCTCTATCAATTCTGAAGCATACAAAACCTGACCAATGTGCAGTAGCCTTCCTCAACCAAACACTGTCATAGCAGTCTGAATAAACTAATTTACTTGTTAATAATGTATTGCTAGTAACGATGTACATTATTTTGGCAAAAATAATTACACAAATTAATTACTTACCTTGTGGCTTCATCTAATAACAGTATTTTGGGGTTCTATCAGGTAAAAAAAAGCAATATTTTAAACTTCAATAATAACTTGCATATTCTGTTTTATGGAATATGCTGGAAGAAACCATGATAGTTACCTTTAGCAAGGCTCTTGCTATAGCAATTCTTTGCTTCTGTCCACCTGTTCATCCAATAAATCATTAGCGACATCAAGTTTTAAATATTAGCATAGTCATAATAAAGAAAAAGAAAACAGACTATATACAAACCGGATTCCAAAAAAGTTGGGACACTTAACAAATTGTGAATAAAAACTGAATGCAATGATGTGGAGA
>JAQMYG010000038.1:12852452-12870549 GCA_030014215.1 Clariallabes teugelsi | reverse complement strand
CTCCACATCATTGCATTCAGTTTTTATTCACAATTTGTTTAGTGTCCCAACTTTTTTGGAATCCGGTTTGTATTTCAAATGGCCACACAAAAAAAATTTAATGAGATATTTTGGTACCTGACAGCAGTACTCCTTTCTCTCCAACAATAGTGTCAAAGCCTTTGGGAAATCCATTAATAAAGTCATGAGCATTAGCTATCTGTGCTACTCGGAGAATGTCCTGTGCTGTGACCTGACTGGGATTTGCTGCTCCATAAGCAATGTTCTCAGCAATAGAACAGGAGAAGAGGACTGGCTCCTATACAAGAAAAAAACAAAACAAAACGATACTTTATCCCAGGGCATTCCATAAGCATGATGATCCTAGGGAATAAATAGTCATAACAGTGACATGGTCTAATAATGTAACTATTTGCTTACAGTGCTGTGGTGCTGCTTACCTGGCTTACAGTTCCAATATGACTCCGCAGCCAATAAGCATTCAAATTCCGAATGTCATAACCATCAATAGTTACCATACCTAAGTCAGGGTGAGAAATGAAACAGAATTGGAACTACAAAAGCCTGATTCTGTGCACATGTGCAAAATGACCCTACTGCTCACCAGAGTCTGGGTCATACAGACGGAGCAGAAGAGACACAAGAGTAGATTTTCCAGAGCCACTTGACCCCACCACTGCCATCACTGAACCAGCTGGCACAGACAGATTTAGGTTTTGGAATATGGAGACATCCTTCCTTGTTGGGTAAGCAAATGTCACATCATGAAACTCAATGGCTCCTTTTAGTTGCTCTGGTCTCAACACAAGTCCCTCTAAAAGACAAGTGGAAGAGAGGATTAAATGGGTCTTTTAGACTGATTGATCAATGCGGTGCATAGCAAGTATTTATGTCGTGACCATACAATTTTTTGTAAAAGCATATTTACCATTGAGAGGAAACTCGGGCTTCCGCTCCATTAGTTCCCAAAGGCGTGTACCAGCTCCAAACCCTTTCATCAGTTCTGAATAGAATGAGCTCAAGCCTTGCAATTAATAGTAAAAACACACAAGTTAGGAATACTACATGAAGCTACCTTTTCTTGTCTGTTATTGTGTGTAAAAATGGCATATGCCTGATATGTGGTGCTTATGTACAGTAATTTGTCCTCACCAGCAATGCTAATGCCCACCCAGATGGCATACATGAGGAAGGCGGAAAGCTCTCCTACTGTCATGTGCTCACTACCCATCAGCAGCCCACCTTTATACAGCACACTCAGGACGATCATGTTGCCACTCAGCCCTGTCTACTCACAGACATATACAGTTTGTTTTTACTATAATTGGTCAATGTATAAAGGCAATATTTGTAATTATATTTCAATAGAGCATACGATGCCATAGAACCCAGCAGTAAGCTTAGCTTCCTTCTTAGCCAGTCGAAGGACATATTCCACCTTCTCTGCATAGGACCGCACTTCTGACAGCTCTTTGCCGAATGCCCTAACTGTTCGTAAGTTGCTGATCCTCTCTTCTGCCAGCTGTATCATGCACAGAAAAATAAAGAGATAAATTGCTAAATAAATGAATACTACAAGTAGATAAATCTTTTCAGTAATTTAAGACAAATATTATAAATTTGCTATCTTTGACGATGAAATCATCATTTCCTCATAAAAACACCTGGAACAAACACTAAAACTAGGTTACCAAATGTTAAATTATTATTTGCATAGTATACATTATATAACATCAGATGTGAGTCTAGCTAACCAGTGACGCATTTAAGTACAGGTTGAAATGTATAGCACAGATGGTTAAAATCCGATCAGGATCCAATCCTGTTATGTTAAAAAAATAAATAAATAAAATGCTCCATAAAACGTTCATGTGCAATCAGTGTTAATGCTATAGCACCTAAAACTTAAAGTGCACAAAGAGCTGGTTCTCACCTGTGTGGCCTCTGCCAGAGCATCCTGTGTTTGCTTAGATATGGAGCGCACATATCTTCCATAGATTACTGCCAGGCCGGCCACAGGAGGTACAATCATTAGGACAAAGCTGGCAAGACTGGGTGAGACATAGAACTAGAGAGAAGGAAAGTAAGAGTTGAAATTTAGGCAGCTGGTAAAATATTAAGTTATATCTGCAATTACCAATGCAATGTAGCACTATAGGCCTTTTTTTTATAAGACCTATCATTTCTGGGAAAATAATGCTACAGCATAGTAATAGAACATAGAAATGTTTATTTCTTGCCGACAAATTATAATGTTCGAACAACACAACCAACAACAAAACAGTGTAAATGTGACTCACGGTTAAAGAGATATTACTCTCTTAACAAGAAAAACATGTATTTTACAGGAAAATTACTGCAAATGTTTATATTTATGGTTCTGATCCAAACTAACATTTAACATTATTAAATAATATTAACAAATGAAATAATGCTACATACAACTGTCAGTCACAATTACTGAGTCTCATGATTGCAGTCACAGCATCTATTAGCTTAAGACTATTGCTCACCATCATGCTGACTCCAGCTCCAGCTTGAGCAATCGATCGTAGACCATCAGACATGTTATCAGTGAGTGCATGTCCAACTAGATTTGTGTCTGATGAAAGGCGGTTAATGAGCTCACCAGTGCGGGTCTTATCAAAGAATCCCACTTCCTGCCTCAAAACCGAGGAAAAAAGGGATTCACGCAAGTTTCTCACAATCTGCTGCCCTGCAAAAACCATCCACAACAATATGCTGAAGTTGAGCAGAAGAATTGGTGATGACAATTTCATTCATTCAGACTCCTTTTCACTTACCTGTAGACAACCTCCAGTGTAAGATCTACTGCTAAAGTTTCTATATTGTAAATAAGCATGGTAAAACAAAACATTTGTTCTTCAAGTCACTTTTGCACTGTGGTTCCTTCTAAGAGCTCACCTGAGACCTGAATAAGGTATACGCGTGCAGCGTTGGCAGCACCACCACACAGGAATACCCCTGCCAGCATGATGCACAGGGAGGTCAGGGAGGAAGTAAAATCCGCTGGTGAGTTTGTGTAGACAGTGTCGATCACTTTACCCAGAAAAAATGGAGCAGACATGGTGACAGCACTGGAGATGACAAGGAAGCTAACAGCAGCTGTGAGGAAATTCAGATAGGAGCAAAAACAACAGTAGTGTAAAACTGCAATCCACGATTTGGATAGAATAAAAAAAAAAAAAAATTTTCATTCAAGATATTAAAGCTGTGTACTAAACTTCCTATGATTCAAAATTATTAAGACAATCAATTTGATGTTTATACCTCAACTGGTAATGAACAAAGCAAATGAACAAATAAAATATACGTATTGCTCAAAACAATTTGTGCTTAATAGTTGAATATTCTGGCTTTATGAAACATACCTCAAACGTTAAAATAAAAGTCAAATATTTTTTTTCAAGTAGAGAAAAAAATGGAATCATGTAATGTTCAAGGAAAGTTGAAGAATCATTAACACACACACACACACACACACACACACACACACACACACACAATTAGTTCTACACTGGTTGTCCTCAGGCTTTTACAAAGGCCTGAATTCTTTTTAGATATATCAGCACAGCAGGATGGAGCCTTATCATTGACCAAATTCTTTTTATTTTCACCATAAATGTTCAATCATATTAAGATCCAGACTGTTTGCTGGCCATGTTGTTGACTTGATCTGCCTTCCCTGAAAAGAAAAGGCTTTAACAAAGATGTACACCAATCAGCCCTAACATTAAACCCGAAACATTCATGACTCCATAACACTTCTGGGTTGCACAGTGGAGCCTCTGTGGATTAGACTTGTTTGACTGGCACATACCATGGGTGCTTGATCAGATTGAGATCTGGGAAATTAGGGGCCTCGTCCTGGAGGTCTTTTGCAGTCAGGGATTCTGACTTGCTTTTTTAGAAATCCTACAAGCAGTTCTCTCTGATATTTTTCTTGGTCTTCCAGACCTTATCCTGGCCTCCACTGTTCCTGTTAACTGCCATTTTTTTTTATTGCATTCCAAACTGACGAAATCGTTACCTGAAAACACTTTGCTATCTTCTTATAGCCTTCTTTTGCTTTGTGGCCATCAATGATTATCATTTTCAGAGTGCTAGGCAACTTCTTAGAGCAACCCATGGCTACTGATTGTTAGAGGAGTCTGCTTATTTAGAAAGCAAAACAAAAACAATGCACTAATGTTTTTTTTTAAGTGTTTAAACTTTGTTTTTTTAAGATCATTTCATCTTCCACTTGCTTAACTGTTCACATTAACAGAAATTGTGACCAGAAATTGTGTGTAATTAACAATCAATGTTACTCAATTCACCTAGCTCTGGTGATAGTGTTGTGGCTGATCAGTGTATTATCAACCCATTTTAAATGTACATTTAATTAAATGTACATCCATGCATAGACTGTTGATGATTGTCATCTCACCAGTTCCTTTATCTGACACTCAACCCTGCATCATTAATAAAGTGAGGAAATGTAGATGTTTTGTTCAAGCAGTCATGTTTGCAGGTGTCATTAAAATGACACCAAGTAAAAGCTTCAGTATTACCTCTTTGGCCAATGATTACGGTGGCCGAGAAGTGCAAACCAAAATCGAAAACAAAATAACAAATTTAAAAACAAAATAACAAAATGAAAACAAAACAGCAAAACTGAAAACAAAATAAATTCAAAATCAAAATCACAAAACCAAATACAATATAACAAATCAGAAAACACAACAACATATCCAGAAATAAAATACCAAATGAGAAAGCACAACGACAATTCACTCAAACCGGAAAAGGTAGGTATAGTTCGCAAATTTAATTCTTATTGCTGATTGGATGAGACATCTGTCACTCAAGACATACAAGAAGTACTCTTAAGTGAAGTCAGAATAATTTTTAAAGCACATTTAACACAACTTAGTTGACCAAAGTGCTGTATAATCCTAAAATACTGAAATTAATCCTTAAATGAAAATACATCTAAATGTCCGTGTGGCTGCAGTACTTCCTATGTACTTCGAGTGACAGATGTCTTGTACAATCATCGGTGAGGATCAACATGCCTATATGTGGTTTGCACATGAAAATCTTATTGCTGGTCTTTAGTGGCAGATGTCTCGTCCAATCAGCGGTAAGAATGTCATTCGCAAACCATGCTTACTTTTTTGGCTTGTTGATTCTTACCGCTGATTGGACGAGACATCGGTCACTCAAAATATAGTATATTTTATATATAGTACGTACAGTATATATAAAATATAAGTACTGCAGCCACACGGACATTTAGATGTATTTTCATTTAAGGAGTCATTTCAGTAGTTTAGGATTATACAGCACTTTGGTCAACTAAGGGCTATATTGTGCCTGTAAACACTCTCTTTAAGCTGCTGGATTATTTGCATAATCATCTTAATCATTCATTCATAAAGGAACAGCTTTAAATTTTAACTGGGGTGCAATCTTTCCAATAGCTATAAAAAAAAAAATTCATTGAATACACACCAGATCTAGTTAGACCCGTTTATGTTAGATAATTAAAGTTTTCTTATCAGCAAGTGACAAATAAAAGACAGGACATTTGTGATTAAGGTCGACAAACAATGTGTGTTAGTGTGCTTTTTTTTTTTTTCATCAGTCTGGTTTGACTTCTTTACCTTGTTGATATGGTTGCTAGGTTGATAGGGGGGTAACTTGAAAAATATAGCATGCAATCCTCTCCATATAGGATTGTGCTTATGGACATGAGAAATTCAGTGGCAGTCTTAATCACCAACACAATGTCACCAAAATGTGGACAGACCTTTACCGCCTAGGAAATTAACATATCCCAAACATGTCACTGTTTCAACATTGACCAGATGTTCCATTAGGTCATAATGAGTCCATTAAGTCATAATGAGGGCCTTAAAGCAGATTTAATATAAATAAAACCGCAATCCAGGATTTGTATAGAATTTGGGGAGAAAATAAAATTCATTCCAAATAATAAAGCGGTGTGCTAAACTTCCTATAGTTTAAAATTATTAAGACAATCAATGTGATAAAACTGAACATAGATTAACTTGAAATGCTTATTTTCTATTGGGTCATTAAGTAGACTCTAGTTATCAATCAATAAAATCTCAAAGAACATACACTGTCATCTTTGTATGGCTGATTATTTCTGTTCTTAATCAAAGGTTTCTCAAGGGTTCTATTTGAGATCCGTTAGCAAAGACATCTCTCTGTTAAGATTTTTTAAGCCGTTAAGGCATGTTAAGCTCTGATTTGAATGTTTATATTTTGGCAATAGAGAACATTTATGCCATGTCAGCATGAGAGGGATTTGTGTTGCTTGTTTTGGTACATTAACACATCAACATTCAACTTTTAAAAGGAGACACATAAAAAATGCTCCATCTCACACGATAAACTGAGTCAAGCCAGGGTTTTAAGTGAAACAGAGAGATTCATTTGCTAACAGATCTCAAATAGAACCTTTTGATTAAGAACAGAGAAATAATCAGCCATACCAAGATGGTATTTGGTATAGAGTTTGGGTGTATCTGCCACAACAAAGGTTGTGTCTGCCTCCTTGTGCAATACCTATATTTGAGTTGTGTGCTTTTTACCTGATAGCCTCCAGCGCTCTGGATGAGCGAGCTGCAATAACTTTTTGAGGTCATCTGACGATACCCGTCCCGGTTTGTCATTGGTCTTGACTTTATTTCCCACATGCTTTGCCTCTTGCTTGGAGTCTGTCGATGTGCTGTAAAAAGCAAACGGAGTGGACGCCGTGAAGTGGGTCCAAACAAAATGTGGACCTACAGTCGCTCGAAGACGGACGTGGGAAAAAACTGATGCTTCAAGTATAGGTCTACAGTTCAGTTTTCTCTGGGATCTCAATGAAGTCAGACCCGACAGCTGGTAAAGTTTTACAGAGCGTTTGCAGGTGATATTCCACTGCGGTAACAGTTTGCAGTTTGCGATTCTCAACATATACAACATTGTTACTCCACACAATTTACAGGAAGCAAGCTGAACAGAGGCTTTAGCTTTCATCCACTTCACTTTCAATGAAGTACATTACCACAGGTACATCCAAAACGGCGCAGAAACATTAATACAGTCCGCTTGGCGCTCAGGTGGAAAGCAGTTAGCCAAAATGCTAACTAAACACGTATTATAGATAAATTTGTCCGCATTCACAAGGCACCGATTCCGCTCCTTTCATCTTCAAAGAAGGGAAGACTAATGATCCGGGCTCGTGTTGAGTTTCTGACGGTTACGGAACATTATCTGTGCCTGACAGCTACACACAGCCTTGTCACTCGTTATCTCCTCTCACACCCAGGCAGGTTACTGGCACTCCCAAATGTTTGCAAAATCTGTCACACACACCAAAGTGTCCTATATGTCCTTCCCTGTAGCGTCCATGTTGCTTGGATATGCCTACTGGCAATGAAACGACATCGATATCAATAAATAAATAAATAAATGCATACAAATGTAAAGAAATCATATAACATGAGCCACACAGAAAAGTTACCCCAAACACATATGCTGATCGAACCTGTTAGTTGCATCCAAGTAGTGGCGACTAGTTTTCCAACACACAGGTTACTACCACACTGAGACCGCACTTTTCTCATGTACTGTACACAGAAGGACGCTGAGCCTCTTCTAACTTCCGGGTTTTCCCCCCCCGGAAGCTGCCATTGCACGGTAACTTTAATTCTGTCGAAAGAACAAAGATTAAGTCTGGTCTGTGAACCAGATTATCAGCACTTCATTTTCGTCGGCTTTGACGTCAGCGAGGTAGAAAAATACAGTTTTATGAGACCAGGACGGAAAAAAGCAATGCAGGGAAATGATGTGGAGTTATCAGTTAAAAGCTAGTGCGGTTTTAGTGAAGCACTCTGCATGTTTACTTTGTTAAGTGTTTAGTATCTGAGAGGGAAACAGCTCGTCAGAGAAGCTTTTGATCATTTCCATACTGTAATGTTTTGTAACAGACAATCATGGGCGGAGCACTATAACCTAGGGCTGGGGAACACCATTTCCCCACTCAATACCAAGGAAATACACAAATAAATTATAGCTTGTTTTGATGACCTCCAAAAAGACAATAATTATGGAGAGTTATGTGAGAAATAAATTACATTTTTTGGATTTTGTTTATATACTGAAATAACCCACACCAACGGTTTTCCCCCCATTAACTAATTTGTTAGAATATATAAATACATTAAGACCTATAACTGCACTCAAATGTCGGATACCAAAACAAGGGTAAAGCAAAAACCTGCTTCCATGTCAAGCTCAGACGAAAAACATATTAACATTTAAATGCATGGCGGAAACATTCGTTTTAGTCTACGTTTAAGTCCTTCCGGTTTTTGCAACATTCTCATAGACATGTTTGAGGATGCACGATTCATCGATTCACACGAAGAGCACAGATAGAACTGTTTTGAAATTAAATACCGTGCGTGATCTACACTAATTTAAAGTCCACGCATTTTTATTAAAAAAAAGAGAAAGGTTAGACTTTACATTTACCCAAAATATATGGGATAAAGAGATGTGTTTACTACATAGTATCGTTATTAAGTTAACAGTTCTTCTTTTTTTTTTTATCATCACAACAATTGTACTTTTCCCCTTCTCTATCACACCCCACTTCAATTCAGCAAAAAGCTATCAATTAGCTGAGTTGTCTGGGAGCTAGGAAAACACTAAAATGTGCATGTGAGGTAATTGTCAAGGACCAGGGTTGGGTACCTCTGCAAAACCCCCAGACCCCACCTAAAATGGGGTCAAGATACCTCTGAGGAGCTTAAAGCATAATTAAGGAAAACTTTCCTGATAAATAAAACACAAACTTAAAAAATGTTTCAGTGGCAACATTCCCAGAATGTGCTGGAAATTAGCAATAATTTGGTTGTGGTGATCAAGTGCTATTTAAATAATGTTGCTTTTATTATAAGCATTATGTCTATGTGTCTGCCTGACAGCTTTTTTTTTGCTTTTTTTTTGGTAGGATTCATTTCCAAAAAAATTTTCCCTGAAAATTCTATTTTTTTCAACAACATCAGCATTATCCAGAACAAAATGTATATTTGTACACCATAAACACACAGCCATAACATGACCCAACATGATATCCGGTACGTCCCACTTTGTGTGACTCATAGACCCATAGAGGCATGGACTCTACAATATCTCTGAAGGTAAGCTGTGATATCTGGCACCAAGACATTAGCAGTAGATAATGTAATTCCCATGAATTATGAGGTGAGCCTCACTGGATGGAAATTGTTTGTCCAGCATATCTCACAGATGCATGATCAGACTGAGACTCTGCAGAATTTGAAAGCCTTGCCAACACCTCAAACTCTTTATCATGTTCCTCACACCATTCCTGAATGATTTTTGCAGTTTGTCAGCATGCATTATCCTGCTGAAACAGCCATCAAGGCATACTCTTGCCATGAAAGGGGTATAGTTCTTCTGCAACAATGTTATGTCGGTGGTATTTGTCAAAGCAACATCCACATAAATGCCAGGACACAGGGTTTCCCAAACATTTCCCAGAATATCATACTGCCCTAGCCAGCTTGCTTTCTTCCCATAATGCATCTTAGTGCATCACTTTCTCGGGTAAGCACATGATGTAAACAGATAAATAAATAATTAAATAAATAAACATGATTAAAGACCAGGCCACCTACTTTCACTGCTCAGTGGTCCAGTTCTGATGCCCTTCTGCTTATTGTATGTGTCAGCAGTTTATTTATTTTTTTTAAATTATTTTCTAATTTGTATTTTTTTTTTTTTTAACATTTATTTTAACAATTTGTGCTGAAGTACCAGATCATCAACCAGAAGGGCTAGTTTTTGCTCCCCAAACCTTTGGGCTTTGGGCTCCCATAACCCTGTCGCAGGTTCACCTTTTGTCCTTCCATGGGCCATTTTGTTAGCTACTAACCACAGCATACTGGGAACAACCCCCAAGATCTATGAGAGCTCACTGTTGACTTGCTACTTAATATATCCCACCTCTTGACAGGGGCTATTGTAACAAAATAAAAATAAAAAATTTAACAAAATTGGTTTTCTTGACTTTTGGCGTTAATGTTATGACTGATCAGTGAATGTAGGAAAATAATTTCCCAGTGGAAAGAACTTTTATGACTGAGAAGAACATGTAAAAACAAAGGTACGATTTCGATAAGTAGCTACTCATACTGTGGAAGATCTGTAAACCTGGGTTGCCTTCACTAATAGTCACTCGATTACTACTGTCTGGGGGAAGTGCTCGGGTTGGTGTTACAACTTTAACAGGAACACGTGTGTGATGTGACTGTAACTACTTGGGATGTTAAGGGAGAATAGTGGCTTTAAAAACGTAAGTTAAAATTATATCTATGTAAGATTCGTAGAAACGCGTGACAAAGTCATTCTTACAAGGATGTTAATGATGTTTGCGATCATTAAAATGACAAGCAAGGGGGAAACCTGCGCCTCGGAAAATAATCGCTATTAAAACTGCAATAGTTTAATATTAACCATTTTTATATCATTTACTTCATGTCAGTACTTGGACCAGTGCAAAAGGGCACATTGAGGCCAGGGGCTTATTTGTGCATCTGGGACAGTAGTTTGTATATAAAAACTCATGAATCACGTAACATAATAAAGCAATTTAAATACTAGTTTCATTAAGCAATTGTACAATGTTATGTTTACTTATGGGAGACATTTTATTCTACTCATTTAAACCCTACAGAAAGAATATCAGTCATATAGAAAATCTAACTTTTAGACCCTAAATGTTTTTTCTAATATTATTAAAATGACATTTATGTTGAAAATATTATATTATGTTTCCATAAAGTGAAGCATTAGTAACCCAATTCAGTTCAACTAACATTACAACTATATTAAATTATGATTTTGTCCACAGTAATGTCTTTAAATACATGTTTATGCATTTAACTCAATTGAACCATGGGTGCAGCCCTGCTATTTGAGAACCACTGTCCTGCATGTATTTCCTTGTTCCCAACACACATGAATCAAACAATTACCTAAGTAATAGCACTTCCCAAGTCCCTAACTTCCATTTTCTTATCAGCCAGACTTGCTTCAAATATGACTGCCATCTACTCTGGCGTCCATGAAAAGCTAAACAGCCATCTCACACCATGGCAAGATAAGCTGAAGCTGGCGCGATTTGCATGGGTATCCAATCAGTGCCTTCTTCCAAATAAAGAACAGGTGAATATTCATTTTCTTCCACATACTTTGAGATTTTATTAACTTATAATGCCATGTTTGACAGTCTTATATTTTTCGATATCAATACAATTACATGTAGCATGATCTACAAAATTAAGAAGCCACATACTGTACCATCTAAGATTACAGAAATGATAAAAAAAGTCTCAGTTTGCATATCTTTCTGTGTCATTTTATTCTGTTTTTGTGTTTTTATCTTCCATTATTTTCTCTTTGCAGTTTTTGTTTGACTGGGTTGCTCGTGCCCTATCCGGTTATTACAGCAAGAAAGTAGAGCTGTCGCAGGAGGTGCTGGAAGGTTTATGGACCTACCTGACAGAAATTCTTCATAGTAAGAAGCTTTGTAATGTCCTGAGGACAGGAAAGACATTCAAAATACACCCAGCAGTTCCTCAGGTATGTACAATACAGACCAATTAAATAATAATTAAAAAAAATATATTCTATATATTGTTTATTGTTGTATTTTGTGGTAAATATTACTAAGCTACTGTTCAGGTAAAACTGGGACTTGAGAAGTCCAGAATAAAGAAAGACAGTTATAAGAGTAAAAAATATCATTATCTCTCTATATGATCCCTGATACAGTAATGCACTTTCCCGAGTGTTTCACTAGATACTGTCATGGTAGACAGGTTCCTCAGTACACCGGAGCATTTTCAGACAGCCTGCTTTATGTCTGAAACGCTGGTCTCCCACGAACTCCTTTAATGGCCCAAACATATAATAATAATAATAATAATACATTTTATTTAATGGCGCCTTTCAAGGCACTCAAGGACACCTTACAGTTGAAAAATATAGAAATAGCTTGGAGCGAGGCTAAGACTATACAGGGGGTGGCAGTAACTCTCAATAACTCCCCATAACTCCCAATAACTTCACAATAACTGAAATGTGCAATTGGTGTTTGTGAGTGATTGTATGTACAATTCCCACAGATAGATGGTTCTCTTTCACAAATTGGTGACAAGTTATAAGTAGATTTTCAAGCATCAGTTGTTCCACATGCTGAATGTCCATGGGAATGACTGCAGATGGGCTCTGAGTCACCTTGGCTGGGATTGTCATTCGTTGATCTATGGCTTTCTTTAAAACATTTGCACCATTCACATGTTTTACTGCAGTTAAGAGGCCATCCCTGTACTGTGCTTGATGTCAATCCCAGTTTGACTTGAATGCCGCTTGTATATACTGTTTTCATATTATTATTGTAATATGTATTGTGGATTATTGTACTTTCATTATGTGCGTACTTTGAGCCTAAAACTTTTTATTATCCGAAAATAAACTTTGTTACTTGTCATAATTTTACTGGTCAGAAATGTACTTTGTGAAATAGAATCCTTGGAATGCTGCAAAATACTTCAGACTAACCCTAACATTTAATAAAAAGTTTACTGCCTTGTTTTTTTTTTTTCCTATTTGCCATAGATTATCAATGAAAGAATTGTGGAAAGCACGTCAGGAACTCTGTCTGTTGACCTGTCTACTATTCTGAGTTGTTGTGAAGGAATCCTGACAATTCCTGTCCTCGCTGTGACATACACTGCCAAATATGAGCTGCTGGTGGAGGTTGTGGTTAGGACCAGTGGCCTGGCCTGTTTTCAGCTCCAGCAGCAGGACTCTTCTGAGCCCCTTTCAGTTAAGGTGTTTGAAGTTCTGCTTCTTGTACTAAGCACCTATTTAACTGTGCAAAAGCAGCAAGGAAACCCTAAGAGAGTTTTTGTTCAGGTGACAGAACACCTTCTACAGCCCCTCTGTCTGTTAAGACACTTAATAACCTCTAGGATATGGACAGAGAAGGATGATACAAGGATCCGGCAACACGTATGCAAAGAGATCCGGAGCAAAGTGGACTTGATTCTTCAGTCTTCTCTTTTCTATCATGAGCACCTACAGCACTACAAAGAAGAAGTTCTCCCATCGGAACAGGGATCAGGTGGAAAAAAGGGATCTACAGGCAAAACCTTGCTCTGCCCAGCTGCAACTATTCTGTCAAAACTTGTCCATGGACATGATGTTGATAAAGAGTCTTTCTTTTACAGTGTCCAAGCCAATTCTCTTCCACTGCTCTTCAGATTCTTTATAGATGCATTTTGCAAAGGAGGAGAGAACAAACTGGTTTGCTTTCATCTTATGACAAAGTTTCTTATAGCCCTTGAATTTACACAGGACCTGAATGTCAAAGAAACTTTTAATGAGGCAAACTGGAGCTTTGCTCTGCTTGCCATGGAGAAGATTTTAAACTCCTGTTTGTCTGGAGATATTTATAATGTAGCTGCAGACAAAATACATCATGGAGAGGTGCAGTTCAATTTCTACAGGAAAGTGGCTCAGCTTTTATTCAATAATGCACAGACAGGAATTCCAGCTTGGTACCGCTGCTTGAAAGTATTGCTTTCACTGAACCACCAAATTATAGAGCCAGATCTTGATGAGCTTGTGTCTTCCGTCTGGGTGGATGCTGACAACATGGAAGTACGGGTGAAGAAAGCTCAAGAGGCTCTTGTTTGTGCAGTCCTTCAGACCTACACGAAGCTACGTCAGCTGCCAAGACTCATTGAGGAACTGCTTTTGGTAATCTGTAGACCAGCTGCTGATGAACTGAGGCAGGAGTTGTTGCCTGAGGCTTTGCAAAATTGCTTAAGTCAGTGTCTCTTGGACAACCCTCCTAGCCAGAATCTTGAAATCTGCAGACTTATTCTGGAGAAGATGCTTAATGATCTCCCTTATTTCCAAAAGGGAAGAAGGGAGTCTGCATTAAAGATGTTTTCTCTGAGTGTTCTCATGCACGAAGTGGTCTTTAGTCTTAAGACGCTAGATGACAGCACTCCTTTGCCCATAATCAGAAAAACCCAAAGTCTTATGGAGGAAATGCTAAATTTTGTTAGGGCACTGCTGCAGTCTATAGAGGGAGTTTTGATCACAGACAAGACCTGGGTAGAAAAGATTCAAGAAGCAAGTCTTCTTCTTACTCACACTTGGCATGAGGCAGACACCCTCTTTCAAATTCATTGCAGTAAATATACCTCACCAGCTGGTCTAACTGATGACATCAGTCCTATCTCTGATACAATGCAGAACGTTTTGGCACTTACAATCTCAGGAGACCAAGTCAGTCCACTGAGCAGGTTTCTCCAAAAACATCTTGCGCTCCACAGAATGAAGAGATACTTGCTCAACTTGCCTTCACCCACTCTGGACATGGACACCCAAAATGTTCTTCATCAAACTGCTCAAGTTGTCGCAGATAGTCATGAATTTTCAGTTAATATGTACACTGACCAAACATGGGACCGTCAGCTTTGCAGTGTTAATAGTGACACCTATCCAGTAGCTTTTTGGTTTTTAGTAACTACTAACCTGCCATTAATTGCTCCATACCTTACACAAGAGGTTACATCTGGCATAGCAGAGACCATCCTGAACTCGCTGCTTCAGGGTCACTCAAGAAACAATATGGAGAAGAGTGAGCTGTCATTCCTACGTATTTCAAAACAACTGCTTGAAAGCAGAGTGCTGTGTGAGTTGCCCAGCTTGCACTCAGCAGTGGTAACTTCCATAACAAACAAATTTTTTGGAGTGCCAGATGCTACCGAAGTACAGGCCTTTTGTCCATCATTTTTTAAATCCAGCACTGAAATTGGTGTCACATCTGAAGGCAAACAAGGTCCTAATGATGACGTCTCATCATCTTTTAACAGACTGAAAGCCATAGCACAGAACATTATGGACAGTGCTAAATCTGGTGCTTCCATCACCATATCTGAAACACAAGTAGACGCCCTTCTGCAGTTATTAAGGATAACGCATGTCTTAAATCCCTATGCAATGTCTCCTGAAGATTATGTAGGACTTTTTCTGGGTTTGCTCTTCATGATGCTTTGTGTGCAACAAAATGAAAATGGAGTATCTTCAGTACCAGTCAACCTTTTAAAAGAGCTTTTTGCCCTCATGGATTCATTCTTGGTGGGTAAAAATTCTCATGCAGTACTCAAAGTTGTACATGGTAGTACGCTCTTGGAGATGGTGATGACCTCTCTTTTCTCTCGCTGTGAAAAGAATCTGTTTCAAAGTCTGGACAACGCGGCTTGGTTTTCTTTTCTCCAGTCAGTCCAAACTTTTATTGACAGTATAACACATGTTATACTGGAGAGAAAAAGCAGCGTGCTAATCAATTTGGACAAGTTCACCAATTTTATGATTGTCTTAGGAAAATCATATCTGGACTCTGGGGATTGTGATGAAGCCCTGTACTCATTTCAGCTCCACTTAGTAACTTTGAGCACAATTTGTAAGGACATAATGTCTGTGTTGGGAAAAAGTACTCAGCTGGATGAGGCTTTAACTCAGTTGTTGGGAAAGATCATCTCTGTAATGGGACCTGCCACACAGACTGTGCTGATTAGAAAGTCAGACAATGGACACAGTCAGTCATTCTCTATTGATGTGGTGACTGTAATGATCAAGTGTGAGTTAGCAAAGGTCTCTCATCAGACCCAGGATATTAGTGATGGTGATCAAAAACACAAACTATCCAACATGGCACTGTACAATAGCTTTGGCCAGCAGATTTTGGAGGAAATGTACTCAGCACCACAACCTGTAGAGTTTATCATTGCATCTCTCAGTTATCTCTCAGGATTTTATTTGGCTGCAGAGAAAACACAAGAGTCCAATCTTGACAGTCTTCATTTTAAGATTCTGCAGAGTGTTTATAAGCTATTATCAGGTAAGGATGCATTTGAAATGATATAATAACAAAGATAAGCCTTTGAACACTTCATATGATTTTTTAATCTAAAATATATGCCCTCTAGGGGAGTGGCTTTCTGTATCAGAGGCAAAAGAACTGGAAGTCCCACTTGGGAATCTTCTCACCCAGCTGATGGTCAACTCCTCAGAAGAACAACTCCAGTCATTATTTCTCATGATCCGGGATGGACTTGATGCATCCCAGATTGAAATGGGCAGCTACAAAGTGAGTTGGCATTTCAAAACTTGATATTGATGCAAATTTAATTCAACACCACCTGACATTTTACAATATAGTATTAGCTGCAGCCTTTAGTTATTAATCAAATATCTAATAATATCACTTCTCGACTGAATATATGCGTTTGTGCTAAATAGAAATATGTGCAATTTCAATCAACTTCCAACAGGATGTGTTTGCAACTGTGACTATAATAAGACTGCTTGCCAGCTGTTCACTGTCAGAGGCGTCCACAGAGAAGTTCTGGCGTACCGTTCCTCACATCATGTCTTCTCTTGTTGTAAGTATTGCATTGAAATGTCCAGAAATACAGAAGGAATTATTTTATTTTGGTTAATAAATGCACTGATTTGCATTTTGTTGTCAGTTTAAAGCAAATATTTTTTTGTTGAGTAAAGCCATATGGTCGGTCCAATAGATACAAATAATTTGTTGTGAATAAAGAACATTTTTACATTAAAATAATGTTTATATAATAAATAAAATATGTTTAAACAGATAAATGCTGCTCCCGCTGACGTCAGTATTACCGTTAGAATGTCTGGCCTATGTTGACTCAACCTAACTCTAGTGTACCTGAAGACTTGTTGGGTATTGGTGCAAAAAAAAAAAATATATATATATATATATCCCTGTGTTGTAGGAGCATTTCGCATTTCCTGTAGTTAAAGTCTCTGTGACTTTATGTGGTCTGGTGTAAGTAATCTGAAGTACATAGGTGTAATGAAATGTAAAACCTCATGGAATCTTTTTTAAAGTGTCCTGGGTCATACACCTTTTTTTTGTTTGTTTCAGTTTGTGGTTAGAGCATCTGGTCAAGTCTCTTCTCTAACCAGTATACTGACTGTGCCAGTGATAGAAACTCTAATCACACTGCTCCGTCAAGGTGAAACTCATATTTCTGACCCTCACCATGTTGTCCTGGTGCTCGGAGCTCTTGAGTTTGTGCCCCTGGAAAACCAATGCATGGAAGAGTATTATTTAGCTTTCCAGGCCATTCATGAAGTCTTGTATACCATCATCCTGTGCTACCCAAAGGTGAGTAACCTTCTCCTGCTAGGAGGGTCTGTACCTGTGTTACCTCTGTACTGCATTATGTTAATTGTTGATGGTTTTACAATCAGAAAAAAGCAATCTAAGTTAATTCACATTTGTACGCTGCTTCCTCCGGTAAAAAAAAAAAAAAGCGTTTGTGAACGCGTACATTGATTCCCGAATTTGTTTGACCTTTCTGAGTGAAAAAAACTTGTAAGAAGTTATATTTAAACAGATTTTATTAAAAACCCTTTTTAAAAATTGTTTTAGAAAGTTGTCTTCAGTTCCCTTGCATCGTTCATTTTTATATTGTTTTTGTTTAAAATGTATCTTGTTACATCCGAATTAAGAATACAGACTAAAAATGTATTTAGTGTGTGAACAGTAAACATGTCAAGATTTCACTGTAGTAGTAAATTTAGTGGCATTTCTGTGAAAATTTATTTCAGGCAGTTGTCTCCAGTGTCTAATTATTTTTTTAACTGTGTCTCTCTGAATAGGTGATGCTGAAAGCTTCTCCAGTCTTCCTGAACTGTTTTTACCGTCTGGTGGCGTCCATTATCCGAGAGGGCAGGCAAAAAGGGGAGAATGAGAAAGGTGATCCAAATCAGTCCTTTTTTTCATCTTTCTGACTGCTAAAACTTAAAGTGCCCCTATTATGCTTTTTCAAATATGATCTTTCATGCAATGTGTCATGTAGCTGTATGTGAACATAAACTATCTGCACTATCTGTGACGCTGACAGTGCACAATAAATGAAGTTTT
>JAQMYG010000038.1:12808068-12828213 GCA_030014215.1 Clariallabes teugelsi | reverse complement strand
AATATTACGTTGCAATGCGTTTATTATATCGGATGACTTTAGAGAAAACTACAACAAAAATATATTGTCATAGAATATCTGCGATCCCAGATGATAGGGCGAGTGCTTTAACCCACTGCGCCACTCGGAGGCCCCTGAAGCCCTTTTTTGATCAGCTTCAGTAACATGTTGTTTTTCTTCTGCCACACAGATGTTTAGTCCCAGTTCTGCTAATGCTCTTCACATTATGCATGTGGAAATAAATGCTCTTAATTTCACTATTAAATATAGCCGGGATTGCTACTCTTGATTTTGCATTATTCAACATTATTAAGTATTTATGTGATCTCGGACCACAGTGATTCATGATTTTTTTTCTGACCACACTTCTGCAGAGTTGCCGATTTCAGCATTATCCTTTCAGGTGTTAATGTGAAATATATATTTATAAATTTAAATATAAGGTTGTTTTTCCTGGGTTTGTAGGTACTGATTTATTCTCTAATCCCTTGGAGATTCCTTCAAACTGGGCTCTATTTTCAATAGAAAAATATTACTTTTGTGAAATCTGACCTAGACACCAATCTATAGAATGAGGATCATCTTCAAACCTCATTCTAAGTTAAGTTACCCATTAAAGAGCACATAGTTTACATTTATAGAGCAATCCATAAACAAAAAAATATGCAGTTAACAGAAATTTTGTTTGTCAGAAACCAACAGTGATTGAGGGCTAGAGGAAACAAGCCCAAATCATCTGCTGCTGTGCTTGATAGTGAGGTGCTTCTGCTGAAATGCTATTTGGTTTTTGCCAAACATTGTGCTGGGCATTAAGGCTGAACAACTCTACTTCGGTCTCATTTGTCCATAGGACACATAGCCTTGTTCAGATGCAGTTTGTGAACCTCAGTCGTGCAAACCTCAGACTTTCAGGGCACCCCTTTCAAACAAAGTTGTTCAGTCTTCTTCTAATTGTGCTGTGATGGGCTTAAATATTTAACAGGCTCAGTGAGGCCTGTAGGGTCTGAGATGTAGCTCTTGGGTTGTTTGTATTTCTCTGACTATTGCACGGTCTGATCTTGTGGTGAATGTGCTGGGACGTCCACTCCTGGAAAGACTGCCAACTGTCTTGAATGGTTTTCACTTGTGAATAATCTTTCTCACTGTAGAACATTGAACTCCAGATTGTTTGGAAATGGTTTCATAACCCTTTCCAGATTGATGTGCAGCAAGAATTGCTTCTCTAAGTCAATCGCTTATGTCTTTCCCTCTTGGCATTGTGTTAACATACACCTGAATGATCCAGACCAGCAAACTGCAAAAATATCTGCTTTTGCAACGTCCCCTCTTAAATCATGTGGAAACAGTAATGGGGTACTTAGGATTGCTGGTATGTTTTTCCCCATTATGGCTTCATTTTTGTTAAATAAATAATGGCACAGTGAAAAAACTTATATGTTATTGTTCGTTTGAGGTTGTATTTACCTAATACTAAGAATTGGTAAAATCAGATAAAAAACAAAAACAAACAAACAAATAACATAGGATTAAAGGAGGGCACTAACTTTTACGGATGGCTGTATACATGTACATAGTGCCCTACAGTGAACTGGCATCCCATCTAGGATGTATTCCTGCCTCACACCCAGTGTCCATGGGATAAGATCTAGTTTAACCATGACCCTGACCGAGATAATCAAATGCTTGTTTTTATTAGTGCCATGATTACTGAATACCACAACCTTTTTTTTTTTTTTTTTAATGGTTCAATCTGGTTACAAGTGCCCATGGTTAAAGCAGTATTCTACCATTTCGTCAGTTGTAAGTTCTGTTATGCTTTAATAAATACTGATGGTGCCATTTCAACGACTTCGTTTTATTCTATTTTTTTTTAAAGACCAGCTCAACCGGTTTGTCTTATATAGCCTACGTGTGTGAAGAAGTGAAGGCGGGCAAGTTTTATGCAGATGTGCGTAGAACCGTTGGTGTTTGGTGACATGTTGGGACTCGGTGGTCTTTATGTTCCTGTGTCAGTAATGTAAAGGCGTTGGAGGTTCACCTCGACGCGGTTCCTCTTGCTCGGAGAAGTGGGCTGAGCTACATGTCAACACATATAGGACACACGAGCCACTGCGCTACCGACTCATCGGCTGTGATGGACGGACGCGAAACCCGGTGTAAATGTGGATATATACACGAATGACTCGGGATTGCTACTCTTGATTTTGCATTATTCAACATTATTAAGTATTTATGTGATCTCGGACCACAGTCATTCATGATTTTTTTTCTGACCACACTTCTGCAGAGTTGCCGATTTCAGCATTATCCTTTCAGGTGTTAATGTGAAATATATATTTATAAATTTAAATATAAGGTTGTTTTTCCTGGGTTTGTAGGTACTGATTTATTCTCTAATCCCTTGGAGATTCCTTCAAACTGGGCTCTATTTTCAATAGAAAAATATTACTTTTGTGAAATCTGACCTAGACACCAATCTATAGAATGAGGATCATCTTCAAACCTCATTCTAAGTTAAGTTACCCATTAAAGAGCACATAGTTTACATTTATAGAGCAATCCATAAACAAAAAAATATGCAGTTAACAGAAATTTTGTTTGTCAGAAACCAACAGTGATTGAGGGCTAGAGGAAACAAGCCCAAATCATCTGCTGCTGTGCTTGATAGTGAGGTGCTTCTGCTGAAATGCTATTTGGTTTTTGCCAAACATTGTGCTGGGCATTAAGGCTGAACAACTCTACTTCGGTCTCATTTGTCCATAGGACACATAGCCTTGTTCAGATGCAGTTTGTGAACCTCAGTCGTGCAAACCTCAGACTTTCAGGGCACCCCTTTCAAACAAAGTTGTTCAGTCTTCTTCTAATTGTGCTGTGATGGGCTTAAATATTTAACAGGCTCAGTGAGGCCTGTAGGGTCTGAGATGTAGCTCTTGGGTTGTTTGTATTTCTCTGACTATTGCACGGTCTGATCTTGTGGTGAATGTGCTGGGACGTCCACTCCTGGAAAGACTGCCAACTGTCTTGAATGGTTTTCACTTGTGAATAATCTTTCTCACTGTAGAACATTGAACTCCAGATTGTTTGGAAATGGTTTCATAACCCTTTCCAGATTGATGTGCAGCAAGAATTGCTTCTCTAAGTCAATCGCTTATGTCTTTCCCTCTTGGCATTGTGTTAACATACACCTGAATGATCCAGACCAGCAAACTGCAAAAATATCTGCTTTTGCAACGTCCCCTCTTAAATCATGTGGAAACAGTAATGGGGTACTTAGGATTGCTGGTATGTTTTTCCCCATTATGGCTTCATTTTTGTTAAATAAATAATGGCACAGTGAAAAAACTTATATGTTATTGTTCGTTTGAGGTTGTATTTACCTAATACTAAGAATTGGTAAAATCAGATAAAAAACAAAAACAAACAAACAAATAACATAGGATTAAAGGAGGGCACTAACTTTTACGGATGGCTGTATACATGTACATAGTGCCCTACAGTGAACTGGCATCCCATCTAGGATGTATTCCTGCCTCACACCCAGTGTCCATGGGATAAGATCTAGTTTAACCATGACCCTGACCGAGATAATCAAATGCTTGTTTTTATTAGTGCCATGATTACTGAATACCACAACCTTTTTTTTTTTTTTTTTAATGGTTCAATCTGGTTACAAGTGCCCATGGTTAAAGCAGTATTCTACCATTTCGTCAGTTGTAAGTTCTGTTATGCTTTAATAAATACTGATGGTGCCATTTCAACGACTTCGTTTTATTCTATTTTTTTTTAAAGACCAGCTCAACCGGTTTGTCTTATATAGCCTACGTGTGTGAAGAAGTGAAGGCGGGCAAGTTTTATGCAGATGTGCGTAGAACCGTTGGTGTTTGGTGACATGTTGGGACTCGGTGGTCTTTATGTTCCTGTGTCAGTAATGTAAAGGCGTTGGAGGTTCACCTCGACGCGGTTCCTCTTGCTCGGAGCAGTGGGCTGAGCTACATGTCAACACATATAGGAGACACGAGCCACTGCGCTACCGACTCATCGGCTGTGATGGACGGACGCGGAACCCGGTGTAAATGTGGATATATACACGAATGACTCGGATAAATGATATACCTGATGCTTGTTTTAATCGCCTTTTACTGACACCACTTAAACGGAGCTGCCGCCATGAAAATGAGACGGAGATTGTTTTCACCCAGATGCTGCTCTTTCTCTCCGTAGCGTGCCGTAAGCTCAGTAGATGTGAGTGAACGATTTAAGTCTTTTTGTATGTCGATAGTGTATGTGTATCTCTGCAAGCTTTTATATTGTACATGGTTAATTTTGAACGATGTGTTGCAGAGATTTCGGAGAGTTTAACGTTAATTTGTTAAATCCCGTGAGCTGTTCGTGCGCTGGCCTGTAATCGGATGAGTGTGTTTAACGATAACGTTACATTATGTGGCGCTTTCAGGGACACTGTGTTGCTGGCCTCGGCCGCGGTGGTATGGGAATGGCTGAACGAGCACGGCCGCTGGAGGCCGTACAGCCCGGCTGTGTCTCACCACATCGAGGCGGTGATCCGGAGCGAATCCCGGGGAGGGAGCGTCGTGCTAGGCCAAGCCGACAGCCGCCTCTCGCCCTATATCATTGACTTGCAGTCAATGCATCAGTTCAGGCAGGACACCGGTAAGATAAATGGTCTCTCATCGAAGCCTTTTTTTTTTTTTTTAATGGTCTCTCATCGAAGGCTCTGTGGGTCGAACAAGAGATTTTGAAACATGCGATGTGATTTTAGTCATCTAGACATTCTCACGGAGTCTAAGCCTCGAGGATATGTTCTTGTGTTAGGTTTTAATCAAATGGATACTTCGATCATACACTTCATCACGCCTAGACCGAGATATACGAGACATTGCGAAGTGGTCGCAGTACATAAGACACTGCTTTTGTCGTTTGCTTTTGTCGTGAGCGGTCATGTGTTGCAACAGTTCAGTAGAGTTGTAGTTCACACCCTTTCCAGTAAGCTGTGATAGTCAAGTTGATAGTTAACAGAGAAGTTGCTGTGAAGCCGTGTTTCATTATCCTCAATCTTTTACCACAGGGTTAAATGGAATTTGCGACAGTAAAACAAACAAACATATTTACACGGAACCAAAGAAGGTACTGACATGAATTACTAGAAACCCCAACTACTAGCGTTCAGTGTTTGAGGACATATAAGTATATTTGACTATAGTTTAGAACTGTAGAAACGTGGTTTAAATTGAATATTGAAATAATAAACACCGTTCTTTGCCAACCTTTTCTTATTTTTTTTAAAGTGATGTTTTCATTTTTTCAACTGGACCAGATATAAAAAGACAAATCTATCAGTGAGTGTGGAAGCGCTCATCCATTCTCTCTAGCCCTGTAGCTAATCTCTGGTCGGTGTTCTGCCTTATAACATAATTTATGTAAATATGTGATTGTACAAACTGGAACAGAGGATTTGTTGCACAACCTGCCTTGCTGAACTAGGAACCACTTTATTCTTACATTTTATTTTATTTTTTTAACTCTTCTACAGTATTTTTTGTTTTCCAAATACTTGTTCTGGCATGCAATAATACTTTGCCGGGTCCATATCTGAAACAAAATCCAACAGTTAATGAACACTGATCTATTCTGTTAGAGAGAATGCAACATGTGACCCCATAAAACAGCTGTTTTTCTTCAAGCCACATTTTCCCCCATTAAAACAAGTCTTACTTGTGCAGCTGTTGCTCTGAAAGAAAATCTAACGCAAAGAAATGAGTCACAATAAGAAGAATAGAGGGACGAGATGAGAAGTGAGGCACTATTTTTTTTAACAGTGTGAGCACGGCGTGTTTGCAATTTGGAGACATCATAATCGGAACTCTGTATATTATTTGCCTTTTAATTGCTTTCTTTTTGCATGACAGGGGATCATTTGGGAATTTTGGGATTTATTGTGGGAGACACAGAGAGCACAGAACCAGAGAAGGGGAACACAAGTCAGCTTTGGAGTGGGGGTTGGGGGGCTACAAATGTTTGCAAGTGAGGGGTGGTTGGAAAAGAAACCATCGCCCATTCTCTTTGTTGAATCTGAGGAACAGATGTGAGCGAAGAGCGTGGGACAAAATCCACAGAGCAAACAGGAGGGGAGAAATTTGCCAAGAAAGAAAGATTAGCCATAGTGAGACTACTAATTATGTGATCAGAGGACGACTTTGTTTAAAGACAAAAGAGAGATATACCTGCACCTGATGAAAGAAAGAGTAATATGGCCCTGATCATTCCCATTTAAACACTATTGTTCATA
The DNA here is from genome assembly GCA_030014215.1 of Clariallabes teugelsi. NCBI lineage: Eukaryota > Metazoa > Chordata > Actinopteri > Siluriformes > Clariidae > Clariallabes > Clariallabes teugelsi. The sequence continues at coordinate 12,821,909 of JAQMYG010000038.1, read as the reverse complement.
ATTACTGAAGTGACCCAATCTAGAGCGTGAAGACACTTTTCCAGCTTATTAAGTCTTTAAGATGTCTCAGATTAGTCTATGTAGGAAGTAATAATCTAAAACATCTTCTCCATTACTACAATAGCCACAAAGGACTTGGCTGTTAGACCTTAAGAGTTATGTGTCTTATGGGAGAATTTTATAAAAAAAAAACTGTGACATTTAAAACCAGTTACATCAATTTCTTTAAAAATAGGACACTTAAGGAATCTGTTTTTTTCAGCATTACTGTCAGGAACAATAAAAATATAGAAAATAATTATAAAAAATATAAACCTCTTGTGTTTGAACACAGAGAGACAAACATGCTCACATACACTCACATACCCCAATTGTTTTGAAACAAAGGAACATAGCTCTCTAACTCTATTTGGCAAATGGGTTAAAGATGTGGTGCAACTGTGCTGGAGACGCCATAGCACCCAGCTGGTCTCAAGCTGCAAGATCCTTGCCAGATTTCAACAAAATTAAAAACGGGCAAAGCGTGGACACAGAAATGCTGAAGTATAATTTAGTAGAGTTTCTCCTGCAAACATTGGCCTGAGAGATTGGCCACTTTCAAGTTGAAAAATGCAGGACAAAGACACATTGGGGGAGGAGGGTGCTATACAAGGACTGGGAGGGAGGTTAGGAGAATAATTTAGAAATGGGGACAGAAGAAGAAAACAGAGGGGTTTTAAGTTTCTCTTTCTGATTGCGCAACAGGCTGTATAGAGTTTCAACAGCTTTGGGCCCTGTGTGTTTTCAAATGAAAGCCAGAGATTAATCATGCGTGCACACAGACATATTCATGCATGAATGCATGCACATTGACACACTCAAAGCTGGCTTAGGTTTCCTTTTTGCTAATCGCTTTCATGTGATTGCTCTGACGAGACCACAGAGTTAGAATTTGGTTTTCTGCTAACACATTTTATTTTGTGATCTGGGTTAGTCTTTTTTAAACCTCCAATGTTTCCTTGACATATTTTGTTTCACAGAAGTCATTGTCAGATAGAAAAAAGGGAAAACAATGGAAAATAGAACCAGAATGTAGATAAGTAATGAATTAAGTAAAAAAGGAAACTGCTGTGATTAAAATTACCATTAATTTAAAAGTAAAAATATCGGTGTGTGTGAGAGAGAGAGAGAAAGAGAAATGGTTGTGGTATGTGTTGTATTAAACATGTCAGTTTATAAATGCCTTTTTGAAAAACACTTGGTTTAGAATGGCCACAAATCACACAGCATTGTTTATAAGACTTATAAGTATATTACAGACATTACAGTATGTTTGGCTGTGTTTTTCAACTTGAATTAGTGGTCGCACCACAGATTTGTTCCTGCTTCTCAAAAAGTAGAATTTCTCATTTTCCCATGACACAATATGACTTCTATTGTGTCAGCTTTCTTTTTTCAAAACAATTTGTTTATCATTACAACTGATAATACCGTATCAGTGTTTTACCTGCTTGTTGGATGGTGGTCTGTAACTTATCAGTAATTGCCCTTATACTTACAAGGTATGTATGTATTTGTCGATCTGTCTGTCAAGCTTGTTTCTAATTCTTTTCAGACTTTTTAAAGCTACTTTCAGTGCCAAATCCTTCATGTTTTGAGGAATCCATTTTGCACACTTTTTATTTAATGTTCTTTAAGATATTACAGTTTGTATTGTTTTTGACTTCTTTCTCTTCCAACAGAACTTTTGTAGTCAATGACACAATGTGATTTTTAGAGTAAAATGTAGTCACAGGATTGGGGGGAAAAAACACTTAACAAAACCTATCTGTAAAAGTTTTTAAAGAGTTTTAAAAGGATTTATGTGCAGCAGTTAATAGCGGGTAAAAAAAACAAACATTTCTGAATGGCCGTGTGTGGGGGGGGAAAATGGTTGGGGTTTGATTATTTGCCCTGTACAGTACATGTGGGTGGGTCTTGGTCACATTAATTGTTGAAAATCTACAGGTCTGGCTTGTGAAACTAACACAGACCTGGCTGAGACATCATCAGGTTAAGATTTCAGGAAAGTAGAATGAGTTACAATACAAGCATCATCATTCAATCTTTATAGAACTAGAACATGAGGCTATTTAGGCTATATTTTGGGCAAAATAGTTGTTTGTTTACTTGCTGTAAGTATTGATCAAAATTCATTCCATTTATTAAAAAGTGTATGTTTGTATTAACAGATTTTCAGGCACACTAGGAAAGTGGTGATCTCTCTTAAGTTTTTCCTCAGCATAGTATAGTTTCTAATGCTATTTTAATATTAGCTTGAAGTGCAGTTAAGTGAGAGGTTCACATAGTCAGCACATGAGAAATGGCTTGGAGAAACAGTCAGTCACAGAAGCAAGGCGCTTTTCACAATTGAACAGATGGACGTCTCCGTACACCTGCTTTCAGGCTTTGTCTTGGCTCAGAGGTCCTGGGATCCTGAACCTAATGTCACACTATATGAAATACTAAGGCATTGATGACTTTCTACACACACAAACACACACACCCTAATGTTTGATACAGACATACATATACAGATGCAATTATCACTGATGGCACATTGATTGGCATGTGAAAGCAGACATGACCATCTGTTAAAATAGTGGCAAAAGGGGCGGGGAGTGGATCACAATACTTCTTTGAATCAACACTTAAATATTTTGTAATTATTTTTTGTGTTGGTAGACAAAGTGTATTCTTCACTCTACTTTACCACTGTGTCCGTTGAGTATGTTTTGCACCTCCAGTTCATTTGGCTGTATGGATAAATTCTGAAAAAAGGAACAGTAACAAGTATCTTAAAAAAATATATTTAGAAATCATCAAGTTATTTGAAGCTATATTGTATTTAGATTTTTTTTATTTAGTATTTCTATTTTTATACATTTCCAATGGATGGATATCCTGAGTGAAATATATATCTGAACATGCACATAAAGTTTACCAATGGTAAATTACATATTTGTAGACATTTCAGGTGTACCTTTTATATATAAAACTATATTCAAGGGCATTATTTTGCTTTTCATGCCTTTCCGAAAAAGAAGCTACTTGGTGAAGCTGTGCTGTTTTATAACATGTTCAAACATCCTGCCTTTTGAGCAGGAACAATGCTTTCAGACAGGTGTGAAAGCTTCGTTGTGCAAGCTGCTGTTTAAGGGGCCCTCAGCCTTCCATTCTCTCTTAGGCTTAACCCTTTCCCCAAGGTTACTGACTCATTGGTTTAAAAAAAAGGTACATAATGATCAAGGGAATACTTCCATTCATCTAGTAAGGAAAGGCAACAGTGTTATCTTGTGTTATAAAACACAAAGATCACTGCAGATTTGCACAGAGAAATGATTATGGTCTAGACTAGTAGTTAATGTGAGGATCATGGAAACAATTGAATCAATTAAAATCAACAAGTGATGCAAAAAATAAAAAAATACAACAAGCAACACATGTGCTCAATTGGTCTGACAGACAGTGTTTTTTGTGACCCTGTAGGTCACTGATCTCAGTATTCTGTCTGTTGAATAGCAAGACAGCTGTCTGAGTGTGTTTGATCTGGGTATGCCCAAATACAAACAATAACTAGTTTGATCTATTGTGCCTACTCGCATATAACCAATTAGTGGGATTTTGCATGACTGTAGACCAAAACCTGTTTTTATCTTTTTTTCCCTTTGTGATAGAAGATCTATTATTTATTGAATTACTTTAACAGTGTTAGAATAAGTCAATAATTTGGAGCCTTTTTAAACTATAGTACCATGATATTGAGAATTAATAGCTTATATCGTGGGTTTTCCCTATTTCTCCTTTAAGAAGCTGATGTGAGATATGGCATAAATTTACACCATGCTAAATCTCAGTATTTGATAACAATGTGTACATAAAAATAACAGAGCAATGTGCTCATAAAAATGCATTTTTAAGAAATGCAACATTTGGAAAAACCTAAAGTAAAAAAATATATATGTAATTATCATTAAAAGTCTCTGGACACCCCATTGTGTAGATTTTGGCGTTTCACTGGAATCTCCAGTTTTTTTTAGCAATAAAAAAAAAAGCAAAATCTCAACTAGTAAATAGTTTCTGGAAAAGTAAAATGAATACCATCTGATGTCTCTTTCTTCTTCTTGTAGGTACTTTAAGGCCAGTACGTAGAAGTTTCTATGACCCCGCTTCAGCACCAGGTCAAGGCTGGCTGTGGGAGTGGGAGAATGATGCGGGCTCTTGGACACCATATGACATGGAGGTGTGCATTGCCCTGCAGGCGGCATGGGATCGTCAACAGGCATGGATGGATCTTGCACCGCTTGGCTTCTGCTACCTCGTGGACTTTCAAAGCATGACTCAGATCAACCAGCAAACACAGAGGCGTCGCCGCATTCAGAGACGTTCAGACATGGCCTATCCACTCGTCTCTGGGCCATTGCCAAAAGCCCCTCAAGGTTGGGGTACTCTGCCTGGAGGTGCTGCTGCTGGTGGAGGCACTGCAGGTGGTGGTTCAACTGGAGCACTTCTGGGAGTTGGAGTTTCTGGATCTAGCTCAAGTGGAAATGGGGGTCCACTCTACCCTAGTGGAACACTTTCAACATCCTCACTTTCTCCTCCTGGACAGCCATGTGCCTGTCAACAGTGCATGCTTGTCTTGAGTGTCAAAGCAAATGCCATGACCTCACAAACGCTAGGACGAAGAGCGCCACCCTCAAAAGCACTCAGTCCTAAATCTAGTCGGGGGACACTTCCATACTCCTCTACAACCTCATCCATATCAAATGCATACTCACAAACACTGCCTCATGGGCTGTCCTTGAACCGCTCACTCTCACAAGAGCGCAAGAACGCTGCTGATTTTGCTCAGTCATTGTCTATGCTTACTTCAAACACTGCCACTCTTTCTCTGTCCTCCAGTCGCCCACCTCCACCATCATTGCCCCCTCCACCACCTCCACCAGCATCCCATCAGCAGTCCTTATCAATGTCAAGCTGTAACTCAACAACATCATCTCAATCAGTACCAACTGCAACGCTCATCACTGTGGCCACAAGCAGCACATCTTGTTCATCCTCATCATCAGCATCAACAGCCATTCCACCTCAACGTTCTGCAGCCTGTGCTGCTCCTTTGCCCCCTCGTGCCAGTCTGGCGGGGCTGAGTCGGCCAGCACTGCAAAGAATTGCCATGGCACAATCCCGGGCACTCATCGCTTCTGGGTGAGACATGCTTACTTTTATCTTGTTACACTGCGCAGTATTTGTCATTATACAAAATAGCGTCATATTTATCTACTATGTAGGCCACTTTCTTGTCCTGGTTATCAGGTTCCAGTAGTATGAATTTTTGACAGTGTTGAAAATTTCAACCCAATTCCTAGCGCTTAGCACGCCAGTTTGTGTAGTTTGAAACCACAATATATGATGAGTTTCACTAAAGGCCAAATCATTCATTCAGTTTGAGGGCATCAGTACATTTATTTAAAGAGATGTAAATGAAATGTTTAGTTTGCTGTTATGTTGCTTAACATCATGTTACTACACAGACAGTAGGTTTTAGACAAGTACTGCAGTTTATTTCTCTACAGAAGAAAATGAAAGTTTTGTTGTTTGTTTAAATTCCCTGCTTGAATTTAATCATAGTTCCTGCTCTTACTGTCATTTTATTATGATTCGTTATGTTGTGGTGGTTTTGCTTGTGAAGAACTGCTGGTACCAAATCATGGTTTCATACTTGTTCACGATTGCATGGTTGCCTCATGGTGAACTTAAATAACGCAACACCTTTATACCCTTAATGTATTTAAGGGTATGACTATGCTATCGTAATGGGGCATTTTAAACAGTTATGTCTTTACTTGTGATGATATGAATATTCTTCTATCATGTATCCCTGATTAGAGTTTAGAGAACTCTATAGATACTCAGGGTCTCATTTCTATTACCTAGATTGTTCAGGTGACAGTTGCATGCAACAGTGTGCGTGAAGTTAACATGCCTCTGTCATGCACTTGTTTTACATTTGTCTCTGTATAGACTTATTGCATGTTTATATCTATACCCCATATTGCTTTTTATGCCAAGAGAAGTTATTAGGGAACAGCTTGTAGGCTGAATGTTTATGTGTTGATGCAGTGCGTTGTGGGGGAGTGTGTTTCTCACGCCGCTAAATCATCCAGTGCGGCTCGGCTTCATGGCCATCTGGGGACAGGACTAAGCATTTGAACAGTGAAGGAATGAAGCTGAAGTAAGCAAAGGGGGAGAAAAAACACTGAAAAGAGTGAGGGGGACTATCTGGAGGGGGACTAACCTCCCTCAGTCTGCCCACCTCCCACATTTCTGTCTCTCCCTCTCATGTCCTCCCACTTTCCAGGCCCCCCCTTACTCTACCCCCTCCCTCATTGTGTGTTCCTCAAGGGTTTCTATGGTAACCTTTTGTTATCATGGCAAAGCCTAGTCAGCATTAGCAACACAATGCTGCTTCTATCAAGTGTATGCATGTGTATGTGAAGGGATAAATGTGCAATCATTATTTCATTGTACTATATATGCATAGCTTAAGTTTGAGCATGTTGCACACATTTGGGGAGGAGAGATGCAACAGCTGACGGGCTAATAATGGAAGTCTGATTGTGGGATAAGTGTTCTTGTCTAAAAGTCTGTGGAAATGTGTTAATGTTCCATATAAGCAGATGTTTAAGCACAGTCAGGGATGGGGATTTAAGGACCAGCAATTATTGTCAGACAGGAGTTTTATTTATTCATCCCATTCTTAAAAGAAATGGAAATCATGAGTTCTTTACGTTTATTAACTGCCTCTGTATCCAGCATAATTTCACACATTTCAAACCCAGCTGGATGCTTAAGATATTGTATGATTTGTGTGTGACTTCGTTGAGAAAATGTCTTTTTTGCTTTCTTCGAAGTTCTGCCATGTTCATCACCCGAATTGGCCGGTGGGTGTATTCCTTGGTCCACCACTGCTGTTTTCAATGAAATGAAACTTGAGCTTCATGTTTTCTCAGTGAAGCTAGTTTAGCCTAAGCATTACTGGACAATGTGGATTGACTCCAATATTTCTCCATGCTCGCTGGCTAATAAGTAGTAACTGGTCGTTGCACCTTGAGTAAAGTGAATGATTTATTGATTCCCGGCCGACTGAAATCTGCTTGTTTTATTTCATCAAAATTGTATATACAATTTAAAATTATACAGCACATTATTTCTTAGATGCCCTCCATAGAATATATTTTACGGACCACTGTCTCATGTTGTAAGTCATACACATATACACATATACATGTGTATGATGGAACTATAAAGTTTTCTTTATAGTTCCATCAAACCTTAATCCCTGCTTACTTTCTAAATAGGTTAATGGTGGTCTTGTGGACATATAAAATATAAATTGAGTGATGCATGACTTTCAAGTGTCTTTATTTAAAACACCAGATTTTTTCAGCTTAAATTATTAAGTACTTCACAAAACGTCACAGCAAACAAGCGCTGACAAATACAGCCTGATGTTTTAGGTTTATTAGAATTCAGTATATTAAAATATTTGAATAATCTGGATTTTCCTCTTGTTCCAGGATATAAAAACTGTAATGTCTTTTTAAAGCATGAACAAAGTTGTTGTCTCCTCCTGTCTTCTAAGGCAGGTATATTGACCTATATGGGATAAACCTGTGGAAAACATTCATTTGGATTCCCATTGTCTGTGTCCATGTGATTATGCACTGAGACACTGGATTCCTGAAAGTGCTTTCTCTCCTTCCCCATCTGTCCAAACAATAAGATTTAACTAGACCATCAAGGCTAAATCTATCACCTTCTTAACAAGTAGAAACTGAAATAAAGGGAGTTTTATGGGATTTATGGGAGAAGAAGGTTATGTCAGAAGTGAAGGCCCCATTCAAATGGCTGCTTGTTGTAGAATATTATTGTGATTAACATTTATCATAGATCTATACGTGTGTGCGTGTGAAAGAGGAAGAGCGAAAGTGTACCTTGTCATCTTGAGATGGTTGCTTGTTGTGTTTTCCCTGATTCAGTTGTTAAATAGCTGGGTTTACCCCTCTGTGGGAAGTCTTTTGACCTCGTGTTTGATTCGATCTGATGCTGAGTCTGAATGCCAACTAACCACAAAACTCTGTTTGGTTTTTGCTTTAGATGTCATGAACAATGCTTTGTTTGTAGATGTACATCTTTGTATCCATAATGGGATGATTTCTTTATTGTTATTTTTTATCTAATGATGTCTGAAATGAAATTGTCTGTACATATAATTAAACATTTGGCTGTTGTTGGTTATATTTAGCATCTGATAGTTTAAATAATTGCAGTAATTTACTCTAAATAGTCTTAAAAAAATAAACATTGAGATATTATGTGTCAAACCTCGCCTTAATCTCAAACAACCTTTTTTCAGTTATAGTCTTAGCCTTATATTTGTCAGATTATTATAATGGTGTTAAGTGCAATTTGATTTGATTCAGATTTTAGAAGATTGCTTTCTGCAAAATCTTTAAAAAGCCTTTATTCAGTTCTAAACTAAATGATTCAATTATCTGCAATTAACACAGGTGGTATTAGTATTATTGGGAGGTGGAAGAGAAGAAAAAAGAAATCTAATAGTTGTATATACATTAAAAAAAAGCACTGGTTATATATACATTTGTGAAGTATCTCTGTTTATATTTAGATTTATGAAGTACCTCTCTTCTGTTTGAGTGACAGTAGGTCATATGAAACCTCAAAAAAAGGTAAAAAAAAAAAAAAATTTCCAGCCTGCCTCACATATATCACCTGTTCTGCAAGTACTTCTTAAAAGCAAGTAGAGTAACAGTATTGTTGCTTATTTGTTAATCTTGTACTGTATGGCTCCGTTCAAATCCACACTTATATATTTTATGTCTCCTCATGTGATGGTAGTGAGGCAGCTGGGAGAGTGAGCGAGTGCGTATTAGATTAACGAAGGATCAAATACGACTAAATATTCCCCAGCACCTATCTGTCTTCTATTGCACCTGTTATGTTATTCCAAAATAGTTTAAGCACTATGCTATACAATATCCAAGATTCTATTTATAAATGGATAAAATATAATTATAATATAAAATATAATAATAATAATAATAATAATAATAGTAACACAATTTTGCACCAGAAATGCATTATATTAAACGTTTGTTATTAAACTGCCATTAGTAAGATGATGGGGTCATCCTAAATTTGGTTAGGTGGTTTTTCTCACTTTATCAATACCTGAGAACTCTGTGTCCCAAAATATGGATTATCTGAATGGTCACAAAAGCATATAAAAAAAGCCACACAAAATGACAGAATGGTGAATCATTTTGCTTGAATTAGCTTATGATGTTAAATACAATCTGTTGCAGATGTGATGCTTGTGTGTTGTCCGGTCAGACACCAGATGAAAACTAATGGATTAAGGTTTAGGAGAGCAGGAGACACCCACAAGACATTTCAAATTTAGATATGCAGAGTGAAGTTAATGATATACTTACTCATTAAGTAACACTATTTTTGCACTTTAAAAAAGGAAAATGTTAAAGAAAACAGAATGTATATGCAGATAGCATTACAACTTCACCAGTGTTGTATGTGGACATATTGGAGAGCTGAAATGCTCGAACAGCCAACATGGGATTTTATCTATGTTAAATGTATCTACACCCTGTCAGGTTGTGAAAAGCATTATTAAGCTTTTGTTTGTATATGTATATAGTTCGTTTAAATAGCACTCTATTGTAAAGGTTTAGGTAGTACTGTGGCATAGTGGTTATCACTGTGGCCTCCAGGGTCTGTGTGCGTGGAGTTTGCATGTTCTCCCCATACTTTTTGGGCTTCCGAATTGCGTATTATGCATAAGTGAGTGAGTGTGACTGTGTCTACATGACCATGTACAGAATAAGTGGTAGAGAATGTAGAAGTGGTTTAATGTTTTCTCTATACATTTAAACATGTACTTTTTTGTTGTTGTTGTCTTGCCCTAGTGTGCCAACAGTGCCAGTGAAGAACCTCAATGGTTCCAGTCCCATTCATCCAGCTTTAGCAGGTAAGACTGTAAGCATTATTGATGGGTCGTTCATGACCGATTCGTTCTTTTTGAACGAGTCTTTAATGTGACTCAGAAGAACGAATAGACTCAGAAAGTGATTCGTTCATTTTCTACTGGGCATGCATGCGCAAAGCATTGCAGGAGCAGAAATGAGTAGTTACTTTTGAGTCTTTTGCTCTGAATCGTTTGTTTTTTTTTGTCACGTGACTCCCATAAACGCTACGCAGTGCAATAGATTCAAAAGAACGAACGACTCGGACCAGAAGATATGAAAGGTGAGCTGCTCTGTTTATCATATGTCCTTAGCTGCATTGTAATATTTTCATTACTGGAACTATAGTCAAAATGTGTGTATGTGTTGGGTGTCTGTTTATTGAAAATTTAACATTTTATTTTATTTTATTTCTGAACAAAAGAATGAAATGAACTAAATGACTAAAAAAAAAAGATTTGTTCATTTTGATGAACGAGTTTCAAAGAACCGAGTCACTAAAATGATTCAAAATTCCCATCACTAGTAAGCATATGAGTACATCTGATATATTAATACAAAGCAATTTAAAGAAAATGGGATTGAAATAAATCAGTGTACAGAAAGTTAGGGGTTTAGTTAAATCCTATAGGCATTAATTACATTTGATCTTCAGTATATTTTGTACAAAATCTACATTTAAAGAGGGTGTATATTATTATTTTAAAATGTACAAGTTGGCCATGTCTTAAAAGTAGATAAATAAATGTATAAATTCTCCCAAAACGTTTAACTGAATAAATAAAGTGTCTGACCTGAATATATTGATGATAATTGACAGAAACATGTTGAGGGAATCGAGCTCCAAAGTCCCCTAAAGCGACAGTGTCCTAATTTTGCAGTGCGAATCACCGTATCACCCTGTGTAGTTCCTCACCTTGTGTATGTCTGTATGTTCCAGGGATCACAGGTATTCTGATGAGTGCAGCTGGGCTGCCAGTGTGTTTGACTCGTCCTCCTAAACTGGTGCTTCACCCTCCTCCTGTCAGCAAAAGCGACATCAAACCCATCCCTGGTCTTGGACACTGCTGTCGGAAGACCACCAAAAAACAAGCTCGCAAAGGTGTGGCTCAACATGTATACACAAATGAGTTCAAAATACTTAACATTACAACTTTGTGTTTTCCATTACAATCTAATAAGTTGTAAGACTTGTATCACATTTTAAATGCTTTTCTCAGTGATCATTCCAAAGCATATTCTACATAAACATAATATAATAACATAATAAGCATTATTTTCCCCCCAAAAAACTGTACTTAAACATAAATATTATGCTTTCTAGGCAAGACTCCAGAGGAAGTAGTAAAGCGGTATCTACAGAAAGTCAAGAATCCCCCAGAAGAGGTATATGTCCTATCAATCTCCCCCTATTTCTTTGATCTTCCAGTGGTACACACTCTCAAACACATGCACGCACACTCACACAAACACACAAATGCAGTGTTGACTTAGGCATGACCATTAACTTAAACATGAACACCTAAACATGGCATAAACCTTACAACATATTGCTGATGAGGCTGAGTTGATCAAATTTAGTTTTTTGATTTTACTTATCTGGAATCACACTAATTGAAGAGTATAAACATTGTGATTAACCTTTCATGTCAGAAGTGTATAAAAGCACTTGTATATACTTTTTCTGACAAAATATATATCCTCACTGATTCCTTTTAGGACTGCACTATCTGTATGGAACCTTTGACTGGCCCCTCTGGTTATAAAGGTCCAGGTGTGGGTGCTGTGTCCCGTGCGGAATCAGTCGGTCGACTGGCACAGTGCGGCCATCAGTACCATCTGCAGTGCCTGGTAGCTATGTACAACAATGGAAACAAAGATGGCAGCTTGCAGTGTCCCACATGCAAAACGATCTATGGTGTGAAGACGGGCAATCAGCCACCTGGGAAGATGGAGTACCATGTCATTCCTCACTCACTCCCAGGACACCCTGACTGCAAAACTATTCGTATAATATACAACATACCACCTGGCATACAGGTAACCTATATTCAAGTACTGTTTGACTAAAAAAAAAATAAAAAATCATTTGAAAAAACATGTAAGACATTTATGATTTTTTTTTTTTTGCTGTTGAAGGGCACTGAGCATCCAAACCCGGGAAAGCCTTTCACAGCAAGAGGATTTCCGCGACACTGCTATCTTCCAGACAGTGAGAAAGGACGGAAGGTTTGTTGATACTGCTTTATGATTCTGTTAACAACCAGCATAAGTTATTATATGTACATGTATAATGCATTGCCTGGCCAAACAAAAAAAAAAAAATTAAATAATTAAAATTATTGGGCTGCATCAAGCAAAGAACACAAAGGAGATGATAAAAATCCTGGAACGGGGTTAAGAACCCTTCAACTTTATCAAAACCTGGAAGGAAGAACTGTCAACTTTGTGGAAGAAATGTGGTTGGGGGAAAAATGGATATCACTTATTGTAAACACTTGGTGTAGTTGCAAGGTAAAACATTTCACAGTAAAAACAGCTATGTTTAATAGTGAAAGTAAGACAATTTCCATAAACACACAATGTAATGAGAACTAGCAGAATTTGGACTGAACTGAACAGCTGTGCGGACTTGTTACTTTAAATACTTTGATATGGAGCATAAAGATTGGATGTTGGATCAATAGAAAAAGGTCATGTGGTCTGATGAGTTAAGAATGACCCTATTCTAGAGGAATGGGTGTGTTGGGGTAAGAAGGGAAGAGCATGAAGTGATGCACCCATCATGCATAGTGGCCACCATATAAGACTCTGGAGGCAGTGTTATGATCTAGGGTTGGAGGTGGTCTAGGCTCAGTAACGTTATGTGGCAATAAAATTCATTCAGCTGATGACCTGCTTATACAGAATGACATTATTACATTAGTGGATTTTTTTCATCCCTTGTGGCACAGGCATATTCCAGGGCTCAAACTGTAAAAGGGTGGTTCTGGGAGCTTAAGGAATCATTTTCACACATGAACTAGCCACCACACTGTATGTTGTAATCAAAGCTTAAAGTGGTTGAATTAAACTTTGAAGTGTGCAACGTCTCTTTTTTTGGGGCCAGGTAGTGTATATACAGTAATTGTATGTACTGTATGCATATGAACCATAGGTTTTCTTCCTCGTTTTTTTTTTTTTTTTTTTTTTTTAACTTAACCTTTAATTTCCCATTAATAGCAAGATAATTTGATTCACTTCACATTCTGTAGCAGTACATTATGACCAAATTTATGCACTTATATTTATAGGTGTTGAGACTTTTATTGGTAGCATGGGACCGGAGGTTGATCTTCTCGGTGGGTACATCTAGCACCACGGGTGAGGCAGATACAGTCATCTGGAATGAGATCCACCATAAAACAGAGTTTGGCTCCAACCTCACAGGCCATGGCTACCCTGACCCTAGCTATCTGGACAATGTGTTGGAGGAGCTGAAGGCCCAGGGCATGACAGAGGAAGATGGGCAGCAGCTGTGAGGGACAGAAAAGACTGGGGGAAAGGATACAGAGTTAACTTCAAATCCAAGGGGTATAACTGGACAACTGGAGAATGAGGATTATTTTTTTTGTTGGGGGTTGGGGAAATTTTCTGTTTTGGGGAATTTTTTTTTTTGAGGTGCAAAGTATGTGCGTGTGTGTGTGTGTGTGTGTGTGTGTGTGTGTGTGTGTGTGTGTGCGTGCATGTATGCGTGCATCAAAGAGTGAATGTATGTTTATA
>JAQMYG010000038.1:12791001-12802857 GCA_030014215.1 Clariallabes teugelsi | reverse complement strand
TAAATTTCATTTCACCCCCCCCCCCCTTTTTTTTTTTCATTTTATCTTTATTTTTTCTCTCTCTTCCTTGCTTCCCCTCTTCCCATTATGTTCCCCGTCGTCCCACCATCAAGCAGAGTATTGTTAATCTCAGGGTCGTGGGTAAGAGCCCAACGTTGGGGTATTGCTGTTTTGCTATTAGCAAAAAAATCTTGCGACGCCACGTTCGTACACGTGCAGTACGAATCTTGAACCACATGGTTATAAAGAAATGAAGGAACGGAACATTGTTTGGATTTAAATAAGTTTAGTTTAGTTTGTTTATAAACCTTTAGTTTATATCATAACCTAACCATAATTCTTAAAGAAGGGGAAGAGGGGAAGGACTAACTGTATGACATCCCTGGTGGTCTAGTGGTTAGGATTCGGCGCTCTCACCGCCGCGGCCCGGGTTCGATTCCCGGTCAGGGAACGTCTGTTTTGCAACGGATTTGAAAAGAAGCGTAAAATAAAGCCAATGTTTCGAAAAATCCGCACATAAAATTTCACCCATTTTTACGTGTCACACATTTTATGGACTCATAAATACAGTGACATAATTATTTTAATGTTTTCGATGCCCATAAAAACCAGGCCAAAAACTAATATATGCGCTGTACAGTGCTAAATATTGATCGAATCTGTCTTATACAATTCAAAAAAGCAATTCAACTACAAGGAAGCTTTGCGACATGGCCAATAATTTACACATCTAGAACGACATACTGTATGAATAAAAAGCATGAACCTCCTTCGAGCCGGATTCGAACCAGCGACCTAAGGATCTCTGCGACAACCACTACAGTCCTCCGCTCTACCAACTGAGCTATCGAAGGGCCATGGTAAAGGCTCTCTGGCAAGGAATGATAAAATAACTACTTTATTCCTCGTTGTGGCCACCCGTTTAAATGTGTCTTTTAGTTGCGCAAAACAAAGGACATCAAACTTTTCAAAAGGAAGCAGCATGGTAATATTTTTAACGGAAGTAAAATATTGCCCTAAGAAATTTAAGAAAGAAATAAGTGTTCGAATGGGGATGCGAATTGGCTAATAAACTTTAGTGCTTGCGTCCTCTCGTGGACAATGAGACCAAAAAATAAAACGCACATTGTTAGTGATCAAAACCCAAACAAAAATAACAAAAGAGATAATTGTTGCCAAAACCACGGTGCATGCTAAAATACATAGTAAATCCCTGTGCTGTTGTAATAACATGATTCCACCTTTAGCCATTTGATGCGCAAAGAAACATGCCCTTTGTTTGATCAAATTGCTCTGCTCTGAAAATGGACGGTGTTGTTGGATCAAGTAGGTGGAGCCATGTTGGTGGCCCAGGCACCAGAGAAGGAGAAGAAAAGCAAAGTTATTGTAACTTTGCAGGATTTAGCAGCTGGAATTATGACATTCTCATAGGCAGAGTCTCTTCGGGCCCTAGGCCCTAAAATTTGCAAGGGGCCTCTCCAGCCAACATTCATCATCATTATCTTACAATATAATAAATAAGTTTGTCACAGCCTGTTGACATGCAGTGCCTCTATGCAAAATAGTCTCATTAATAATTCACACAAAAGACATGATGCACACATGCATATCCCAATTCACATGTATGGAACCCAATTCACGTGCACAAAAAAAAAATCCACAAAAAACGACTTGTTTGACAATATATATATATATATATATATGCAAATGCAAAACACAATTCACAGATGTACAGCTGTGTACAAAATTTCATCCAGGGCACTAACAACCACTAGCTGCCGTCTGCAAATGAACTGTAGGTAGTCAATGTTTAGTGGCTGTATCTCCAAGATATGAACCAAACAATCATGAAGTCATTTAAGAATGTCCTGCTGGAGAGATTCCTAAATGATTAAAAAGAAAAGACGTATTTCAATGTACAGACAGTAAGTTATAACTTTTAAAATAAATGTTTTGAATCATGCTGCATATCTTGTTCAAACCACATTGATTCAATATAGTTGCTACATAAAGTACAACATCCTATATGTATTTATTGCTGTAACTGTAAGTTCAAACAGACCTCCCAAACACCAGTTTAGAAAGTCATAATGAATGATCAATTCACCACACTCAAATTGTAAAGACAATAGTCAATCACATGCTATTTTTACTATGCTGAGTGTTTGCATTGTTTCATTTGAAATTGAAAAACTGTGACAAATATGTAATGAGGGTGAAGTGTTTATAAAGATGACAAAAAAAGGACTTAAGTGATGTCAAACGAATTTAATCTTAAATGAAACATAAGGTTTTGCACAAACTTGTGGAGTCCATGCAGGCCCGAGTGAACAGTGCCATTAAATAGAAAAGGGAACATTACCAAAAACTATGAATCTCTGAAATTCGTGGAAACATTTAGAATATTCTAGTTTTCAGTCAATTTGTTGTCAATAATATGTAGTAAAATTATTCACCAAAATTAAAAACGAATCCACAATAAAAGCATTTTTAATGGTAGTCTAGTAGTCCAATAATTGTAGACCTCACTGTATCTGTGTTTTGTGATTTACCACATTTGTTGCTAGGCATATGCTACATGTGTATCTCCCACTGCACTTTCCTTTCTTAAACCTAACAATATATAGCTGTATGAAATCAGCGATAATAAAAATTAGACATGTTTTGGGAAAATGTAAGATAGCAACCCTACTGCCTATTAATGGTGCAGGAGCGCTCATTAAATGGATTGAATGAGATAAAATTGGTTTAGATCATATATTTAGTCACCAGATTTCAAGCCAACTGAGTGCAGGTAGAATATTTAAAACAACAACATGCTCACTAACAGATCAATAAACACCAGTGCAAGGAATAGCTTTTCTAAGACCTGTTATCATTCTTCTTCTAGAGACTTAAGCCCAACACCTTACTAAGCACTTTCCTATCATTTGTAAGCAGCATTATTATGGTTTTCCATGGTTGTCCTTTTGTTGTTGGTTTTCCTATCTGCAGCCAACTTCCTGTCTTTCTTCTAATAACTGTATGTAGTTTCATTAAATTCTAAAAATGTGTATATTTATTTTGTGGAACCAAAAGGTCACAATCAACATAGTATACAGGCTACAGTAAATATATTCCTTTATGTATTCTGAAAGTGTTGCTGTTGAATCTTTAAAATAGCATACAAAATCTTAAGGCAGTTCAATGGTGGCAATAATCAGGATGTAAAGAGCCTTGCAAAAGTATGCATACCCCACATTTTGCCACTTTAGAATCACAAACGTAAATGTGTTTTATTGGCAAAGCAGCACACAATTGTAAAGTGGAAGGGAAATGACAAATGGTTTTCAAAACCTTTTACAGATAAATATCTGAAAAGTGTGGCGAGCATTTGTGTTCAGCCCCCTTCAGTCAATACTTTGTAGGACCACTTTTCGCTGCAATTTCAGCTGCAAGTCTTTAGGTGTATGTATCTACCAGCTTTGCACATCTAGAGAGTAAAAATGTTGCCCTTTCTTCTTTGCAAAATAAACTCAAGCTTAGTCAGATTGGACGGAGAGCTTCTGTGAGCAGCAATTTTCAAGTCTTGCCACAGATACTCAACTGGATTTAGACCTGGATTGTAACATGTAATTTGCAATCTGTGATATTTTCCTAAGCATATTTTCCTAAATTCTAGCTAGTATTTCCAGCTTTGCTTACCCCCCCAACTGATTCAAGCTTAATGTCTGGATATTTAGGTTAAATATTGTTCCACAAAATTAATATTATACAAGTACAACAAGTAGATGATTCTTTTGTCCTTTTGACATTTTATTAAGTGACATAAACAGTGTTCATTGGCCAAGCGTTCTCAAGACAAAAGAGGATTTATTTAGCTGATAATCATGTCAGCTTCAATATAATGGATGATTTCTCATTCATGTTCCTTAGCATGCTTTTAGGTCAATAGCACAGAGGAATGAATATTCAGTTTCACAGTTTGTGTTATACCATCCAGCTGAAAAAAGGTGAAAATGCAAACTTTAGAAACATGTTGAAACAGACAGTATATCTGACAGAAGTATATCAGTATCAGGATGACCACAGATAAGTAAATCAGAAAAAAAATCCATTAAAATTACCATTTTTCCTCATGTAAGCACATGTGTAGTTGGACACGCTGCTCAGTGACTGCCAATTAGTATAACTCAACTCAGATGTGTCAAACCACAGCCACACTCCCTGCACAATTCACACTCATATTCTTTACAGACTAATTATATCAATAAGACAGAAAAAAATAATTATTTCTATGTATTTATTTAATTTATATAACTGTGTTCATGGATCACAAAGTTTTGTGATGAAAAAAAAAATTAGACCAATTTAAATAACTTCACAACTTTTTCCTCCTTTAATGTGACCTGAAATAACCAATACAACTCAATTGAAAAATAAACAAAATCTTTTAGGTGGGGGGAGTTAAAGTAAATAATGTGCACAAGTGTCCTCTTATAACTGGGGATGTGGATGTGTTCAGAATTAAGCAATCACATTCAAACCCATGTTGAATAGGAGTCAATACACACCTGCCATCATTTAAAGTGCATCTGATTATCCCCAAATAATGTTCAGCTGCTTCTCTTACACTTTTCCAGACATTCTTTAGTCACATCTTACAGCAAAAGCCATTGTCCGCAGAGAGCCTCCAAAGCATCAGTGGGATTTCATTGTAAAAAGCTATCAATCAAGACAAGGCTACAAAACAATTTCCCAGGCATTAGATATGCCATGGAACATATTGAAGACAGTCATCATTAAGGGGAGAAAATATGGTGCTAAAGTGACATTTACAAGAACTGGGCATCCCTCCAAAATTGATGAAAAAATTAGAAGAAAACTGGTCAGGGAGCCTGCCAAGAGGCCTACAACAACATTAAAGGAGCTACATGTGACAAGAATCTTCTGCATCCTTCGTATGTCTGGGCCATGGGCTAGGGTGAAGGAAAAACATCCAAGCCCAGCTAAATTTTCCAAAAGCATATTTGAAGTCTCACAAAAACATGTGAGAAAATGTGTTATTGTCTAATAAAATCAAGGTGCTGTAATAAAATCAAAAGGTGCTTAAACAAAGTATTAGTTTAAGGGTGTGCATATTTATGCTACCACATTATTTCAGTTTTTTTTATTTTTTACCCCTCAAAAAGATTTCTGTTTATTTTTCAGTTGAGTTTGAACCAGTGAGGTTATAGGCCACATTAAAGGTGGAAAAACTTATTTATCTTGGTCAAATTTTTGGCATTTAACAGGGGTGTGTAGACTTTTTATATCCACTGTAGCTATAGATGTGCAAATTTTAGGTCAATTCAGATTCTATTTAGAGGCCACTGTAGAATATAAGAATATTACCTGGAAATGGTAAGCTCCAATCCAAGCTTGTGTTACACCAGCTATGTCAAGCAAACTCTGCAGGAAGTTGTATTCCCTAATGTTGTGTACAGATGCAAGTCTTGACTTTTGAGCTACACACTCAGCCTAAAGACATAATCAGAAAGGAAGAAAGAAAGCAGTAGAAAGGATCAGATCTTGTTGTAAGAAATCATTTTACTGTATTTATTTCTTTGTCAGTTTATTCCTTACTTTACTCATATTGAATTATTATTATTATTTATCCTTACATATTTTGTTTTATGATTGTTATACCTACCTCAGCGTTAAGCCAGGACTGAATTGTTCTCACGAGACGAAAGCAGCGTGATCCATATTTGACCCATCTAGATGGACAGGGGTTATACTTATCTGTGGAATATAGTACACATCTCTGCATATGTATTCCATGCATAGTCTGCTTTCTTTAAAAATAAATTCTATTTGATCAGTCCTTTTTGATTAACTTGGTTAACAAAATCACCTTCAGCATCTGCATCTAATTTAAGAGCTTCCACCTTATCCTTATTGAAAATACAAGTGTTACCGGCATCCTACACTCTTGTGTCTGACTCCCATAACATCACAAACACAGTAGTGTTTGTGCTGAGTAGTAGAACCAGTATATCACTGTACTGACCTGCCTCAATCACCTCCTCCACAGCCAGTTCAGTAGTTTCCCCTAGAAGAATTAACCAAATTACCAAATTATGATAGCAATGGTAAAATTGTGAAAACTTATAAATACTTATAAAAACTAAAATATCATGTTTATATTAGTGTAATATATTTTAATAATTACAGCCAAATATATGAAATACTTATTAGAGTGTATCATTCCTTCACAGACTGTTCACTGTTGTTTATCACTAACCTGGAAGTTTCTGTTCCTGTTCAGGTTTAGTCTCAACTGCTGCAGCTGCACAAACAACATAAATTTCACAGTACAAATAATATTACACAAGTCACAATTATTATTATATCAATTATCACACTATAATTAAGATCTCTTGTTGTCTCACCTGTGGCAGGTTTCAGTGTACAGGTAGCACACAGCAGTGCACACACAATCCAAACCTTCATGACGATGATGATGACTTTTAACTATTTGGTAAAGAAAAATAATAATCATTATATAATAATCACACATTAATAATTTAATGTGTTCCAAATTAAATAATTTCAGTTTATAAAATAAATCCCCTGTTTCTTCCTGTGATCCTAGAATTATATGGTTCTACCTCCTGTTTATGCCTAATCCAGATTGAAGAGTCATGATATAAAGTTTTATGTTTCAATGAGGCTTAGGCTAGAATGAAAATGAATTTTATTTTCAATTAAGAAGAGAGAAAATGTACCGATCTTTAGGTCTCAGTTAAGATCTGTCATGCAGAAATGTAAAGTAATCTGTGGAATGATGGTCCCTGCATGCCATTTATACCCGTCCGTCCCATGAGTTGCATAAAGTACACCAGGAAACATTACTCCAGGACCATGTTCCCGCATTCATTTATGGTTTACAGAAATCTCAATGATAAAACCTGTTCATGATAACCCTATATTTTCTATGTTGACCTTTATACACCAGGACACAGCATGATTTATTTTAAGCCACTAAAACATTTGCATTTAAATGATAAGAATTGGTTCAAGGTGTTGATGTGCAAGAACACCTTCCTGATATTAAATGTAATTTTTAATTACCTACAGGAAATAGTGGCACCTTTCCAGTGACAATAATCGGATTCTTGTAAGCAATAATTGTTTCTGTTGACCTTTACCCTATGGTTCCATTTCAAAATATGAATAAGATATTATTGTTGCCAAAACGACAGTGCATGCAAAACTTCATACATGCCATAATGCCTCCCTGTGTTGTTGTAATAATCTGATTTCCAATTCAAACATTCAACTTGCAAAGTGAAAAAAATGGATGGAAGCCTCCACAGAAACTATTTTGTTTGCTCTGCTCTGGAAAATCAAACTTTTTGGTGGATCAGGCAAGTAAAGCAATGATGATTTGGGGGGAGAGAGAAAGCAGAGCAATGATAAATTTGCAGGAGTTAGCAGTTGGAGACATGACATCCTCTAGGAAAAAATATGCACCGGGCCACTTCAGCCAACATTCATCGCCATTATTTTATAAATAATAAATAAGCGCATCTGCTCATAGGATTTAACAGGTGAAGCAGCGATGAAGTCCTTGCCTTGGTGTTCAGGACGCAGAGATCACAATGTAGGCTACTCACTGGATGTGATGGACTGGCCATGTGGAATGAGAGACACTGGTAAAATAAAGCATTTATTTGTCTTTGGGTGCAGTGTGTAACTAAACAGGCAAGTTTGCCACCTGTATACAGCCTTAATAAACATAAATTCCTGCAGATTTTATGTAAAATTGTTGCCATATGTTTAATATTCAATGTTCTACACTTTCTTGCACACTGCTATTAAAGAGGAAAGGGGACATTACCAAAAACTAATAATCTCTGAAATTTTTGTCAGCTCTTTAATTAGCCTTTCACTGTAACAAGCACTGTTGAACCGTTTTCTTTATAATGTTCTAATACTGTCCCTTGAGAATCCTAGAAAACTATAAGCATCAATTTTATAGCTGATGGTTGACTTTTGAAGGCTGAAATTTTCCTGGTTTGTGAAGGAGGATGTTTCCATTCCATACTCTACCCTTCATTCTCAAACACAGATGTTGTCTTTGTTGTCACAGGCAACCAGATGTTTATAGCTTGTCTGAATATTATGTAGTATAGTGTGTAGATGTATAAAATATAGCTGTACGAAATAAGCCATATTAAAAATTTACATGTCCTGGGAAAATGTAAGATAGCAGTCCTACTGCCTATTGATGGGGCAGGGGGGCTCACTGAATGGTTTGATATAGATAAAATTGAGTTAGATCATATCGTCAGTCATGACAAAGACCCAGCCGACGTCTTCACAACAAGCCGGCGTGATTATTTGATAGAGAGAGAAAGAGAGAGAGAGAGCACCACACTACGTAACAAATAAAGAAAGTAGATCATTCTTTTATCCTTTTGATGTTTTTATTAAGTGACATAAACAGTGTTCATTGGCCAAGTGTTCTCAAGACAAAAGAGGATATACAGTATTTTGCTAATAATCTTGTCAGCTTCAAAATAATGGATATTTTTTCATTTATGTCCCTTAGCATGCTTGTAGGTCAATAGCACAGACGTATGAATATCCACTTGCACAGTTAGTGTTATACCATCCAACTGAAAAAAGGTGAAAATGCAAACTTTAGAAACACATTAAAATATAACGGTATATCTGACAGAAGTATATCAATATCAGGATGAGCACAGACAAGTAAATTAGCAAAAATTATTACCATTGTTTCTCATGTAAGCACATGGGTAGCTGGACACACTGCTCAGTGACTGCCAATTACTGTAACTCCACCGAGACGTGTCAGCCCACAGCCACGCTCCCTGCACAAATCACAATCATATCTCTTACAAACTAATAATACCAAAATCACAGGGCAAAAATGGCTTAATTATCTTTTTATTTATATATTTTTTCATTGACCCTTAGATAGCTATAGAAACGTACATATTGAGTCAATGCAGGTGCTATCTGGAGATCATTGTAGAATTTAAGGGTATTACCTGAAAGTAGTAAGCTCCAATCCAAGCGTATGTTACACCAGCCATGTCAAGCAAACTCTGTAGAAAGTTATATTCTCCAAGGTTGTGTACAGATACAAGTTTTGCCTTTTGAGCCACACACTGAGCCTAAATACATAATCAGGACGGGAGGAAGGAAGAAAGAAATTCATAGAAACGATCAGCTCTTGTAAGAAAACATTTTTTACTTTGTCAGTTCATTCCTTATTTTGCTTCCATGGAATCTTAAAATGCATTTTTTCCTTATCCTTAAAAATTTTATTTTATGACTATTATACTTACCTCAGCATTGAGCCAGGACTGAGTTGTCCTCATGAGACGGAAGCAGCGTGATCCATATTTAACCCATCCAGACGGACAGTAGTTATACTTATCTGTGGACAATAATGCACATTTTTGCATATGTATTCCATGCATAGCATGTTTCCTTCGAAAATAAATTCTATTTGATCAGTCCTTTAATTTACTGGATTAATACAATTACCTTCAGCATCAGCATCTATTTTAAGAGCTTCCACCTTATCCTCAGCTGAAAATACAAGTGATAACTTAATACTTCAGTCTTGTGTCTGACTCCCACAACATCACAAACACAGATGTGCTTATAGCAAGAACCAGTATAACACCGTACTGACCTTCCTCAATCACCTCCTCCACGGCCAGTTCAGTAGCTTCTCCTAAAGGAATTAACCAAATTACCAACTTATGATAGGAATAAATTTGTGTGTTAAATTGTGTAAACTTCTACGTTGTTTAAAATAACATTTGTTCATATTAGTGTAATATATTCTAATAATGCCAAATATAAGAAATATTTATTAGAATGCATCCTTGCTTCCTAGACTGTTTACTGTTGTTTATAACTAACCTGGAAGTCTCTGTTCCTGCTCAGGTTTAGTCTCAACTGCTGCAGCTTTAGAAACAACATAAATACAAATGCACAGTACAAATAATATTACATAATTCACAAACATATGATTATCAATCATGACACTATATTTAAGATTTTCTGTTGTTTCACCTGCGGTAGTCCTCAGTGTAAAGGTAGCACACAGCAGTGCACACACAATCCAAGCCTTCATGCTGACGACTTTAGCTATTTGGTAAAGAAAAAAGAGAATCTAAATGTGTTCAAGATTAAATAATTTTAGTTCATATCATACATCCCTTGTCTCTTCCTGTGATCTTAGAACTGCCATGATGATATAGAGTTTTAGGTTTCCAATGTGACTTAGGCTAGAATGAAAATGCATTTTGTTTTTAGTAAAGAAGAGAGAAAATATACCTATTTTTAGGTCTCAGTTAAGATCTGTCTTGGCAGAAATTTGAAGTAATTCTGTTGAATGACGGTCCCAGCGTGCCATATATACCAGTCCATCCCATGAGTTGCATAAAGTACACCAGGAAACATTACTCCAGGTCCACATTTCCGCTATTCATTTATGGTTTACAGAAATCTCAATTATAAAACCTGATAATGATAACCCTATATTTTTTATGCTGACCTTTGTACACCAGGATACAGAATTGTTTATTTTAACCCACTAAAAATTCACATTTAAATGATAAGATTTGCTTAATGATGTTGATGTGCAATTACACCTGCATGCTATTAAATTTCAATTATCTACAGGAAACAGTGTCACCTTTCCAGTTACAATAATCAGATTCCTGTAAGCAATAATTCACTGTTGACCTTCACCCTATGGTTCCATCTGAAAATCTGAATAAAATATACTGAAATATTAATAGGCCTACACGTGACATTATTTCTTTTCACAAAGCAGCATAGTTGTATTTTATGGCAGAACCTTTAGCCGATAAGCATCCGAATTGGGATATTGGTTAATAAATTAGTAAACTGTGGTGTTTGCTTCCTCTAGCGATGTCAAACATGTAACCCAGGGCTGTTTTTTCTAGAGACAGCAATCATGGAAAACCCAAACAAAAAAAAGATTATTGCTGTGAAAACCATTTTGCTAAAAATTTACTTTGTACATGACATAGTATAAAACAAGCATAACATTTAACAGATGAAGCAGCAATGAAGTCCTTGCCTTGGTGTTCTGAAGGCAAAGATAACAATGTAGTCTACTCACTGAATGGGATGGACTGGCCATGTGGAATGAGAAGCATTGTTAAAATAAAGCATTTATTTATGCATTTTTAAAGAAGATTTTGTGTCAGATTGTTGGCATATCGCAGGCTTGGATAGGAGCTTACAGCTTCCAGGTAGTAAGCTTAAACATTATAATCGCCCCAAAAATGGCATCTGAATTGATATAGATGGAAGAACTTTGGGAAAAAATAAACTTTTGAAAAACGTCAAGCAAGTCTTGGTTTACGAGTACCGAGTATCATGTACAGTATCACGCATGCGCTTCTTGTTTTGACGCCGAGCGTCACGTGATCACAACTAAGCCAACAGTTTTTTTTCTCTCTTGCGCTGCGGAATTGTGGGTAATCCTCTCCCCTGCTGGGTCTTCGTGCGTGTCTCTTACTGGTATAATCAACATCCGTGCATTTGTGTACTGTTTACTATAACACTGTGACCACATGTGTGTGTGTGTAAAAATATTTTATTTTGTGTTTGAAAGCGCGTGTGTACAGCGCTTGTGTACTGTTTCTTATAACACACGTGTGTGACGCGTGTAAAGCAAAAGAAAGTCTTATTAGAGGTTAAAAAAAAAATTTCTCCCTCTCTGTCGTTATGTGTGTGCGTTATGTATGTGCGCGCGCGTAATTTGACACCGCCAGTTCACACACTCACTCTCTCTCTCGCCTTTAGTGTGTGTTT
>JAQMYG010000038.1:12780900-12790901 GCA_030014215.1 Clariallabes teugelsi | reverse complement strand
GTGATTGGTTGATTAGATAATTGCATTAATGAGAAATTGAACAGGTGTTCCTAATAATCCTTTAGGTGAGTGTATATGTGTGTGTATATGTGTATACTGTATATATAGATGTGTATATATGTATATTGTATATATATGTATACTTGTTTCACATTCATTTGCATTCATTCTTACAATTTTTTTTAATATACTTGCACAACATTAATACTACTGTACTTATTCATATTCATATTTACTTACATGCATATTTATTCTTATAATTGTACACCACTATTGCTTGTGTAGCTTGCACCAGTACCAGTAACGTGATGTGACAATAAAAGTGATTTGATTTGATTTGATTTGATTGGTTGTAACGTGACACAGTGTGGAAAATTTCAAGGGGAATTAATAATTTTGCACTGTAGCTGCCTGATACATTTAAGTATCATACCTGCATACACAGTTATGCTAAAGATCATGCTGATGATCGTTACACTTACATAAGAAAGAAAAAAACATTCATACTATACTTTAGGTTTCAGTGTCTGAAAATTTTTTTATGGTGTGCTTATGTTTCTTTAGTTATTCATGTAATTACTGTAGTCTCATTTAAATTCTAAAGTGGTGTAAATTTAAAGAGTGGAACCAGAGGATTTAAAAGATCATGATCAGCATAGTATGCCATCTACAGTAAACATATTTTATATTGAATTTATGTGTTCTGTGAGTGGTGCGATTGACTTATTACAAATATGCTAAATTCTTAAGTCCATTTTTTAGTTCTGTGTGAATTTTTATCAAGTTTTACTTTTCTTCTCTGTTTTTGTGTTGTTCCAGTGCAAATAAAAACATTAAGCATGCTAAAACATTTGCAATTGGAAAAACTTTCTGAGAGAAGCATTGCATTTTCTGCCAGAATTGCAAGGGTGCAGATATTTTTGCCCATTACTTTATTACTACAGTCGTGTATGGCTCCCCCAACATCACATAAAGATGGGATTATAGAAAGAACCATTAAACCATTGTACTGACCAGTGTTGGGGGATGTTACTTTTTAAAGAAACTTATTACATTACAA
The DNA here is from genome assembly GCA_030014215.1 of Clariallabes teugelsi. Taxonomy (NCBI): domain Eukaryota; kingdom Metazoa; phylum Chordata; class Actinopteri; order Siluriformes; family Clariidae; genus Clariallabes; species Clariallabes teugelsi. Next base: position 12,789,841 of record JAQMYG010000038.1, on the reverse strand, counting down.
AATTACTGTCAATAAAAAGTAATCAGTTACATTACTGCGTTACTTTCTGATAAAAGTAACTAGTTAGAGTACTTTTCCATTGCAGAAAATGAAAACTCCTTTGTGATTCCTCATGCATGTTGTTCCAGTCAAGACCTTTATAATTATTCTACCATCATCATTCAGCAAAGTTTGTCCCATAATCTGTTAACAACTAATACCCATATCTCACCTGCGCGGTGGCCGTAAGTACGGTTTATCATGATTCACCATGAGTTTTGGCGCTGTGATTAGGTTTCCATCTTTCCGCACGTCGGTCCTCGCGTAGTCAAACTGCATAAATGAGATAGGGGTATAACAGCAGGAATAACAGACAGGGGTCTGGTTATCGGGGGCGGGGCTTGTAGGACAACTTTCACACACACACACACACACACACACGGATTGGGAATGACTATTGTCTGGCTCACGGATTACATAAATTGTCTGAATAACTGATTACATTTTTGAAAATATAACTAAATAACCGAGAACTTAAATGGCGGACCTAACGCGTAGATTACTCGTTACATCAAAAAAGTATTCCAAGTACTCTAATGCGTTACTTTCCAACGTGTTACACCCAATACTGGTACTATGCATATCAGCATCTGCTTACGCTACTCTGTGATTTTACATGGCCTACCATTTCGTAGCTGAGTTGCTGTCGTTCCTAATCATTTCCACTTTGTTATAACATTTGACTGTGGAATATTTAGTAGTGAGAAAATTTTATGACTGGACTGGTGGCATCCTACCACTGTACCATGCTGGAATTAACTGAGCTCCTAAGAATGACACATTCTTTCACAAATGTTTGTAGTAGCGGTCTGTATGCCTAGGTGCTTGATTTTATACACCTGTAACCATGAAAGTGATTGCAACACCTGAATTCAATGACTTGGATAGGGGAGTGAATACTTTGGGGAAATACAGTGTATGTATTAATCATTAATGTATCTGACAGAAGCATACAAGTATATCTGTATAAGTGCAGACATTTAAATCAGAAAAATTACCATTGCTCCCAAACACATGGGTAGGTGGGTTGATTGACAAGCGAGAACCAATTAGAATATTGGAACCGAGCTGGGTCAATCCACAGCTATACACCCTACACAATACACAATCATATGACTTATGGCCTAATCAAGGAACTTGATAACAACAGATTTTCTATGTTGCCCTCTGTGAAGAAGGATACAGTGTGAAATTTATATTGTTTCATGCTGATTATGTGCAATAACACCTACAGGAAGCCATGGCACCTTTCCAGTAACAATAATCAGAACAATCAGTTTATCTTTACGGTTTCAACCATCCAATCCGCACACAACTTGGCACAGTTTTACACTGAACCCATCTGAATGTCTCCCAGAAAGTTATTAGCAACTTTTCAGCAAGTTTAAGGCATCGCCATGGCTGAACTATTTGCATCCTTAATGTTTTGAGATCATATGGGCCGGGTTTGGTGGCGATCATAATGGTGCATGTGCTTCAGCCAGTCATTGTTTGTGTACGATGTGTAGTGTGTGTGTATAGGATGTGTGTGTGTGTATGTGTGTGTATAGGGTGTTTGTGGTGTGTGTGTAGTGTGTGGTATGTGTGTGTTTAGTTGTATGTAATGTGTGTCCATTGTGTGCGGTTTTTTTAAATGACCCAAAATATCTGACATCCTGTTGAGTTGAGCCCATGACATGCATGGTGAAAATTGAGCTCAATGAGATCTATGATCAATGAGAGCTATGCAGCAAAATCTCCTGTGAAGGCCACACTCAGAGCCCAGCCTCATAAATGTCCTTATGGCAGCAGATTTCAATTTGTGTGCTGAGTTTTTGAGCATGTTAATACACCCAGAAGGGTCTGGATGATTGAACAAAAAAGAATCCTTATTAAGAACAAGAGGGCCCTCGCACATTTATAACATCAGCACTATTAATGGCAATGACATCATAGTCACATTTGTCATTGTGCTGATGTCATAGTGCTTGGGCCCTAATAATAATCTTTAGAAGAATAAGAGGGCCTTCAAACATTATGACATCAACACTATCAAAACAGCATTACCAGAGCGATGGCAATGACATCATGTCATCATCGTGCTGATGTCATTGTGCTGATGTCGTAGTTCTTTGGCCCTAATTAGAAACTGCTAGGAATTGCTAAACCAATTTTATCTCCATCAAATCATTCATCAACCCAGCAATAGACAGTAGGTCTGCCATCTTACATTTTCCCAGGACATATCTGTTTTTTAATATGGCTTTTTCATATATCTACATGTTACTGCATAATATTCACACATGCTTGATCCTTGATCCACTCCGTCCTCTGTGGTGTTCTAGCAGGATGCTGGCTTTTCAGCCTGTTTATTCTTTTTTGTTACTAACTTATCAACGCCTATACAACATTCACTCCTTCCTGGCTTAAAATGCTAAATATATATGTACTGGATTTGATCAGGAGTGGGAGATACACATGTAGCATATGCTTAGCAACAAATGTGGTGAATCATGAAACACATACAGTGTGGTCCAAAAAGTAGTCTGAGACTACTATTAAAAATGCTTTTATTTTGCATTCTTTTTTAATTTAATGAAATAATTATATTAAATATAATTGACAACAAATAGAGTGAAAAGTAGAATCTTTGAAATGTTGGTATGAATTTCAGAAATTCATAGTTTTAATAATGTCCCATTTTCTCTTTAATGGCATTGTGCACTTGAGCCAGCATGGACTTCACATGTTTTTAGGTTGAATCCATGGAAGTATCCTTGAACCTATGCTTCAGTTGAAGAGATTTAAAATGAGAAAAATCTGATCTTCTGAACAAAATATTTAACATGCTAAAGAATTTACTTTGTTTTTAATATTTTAAATTTTTTAAACTGTCTGTTTATTTTGTTTGTGACATTTGTATATTGTACACACAGTAGCCTAATGATAAACAAAATGTAGTGATAGTTATAAAATTAGGGAAAGTCTAACTCCTGAGTGGCACCTCATCATAACTCGTGCTCCATCAGTTGTTATGGGCACCAGCCTTTTAATGGATATATTTTTCCCACAGTTTTCCCCTTTAATAAAGGTAAAATTATAATTATATAATTTAAATATGTAAGCATATACTTTACTACATGGAAGTTGTGAGCACCTATCCAAGCATGCGATATGCCAGTAATGTGAAGCAAAATCTGCAGGAATTTATGCTTATCATGGCTGTGTACAGGTGCCAAACTTGCTTTTTTAGTAATACACTGCACCTAAATACATAATTTTAAAAATTAAATCAGCATAGCTTTAAAAACCTTTATTTTAACTCATTTCCCACACAGTTCTCAGTCCATCCCATCCAACAAGTTGCACACAGTATTCCTGGAAACTTTGATAATCATCCAGGTCCATGTTACCCAAAGTCATTTATGGTTTACATTAATCTCAACTTACAATATCCTGATGACAGATCATGAATCCTGGTCAAATATGATATCAACCTTGTTTCTAAGCAATGGCCTCTGTGCGAAAGCATAAAGACTTAAAAGAAGAAAAAACACTCAAGTGATAAGAAATGGTTTGTGATATTAATATGCAAAATCAATATCCTAAAATTGGCTACTCCCTTCACAACTTGTGGTCAATCTATCATCCCTCTAGTACACTTCCAGAGAATTGTAAAATCTAAGCAAAGGCTAATGAAAGCTGTTCTGGTTGCTCATGGTGGCTCATAGTGGTTCAACACCTTACTAAGGCATTTTCCTCTCATTTGTGAGCCATCTTGCAATATGATTGCCTTATTAATATTATTATAATTTTTCATGTACTTCCTGCCTTTTATCTAATTAGGAAAATTAAATTAATAATCTTCAACTGTGTATATTTAATGTTGAAACATTATTTTTAAAAAACATCTATTACACAGAAAAATGCAAATAGATCTTTGTTTTCCTTTTGATTATTATTATTATTTTTTTTAAGATGATTTATATTACTGTTAATTAGACAAGTCTTCTAAAAACAAAAAAAGAATTTATTTTGCTCATAATGATATACAGTTACACATATTTATCAAAATAAGGGACAAATATTCATTTATGTTCTTTAACATGCATGTAGGTCAATAGCACAGACGAATGCATATCCATTTGCACAGTGACTGTTAGACCATCCAACTGAAAAAAGGTGAGAAAAACTTAAATGAGAATGAAATCATCAGTATAAGTCATACTCATATCCTCATAAATGTATCTGACAGAAGTATACAAGTATATCTGTATAAACTCAGACATGTAAATCAGACAAAATTACCATTGTTCCTCATGTAAGCGCATGGGCAGCTGAATGGATCGATGAGCGAGTACCAGTTAGTGTATTGGAACCGAGCTGTGTCAACCCACAGCCATGCACCCTACACAATACACAATCATATGACTTACAACCTAATAATATCAATTGCACAGGTAAATAAATGGCTTAATGGGTTTGAAATGTAATATTTTTATTTATATAATTGTATTCCTTTGATTAGTGTCAGATATGCTCACTGTCTGGATCAATTCAGATTTCTTTTAGAAGCCACTGTAGTAAAATGGTATTACCTGAAAGTAGTAAGCTCCAATCCAAGCGGATGGTACACCAGCCATGTCAAGCAAACTCTGCAGGAAGTTATATTCTCCAAGGTTGTGTACAGATGCCAGTCTGGCTTGTTGAGCTACACATTGAGCCTAAAGATACAATCAAGACTATAATAATTAACTTAAAATAAATAAATAAACTTTCTTTGTCAGCTACATCCTTATTTCCAGTGCATCATAAAATGACATTGCTATATTTACCTCAGCATTGAGCCAGGACTGTATTGACCTCATGAGACGAAAGCAGCGGGATCCATACTTAACCCATCCAGTTGGACAATAGTTATACTTATCTATGAACAATCATTCACATTTCTGAATATGCATTCCATGCATGGTCTGTTACTATTGAAAAATAAATATACTTGTAAACATATTTGATTAAAACTTTTAATTTACTCGTTTAAAAAATTACCTTCAGCATCATCATCTAATTTAAGAACTTCCACCTTATCCTCAGCTGTAAATACAAGTGATGATGTATTACTACAGTCTTGTGTCTGAATTGCACATCATCACAAACACAAATGTGCTTATAGCAAGAACCAGTATACAACTGTACTGACCTGCCTCAAGAACCTCCTCCACAACAAGTTCAGTAGTTTCCCCTAGAAGAATTAACCAAATGACTAAATAATAATAGCCATAAATTCTTATCTTTTTAAACATATGTTCAATATATATAAATAAATATATTTATTGATTGAATCTCTATTTTATTTACAAATGTATTAACAGATGATTCCACTGTCATTCTTATAATATTAATAACAACCAAACTTAAGTATTTATAATATAATTTAGTATTTAAATAAACATGTTTAATTTCTTCCCAGACTGTCCACTGTTGGTGTCACTAACCTGGAAGTTTCTGATCCTGCTCAGGTTCAGTCTCGATTGCTGCAGCTGCAGAAAGAAACATATTCATCTAAGTAGAAACAACACTACACAAGTCACGGATATATCAATATAATCACACTATATTTAGTATTTCTTGCTCCTCACCTGTAGCAGTTCTCAGTATAAAGGCAGCACACAGCAGCATACACACAATCCAGACCTTCATGATGATGATTACTGTAGATAAAAGATAAACCAATTAGTGAAAATGTGATCCATGTCAAACAAATGTCATTTTAACATGTACACACTCTGTCTCCTTATATCTTAGTATTATCATTGTCCTCCTATAATTCCTAATCCCAACTGAGCCATCATGATATAATCTGATAAAATCCAAATGGTACTTAAACTAGAATGAACATGCGTTTCAATGTCAAAAAGAAAGAAAGAAAGAAAGTACAGATTTTTTAGGTCTCCAGTTTAATCTGTTTGGTAGTTGTGTGTATTCTATGAGATTCCTGACATGCAATATATATATATCAATATATATAAGTCCATCCCATGACCAGCAGACAGTACACCAGGAAACATCACTTTAGGACCATGACCTTTTATTAACTTAGGTTCACAGTAATCTCAACTATAAAAGCTGATCATAGATTGCTGTGTGATAGAGTGTGATAACAGATTTTCTATGTTGCTCTGTGTGCAGAAGACTACAGTGTGATTTACTGTACACCACCAATAAATCCACATTGTTTCATGTGCCATACAGGAAGCTGTGACAATTATCAGATCGCATAAGCAGTACAATCACCCTATCTTTGTGGTTCCAGTACGATATCTTTTAACTTTTTTTTTAAATCATTAAATAAACAAATAGTAAAACCAAATAAACAAATATTTATATATTTATTTGAATATATTTGCATCCAGTGGCATCCAGACAGCATGCAGTGGCTATCCAGACAATATGCAGTGGCTGGGAAATTAACCCAGGCATTCTGCAAGGCCGGCAAGAAACCTACTGCTGAGACACCAATGCCTTTAAACAACTAATGAATGTAATTTTCTATTAATTTGCTTCTTGTATAAAACATTTCGAAAACATTTCATAACTCTCTAGTAGCCATTAATTATTGAAGTACCACATGATGAACCCTGCTATTTAAGCAATATCCCATTGCGTAATGGTTCTGTTGTAGTGAATATCAGGAGGGCTGTAGGCACATAGCTATATGTAATCACAGCATTGCAGATTTGAACTGTAGTTTATAAGCAATGATGTTTCTATAAGCATTACTTGTTCTTTAAACAACTCAGCTACGGAGGGTGCACAAGCCAGTGTAGTCTTAGTGTTGTGCCCAAAACCTACTGGCTACCTTTGCCCAAATATCAAAGAAATAGAGAGAGGGCAGATGTGTCCAGAGACAGAAGAAAACAAGGAAGGGTAAAAGCATAGAGGTTAAAATAGAACTTTGAATATTGGCACTATGACTGGTAAAGGGAGAGAGCTAGCTGACATCATGGAGTGGAGGAAGGTAGATATACTGTGTGTACAAGAGACCAAGTGGAAGCAAGGCTAAGAACACTGGAGGTGGGTTCAAACTGCTGGACTACTACTTGGAAGGTCCCAGGTTCAAACCACAGCACCACCAAGTTGCCACTGTTGGGCCCTTGTTCAAGGCCCAAGGCTCAGTTTAAAAAAATAAATAAAAGATAAGTTGCTGAGGGTAAGGGCATCTGCCAAATGGAACACAGGGTGACATGTAAGAGTAGTGGAAGATTTACTCAGGTGGACTATCTGCTAGTATTCACTCACACACTCTCACTCATATTCTATACGGTTTTATCCTGTATTCAGGGTCGTGGAAGGCCTGGAGCCTATCCCAGGAGACTTAGGGCATGAGGCGGAGTACACCCTGAACAGGGTGTTAGTATTCATAATACTGTAAATATATACTGGGCAGACAGAGAGACTGAGTGGAGAAGGATGTACTAAAGGTTAGCATGATTAAAGATGCAGATAGAAATATACTGATAAGCTGAGAGAGTGTTTTGAGATGGTGGAAGGAGTATTTCGTAAACCTGATGAATGGAGAAAATAAGAAAGGGAGACAAGGTTGGATGAGGTGGAGGTTGTGAATCAGGTACAACAGGATATTAGTAAGGTTGAAGTGAGGACAGCTATGAAGAGGATGAAGAGTAGAAAGGAAGTCTGTCCTGATGACATTCCAGTGGAGGTATGGAAGTGTTTAGAAGAGATGGAAGTGGATTTGCTCACTAGATTTTTTTAATTTTTTTTTACTATATTCTAATCTAGTATTAGAAGAGAAGTAACAATCTGTGAGCAGCAGTACAACTTTATGCCAAAAAAGAGCACCACAGATGACATGTTTTCGTTGAGAATGCTGATGGAGAAGAATAGAGAAAGTCAGAAAGACTTGCATTGTGTGTTTGTAGATCGAGAGAAAGTGTTTGACAGGGTGCCCAAAGATTAACTGTAGTATTGCATGAGGAAGTCATAAGTGGCAGTGAAGTATGTGAAGGTGGTGCAAGATCTGTACAAGGACAGTGTTATAGTGGTAAGGTGTCCTGTGGGTATGACCAACTGATTTAAGGCTGATGTGGGATTGCACCAGGGATCGGCTCCTAACCCCTTCCTTTCCAGTGGTGATGGACAGATTGACGGATGAGGTTAGACAAGAGTCCTCATGAAATTTGTCCTTTGACTCCACAAATCTGGCCTTTATGGTTTAGATCAAAGCATATTCATGTATAATGGCCCAATCAAAGTACAGACCTACGGAAATTGAATTGTGAATCTTTGGCAAGACTTGAAAATTGCTGTTTACGGACACTCTCCACCCAATCTAACTAAGATTTAGCCATTTTGCAAAGAAGAATGGGCAAAAATTTCACTCCCTAGATGCGCAACGCTGGTAGAGACATACCCCAAAAGACTTGCAGCTATAATTGCAGTAAAAGGTGGTTACATAAAGTATATAATATAAAAGAGCTTTTTACAAATGCACACCACACTTTTCAGATTTTACTTGCTAACTTAAATAAAACGTATTATATATATGAGAGAGAGAGAGAGAGAGAGAGAGAGAGAGAATAAGCAGAAGAGCATCAAGGCAATAATCAATTAACCTTAAACAGGAACCACATGAGCAGACATTATTTAATAAAACACGCCCCTGATTTATTTGTTTTAACAACTTAAATGCACATAAAAAGGATGTCCCATGTGGTCCTATTCATATTTCAGTAAAAAAAAATATTCAGATTTTGCGATGGAGCCATAGAGTAAAGTTCAACACTGACAATTATTGCTTACAGGAATCTCATTATTGCCTTTGGAAGGGTGCTACTGTTTCCTCAAGCAAATCCATCAATATCAAGCAAATGTTATTGCACATCAACAGCATTAACCAATTCTT
>JAQMYG010000038.1:12751456-12763051 GCA_030014215.1 Clariallabes teugelsi | reverse complement strand
TAAGCTGATTAGCATGTTGCTAGCCTCATGTTAACTTGCCACGGCAAGCACCACTCACATTTTCTTCAGGAAATGTACCTCTCTAGTTATTCATGTTATTCACATCTGTCTATCTAGCACCCGCATAGGATAGGGAAACATGCTATACTGAAATCCATGATAATACTGCATGGATATCCATGATAAAACAGACATTTTTACATTAAATAATGTATCTGAATTGGTTCTTTTTTTATTTTTTTATTTCACAAAGTATGGAAACTTGAAGTTTATTACAAATGTTAACTAGGTGAATTGATTTCCAGGAGTTTCTTGTTAAAAATACAGTGTTTTAAAAAAAAAATAATCTCACTGTATTACCTTTGCACACATGTCTCTGAGTCAGTTTCAGACATCCCTGATACTTCCACAGCCCGTAGACGGAGGGAAACCGACTTTCCTGATGCCCAGGAAAATATGTTTCCCATACTTTAATTGAAAGACAGTGTTTTTTAAAACATTCTGTGCATTGTGTTACCTGTGCCCCATGTACACATGTCTCTGAGGCAGTTTCAGACATCCCTGACACTTTCACAGCCAGTAGGAGGTGTCACATTCGGGGTGGTACAGGCTGATATTATTGCCGTGGGCACAAACAGGCAGGCATAGGCGCAGAGGGGTGTTTTCAACAAAAGAGTCTTTAATGCAATAATAACATAAAACAAGCACAATGAAGAGACCAAACCAAAACAAACAAACAACAAACAACTTAAACTATAACAAGGCATAGTGTGAAACACATGTGATATGGCGAGACACCGGCGCTATGACGGCACATACAAGACGTAGGACGAATACAGGCTCTAATACCTGTTACACAAAACCTAAGCCCTATGGTGAAACACAGGCTTAATGACGAATACAGGCTCTAATACCTGTTACACAGATTATAAGCCCTATGGCAAAACACAGGCTTATTGACATAACGCATAGTACACACAAACTAAGCATGGAGCTGAAACGGGACAAGATGAGGGATACGAAGGAACCAAAAGACTCAGGACACAGAGAAACTCGGGCCACAGAGACACAGAGACTAGGAACACAGGGACACTGAGAGGCTAGGGACAATGAGAGGCACACTACTTACCTAAATTCTAACACAACATGACACAACATCGAATCAGCTCCACAGACACTGAAACACAACGAACATATAGGTTTGACCACATTAGAGCCTTATCTGACTAAAGAATGAACAGAACTTAAATTCAAACATAGATGAAAATACAAAGTAAACAAAAACAAAACAAAATGCTCAGATACATGACAGTGATTACAAACCAACAATGCTCGACCCAGTTTCCCAGACCAACCAGCTATTTATAGAAGATTTAATGACCTGCCTCGGATCAGGTGAGCTCCCGCATCACCTGACCGAGGTGCCTTCTGGGAAACTGAGTCTGCAAACAAAAACTACAAACAAAACAGTGACCTCTAGTGGAGATCCCTTACAGTACCCCCCTCCCCCTTAAACCACTCCTCCGGAGTGCTATCGGAGATCCCTTATCCTAGGTGCATTTCACCCGACTTGCGCCATCTATGAGCTGACTCCTCTTGTAGACCGTGCGGCTGAGGCAGCACCGGATCGATGTAGTAGGCCGGGCGGTGGAGGCAGCGCTGTGTCGCTCTCGAAAGTAGAGCCTCGAAGACAGCGCTGGGTTGTCCCCCAATCCGGGAGGCCGATGCGGTACTGGGTAGTCCTCAAAGCCTTGAAGCGGCGGGCGCTCAATGTCGCAGTCGGATGGTTGAAGCAGTGCTGGATCCTCTTTATAAACCGGGCGGCTGAGGCAGGACCGGATCGCTGTAGTAGGCCGGGCGGTGGAGGCAGCGCTGAGATGTAGAGGTTATGGAAGCTCCCTGGATGCGCTCCGAAGAGACGGTGCCTCCACTTGAGGCCCACGGACGATGGTGGAGCCTCCACTTGAGGCCCACGGACGATGGTGGAGTCTCCATTTGAGGCCCACGGACGATGGTGGAGCCTCCACTTGAGGCCCACGGACGATGGTGGATCCTCCACTTGAGGCCCACGGACGATGGTGGGACTTTCATTGTTCCCAGCGGTCCCAGCAGTCCCAAAAAAAAATTTCTCCCGGGGGGCCCCTCTGCTATGCCTTGGGAAGGTCGAGCATTCTGTCACGTTCGGGATGGTACAGGCTGATATTATTGCTGTGGGCACAAACAGGCAGGCATAGGCGCAGAGGGTTGTTTTCAACAAAAGAGTCTTTAATGCAATAATAACATAAAACAAGCACAATGAAGAGACCAAAACAAAACGAACAAATAAACTTAAATTATAACAATGCATAGTATGAAACACATGCGATATGGCGAGATACCAGCGCTATGATGGCACATATAAGACGTAGGCTCTATGGTGGAACACAAGCTCTAAGACATTACATACAGGACATAGGACGAATACAGGCTCTAATACCTGTTACACAGAATATAAGCCTTATGGCGAAACACAGGCTTAATGACGAATACAGGCTCTAATACTTGTTACACAAAACCTAAGCCCTATGGCGAAACACAGGCTTAATGACGAATACAGGCTCTAATACCTGTTACACAGATTATAAGCCCTATGGCGAAACACAGGCTTAATGATGAATACAGGCTCTAATACCTGTTACACAGATTAAAAGCCCTATGGCGAAACACAGGCTTATGGACATAACACTAGTACACACAAACTAAGCATGGAGCTGAAACGGGACAAGACAAGATGAGGGATACGGAGGGACCAAAAGACTCAGAAAGACTCGGGACACAGAGACACAGAGACTAGGAACACAGAGAGGCCAGGGACACAGAGAGGCCAGGGACAATGAGAGGCACACTACTTACCTAAATTCTAACACAACATGACACGACATCGAATCAGCTCCACACACACTGAAACACAACGAACATATAGCACATCGCGAGTTTTTCCGCTGTGAGTACGTTTCCATCTTTCCGCTCGAAAAATTAAACATGTTTAATGCCGAAAAATTTAACATGTTTAATTTTTTTGCCGGTCCTCGCGGAAGCTTGCGGTCCTTACAAAACTTCACGGAACGCCAGCGGAACGTCGGCGGGCAAACGCGGCGACTCACGGTGCCTAACTTTGCATCTCACCGTGAGGCAAACCGCATAGGTGAGATAGGGGTATTAACATGTTTAATTGTTTGCGTGGAAAGATGGAAACGTAATCACGGCACCAAAACTCGTGCTGAATCATGATGAACCGTACTTACGGCCACCTCGCGAAACCGCGTAGGTGAGATACAGTAGGGGTATAACATGTTTAATTATTTGCGTGGAAAGATGGAAACGTAATCACGGCACCAAAACTCGCGCTGAATCATGATGAACCATACTTACGGGCACCGCGCGAAACCGCGTAGGTGCGATAGGGGTATTAAACCTCTACTCTGTCATCTCAACGTATTCATTACATAAGTGCGCTATACAACCCCAACCACTGACATGCTTCACATTGTTTCTGAAGCTGGCGAAGAGTGTTGTCAACTGTTTGTCAATCAACTATGATTGTACTGTATACCCGGTTCGTTTCACCGCTACTACAGGTTACATGAAAATATTAGCCACAGTTTGGTGATTTAATTTATATATTTGTCTATTATGGCATGCTATTGATAAGTTAACCCATGTCGAAATAAACGTTATTGGAAGAATTTTGTGCAAAGCGCTGTCTTTCTTAACGCGGTCATGCAAAAGGAGATGCCAAGCAAAACACAAGCTAAAGTTTTGTGGCTCTTTGTTCCTAATTACACACAACATTCATTCGTTCATTCGTCACTTTGACTAGTTACTAACAACATACAGTATATATACAGTATATACAGTATCTATCTATCTATCTATCTATCTATCGATAGATTGATAGATATTACCTGTGTTTTGTTAATGTTGACCTGATATTAAGCACGATCTAAGAAAATACTTAAGCATAAGTATGAAAATTAAACACAATACAGACCAACACCCAACATTTAATCTATTTAAGAAAAAGGTAATGGCAATGTTCTCTTTGCATTGGTTTATATCCTTTGGGAAATAATAACAACAATCAATATGGTTGAGATAATGCTTCATGGTAAAAGTATCAACACATTTACAAATATAATAATAACAATATTAATACATATAATAATATTAATTATATTATTACAACAATAACAACAACAACAACAATAATAATAATAAATAAACAAAAAAACAAAGAAAAAAGGCTAACATAAAAGGCTAACTTTGTGTTGTGATATAACACGGGGTTAATTACAAAATTATGGAGAAAAACCTTTCTTATTACAATAAAAGTGGTCTGTTTATTGTTAGTCCTAGTGTAGTCAATAAATTATTGTGATTGGGCAATAATTTATTAGGTGCATTATTATAAACATTTTTGTTAAAAAAAAATATCATTTGTGTTCTAAATATAGTAGGTTCCAAAAGTCTTAGTGTACTAGTAAAATGCTTCTGTCTGACATTCTTTTTTTTCTGGCATTCTTAGGGTGATTTTACAAACACAAAATACATGGGAACGAATCAGAACAGGAAAAATAAGAACATTATTAAAAAAAAAAAAAAAAAGGTGCAGGTGCCCTCTGGTGGTCTGGTGAAAAATTGTTCATAGTTGATGTGGCAATGAATGAAAGTATCAGGAACAGTTAAGAATATTAAAAGTGGAATATTAAAACGATAGAGTACTTTTTAAGTAGTTTATGTCTCACTTTTGCTTTAATGGGATCAAGCTGTCATAAACTTCACAAGTTGTGTGAAACCTGATAAGCAATGTTGGATCAAATTAATCAGCATCATCTGAATGTGTTCTTTAATGGAAACATAAGACTCATTGAAAATATGAACTTTTATATGCAGGAGTTAACACCGTGAATATCACAACTTTGCTTGTGTAATAAATATTAATTATCGATTATAATACCAGGATAATACAGGATTATGGGCATCGAAGGCCATAGGGACCACCAGAGGTCCAATCCCACAGAAAAGTCAATATAACACAAATTGCTGAAAAAAAATAATTCTGGCCAAAATAGAGCAAAAGGTTTTGAGAATGCCACAAATATAATTTTTCACAAAGTCTGCTGCTTCAGTGTTTTTGGATCTGTTTTGTGTCAGATGTTATTATGGTATACTTAAATATAATTACAAGCATTTCATAAGTTCAATTCAATTCAATTCAATTTTATTTATATAGCGCTTTTAACAATGGACATTGTCTCAAAGCAGCTTCACAAAAATGAAAGAAAATTTACAAAAAATGAAAGAAAATTTTTTTTAGAAAAGAAAATAAGTGTCAAAGGCAGTCCTGTGTCATGCCAGCAGTGCCAGCATCCCTGAGACTATTCATGTGTGGGGTTGCTTCTCAGCCAATAGAGTAGGCTCACTCACCTACTGTAAGAATAAAGAATAGTACCAAAACATCCTCCGAGAGCAACTTTTTCCAAAGATGAATGTACAGATCAATGTGTTTATTATTCGTGCAGGAAGTTTAAAACCAGTTTGTTTCATATTTTCAGTAAAACGTGATGCTAATCAAAAGTAGTGATGTAAAGGGCCACTATGAGATAAAACACAGGTCGTTAGAGGAAACATATCCGCAGCACTCCGAACTGAGAGCCCAGTGTTACAGTATGTGCTAAAATGACTCCCTGGCATGGATTGCCCCCCTACATAATTGCTATAAAAATATCTATTTCAACATTTGTCAACAATTTTATCATGCAAAACTGGCTAAACAGAATTGAATGAAACTTTTGCAGCACTTAGATATCTGCCTGAAGTTTAACTCGCACCATAAGTGAAATCAAAATGTTGAGTAAAAGCAATGGCATGAAAAGATATGTGTCAGATTTAATAATCTACTTTAAATAAGTAGACTAATAAGCTACTTGCTCAGAACACCTGCAACAATAGATATCAATTAGAAAATCAAGACTGAATATTTTTACTGGGGTTATAATTAATATTTTCACGACTGAAATAACAGTGCTGAAGTGGTATAAGTGAATTTGAACATCTACTTTTTCGATTTCTCATATGTGATCCACTCTCCGATTACCTAACATGGAGTGTATTTGGCTGATGAAAGAAGTACAACTGGAAGTACAATACGACACTCAATCTTTCTAAATTTTATTTCTTTGCATTAAAAAGTTAGGCAGAGAGATATGACCAACAGAAGCAACGTCTGATCATAACACTGCCTCCCCAGGCTTATACAGTACACACTAGGTACATTTAGTGCCTTGAATTCTCTTTGCATTGTGTGCATGGAAATGCTCTTACATTCACTATTAAACATAACTGAGTCTCCCATTCTTTTTGTAAATTTAATTTCACGTTTTTTTGTGATCTTCGATTACAATCATTAATAATTTTTTTCCCCAACCACATTTCGTAATCATCTATCCTTGCAGGTTAATGCATTGGACAGGTACCCTTAACCCAATAAGCAATGAATTAATGCACATCATAATATCACACACACACACACACACACACACACACACACACACACACACACACTCACAGTATGTGTATTTTCAAGTTGTACATTTTGTTTGGTAACCAAATAATTTTTTTTTAAGAATGTTAAAGCTGCTTTGTGATCCATATAAAATTGGATCATACAGACAGTCATGAGATCTCAAGCTAACTGAATCCACAGAATATCATAACATTAATATTGATGTTAGACAGTGCTGACTACTGTACCACCATCATCAAAACATCAGTAGAAGGAATACCTTTTGTAAGAATTAGTCATCCTATTGCCACGTGGTGGTGTAGTGGTTAGCAGTGGCACCTTGCAGCTCCAGGGTCTGGGTTCCTGGCCAGGTTCAAGTCCTGTCTCTGTGTGCATGGAGTTTGCATGTTCTCCCCCTGCATGGTGGGTTTCCACCCACAGTTCAAAGATGGCTCATGGTTGCTCAACACCTTACACTTTCTTGTCATTTGTGAGCCATCTTGTAATATGGTTGTCCTTTATTATTATTTTTTTCTCATGTACTTCCTGCCTTTTATCTAATTATGGTAGCTTCATTAACGTTCTTTAACTGTTTATATTTAGTGTGTGGAACAACATTATTTAAAAAAGAAATCTAGTACACAGTCTACAGAAAATGCAAATAAGCCTTTCTGGATTTCTTTAGATTTTTTTATTAAGTTCATTTTTTAAATTTCATTTTTCAGTGTTCAGTAGACAAGCTTTCTCAAAATTTTGTTCAAAATAATATACAATTACTCACACATCATAGACACAGATACAATTGTTCATTTATGTCCTTTAACATGCAGGTAGGTCAATAGAACAGATAAATGGATAATCAGTTGAACAGTTAGCAGTGTACCATCCACCTAAAAAAAGTTGTGAAAAATCAATCATTATTAGTAAAAGTCATAATCTTATTAGCATAAATCATGTATTAATCATAAATGTATCTGACAGAAGCATACAAGTATATCTGTACATCACAGACAAGAAAATTAGAAAAAAATTACCATTTCTCCTCATGAGAACACACGGAAGGTTATTCTGATTGACGAGCATGAACCAATTAGTGTATTGGAACCGAGCTGTGTCAACCCAAAACCATACACCCTACACAATACACAATCATATGACTTACGGCCTAATAATATCAATTGCACAGAAAAATAAATGGCTTAATGAGTTTTAAATGTAATATTTTTATTTATATAATTGTGTTCATGCACCTTTGATTAGTGTCAGAGGTGCCCACTGTCTGAATCAATTCAGATTTCTTTTAGAGGCCATTGTAGTATAAGGTTATTACCTGAAAGTAGTAACCTCCGGTCCAAGCGCCATATACATCAGCCATGTCAAGCAAACCCTGCAGGAAGTTGTTTTCTTCAACGTTCTGTACAGATGCCAGTCTTGCCCGTTGAACTACACACTGAGCCTAAAGACAAAAACTTTCTTTGTCAGCTACATCCTTATTTCCAGTGCATCGTGAAATTTAAGTTCTTTATCATGACATATTTTGTTTGATGATTGTTATATTTACTTCAGCATTGACCCAGGACTGACTTGACCTCATGAGACGAAAGCAGCGTGATCCATATTTAATCCATCCAAATGGGCAGTCGTTATTCAGATCTGTAAACAATAATACACATCTATGCATATGTATTCCATTCATAGTCTATTTCTGTTGAAAAAAATATATACTCTCTCTATATATTTTCTATTTGAATATATATTCAAATATTAGACCTTTTATATTACTTGGTTAATAAAATTACCTTCAGCATTAGCATGCAATTTAGGAGCTTCCACCTTATCCTCAGCTGTAAATACAAGTGATAACTTAATACTACAGTCTTGTGTCTGAATCCCACAACATCACAAACGCAGATGTGCTTATAGCAAGAACCAGTATAACACCGTACTGACCTGCCTCAATCACCTCCTCCACAGCCAGTTCAGTAGCTTCCCCTAGAGGAATTAACCAAATAACCATAGCCAAACTTTCTTATCTTTTAAAACATATGTTCATAAATGTATAAATTAATAAATAAATATATTTTTATATTCTGTTCTTTAGGAAAATACCAGGTGATTCCACTGTTATTCTTACAATACTAATGACAACCAAATGGAATAAATGCTTATTTATTGAAATACTAAATTATATTATAAATACTTATGTTTCATCGCTTCCTAGACTGTTCACTCTAGGTGTCACTAACCTGGACGTTTCTGATCCTGCTCAGGTTCAGTCTCGATTGCTGCAGCTGCAGAAACAAACATAAACATCTAAGTACAAACAACATCACACAAGTCACTAAGATCTATTAAAATAATCACATTATATTTAAGATTTCCTGCTGCTCACCTGTAGCAGTCCTCAGTGTAAAGGCAGCAAAGAGAAGCATAGATACAATCCAAACCTTCATGATGATGATTACTGTAGATAAAAGGTATAGCAATTAATTAAACTGTGATTCAAATTAAACAAACATCATTTCAACCCTCCTATAATTCCTAATCCCAACTGAGCTATTGTGTTATAATGTGTTAAATTCTTAATGACACTTAGTCTAGAATTAAATGCATTTCAATGTCAAAAAGAAAGAGAGAAAGAACCTTTTTTCTTAGGTCTCAGGTTTTTATCTGTCTGGCAGTTGTGTGTTCTATGAGATTCCTAACATGCAATATATACAAGTCTGTCTCATGACCTGCAGACAGAACACCAGGAAATATCACTCTAGGACCACGATCTTTTATTAATTTATGGTTCATAGTAATCTCAACTGTAAAAGCTGACTATTAAACATGTTAGTGATAGAGCGTGATAACAGATTTTCTGTGTTGCCCTCTGTCCAGAAGGATACAGTGCACATTATTATTGTTGTGCACATTGTTTCATATTGTTGATGTGCGATAACACCAACAGGAAGCTGAGGCACCTTTACAGAGACCTATGAGCAGTATCACTCTATCTTTATGGTCCTGACCATCAGATCCTCACACAATTTTTTACACAGGTTTTACACCGAATGCCCTTCCTGATGCAACCTTACCATTTTATTGGGACTGACACAGCATCCAGCAGCTGGGAATGAACCCGGGCCTTGCACATGGCAGGCAAGAAACCTACAGCCGAGCCACCAATACCCTTAAACGACTAATGAATGTAATTGTTAAATTTTTATTTATTTGATTTTAGTAAAAATATATCCATAACATTTTTTAACTCTCTAGTAGCTATTAATTGTTGAAATCACACGTGATGGACCCTGCTGTTTAAGCAATATCCAACGGGCAAATGTTCTGTTGTAGTGAATATCAGGAGGGCTGTAGGCACAAGGCCATATGTAATTACAGCCTTGCAGAATTTAACTCCAACAGCACAATTCTTCTAGTATGTTTTTATAAGCATTAGTTGTTCTTTAAACAACATTAAGGGTGCAAAAGCCAGTGTAGTGTTAGTGCCGGGCCCAAGCCCTACTGGCTACTGTTGACTGAAGAATGAAGAGAAAGAGACAAAAAGACGTGTCCAGGGAGAGAGGGAAATAAGGAAGAGTAAAAGAGTAGAGATTAAAATAGAACTTTGAATGTTGTCACTATGCCTCATAAAGGGAGAGAGAGAGCTGATATCATCAAATGGCGAAAGGTAGATATACTGCGTGTACACGAGACCAAGTGGAATGAAGGCAAAGATAAGAACACTGGAGGTGGGTTCAAACTGCTTTACTATGGTGTAGATAAAGACAAATAATGGAGGTTAAATACTGACAGAAGAGTATACCAAGACTGAACTGAGAAGGGTGTCTGATAGAGTGATGAGTGTGAAAGTGGAAGTTGAATGTGTAATGATAAATGTCATCGGTGCATGCACTCCACAGGTAGGTTGTGATGTGAAGGAGAAAGAATATTTCTGGAGTAAGCCAGACAAAGTGATAGTGAGTGTCTGTCCCTAAAGAAGAAAGATTGAGCTGACCTTAATGGGCATGTTGAAAAAGGGAACAGAGATGATAAAGAGCTGATGGATAGGCATTGATGTTGAAGAATCTTTGTGTGAAATTTATCAACTTTGATTGGATCGCCATCTAACTCCACAGAACTCGATCAGGTGACTGAATATTTAGAGTCAACATTTTGTTATACCTTAAATAATGTAGCTCCAGTTAAAGGAAAATGATTAGAGATAAGCAACTCGCTCCCTGGTATAATGACCACTCAGAAATTAGAACGCAAATGGCGTCAAACTAAATTGTTAGTATTCCAAATAGCATGGAAGGAGAGCATCCTGAACTATAAAAAGGCTCTCAGTGCTCCTAGATCATTGTATCTCTCCAATCATATTAAAAATAACAATAACAATATTATTTAATACCGTAACTAAATTAACTAGAAACAAGACCACTGCAGAAATCTCCACAACAACAACATAGAGTAGTGAGGACTTCATGAACGTTTTCAATAACAAAATCATAAATATTAGGCAAAAAATTCAGGCTTTGAAACCAGACAATTTAAGTGATACAGATGATAAACTAACCACACCACACCAGAACCTAGAATACTTTACTCCCTTTGAAGAGAGTAAACTAATTTCACTCATCTCTTCTTCAAAATCATCAACCTGTGTATTAGATCCTATACCGACACATTTTCTCAAGCAGATAGTACCAGCAATAACAGAACCTCTGTTGAAAATAATTAACTTTTCACCCAGCAATGGGTATGTTCCCAATTATTAAACCGCTAATTAAGAAATCTGACCTTGACCTTTGTCAGCTGTTCAATTACAGGCCGATATCAAACCTCCCCTTCATCTCAAGATTCTGGAAAAGATAGTAGCACAGCAGCTACTGTATGTTCATATCTACATAGGAATAGCATAAATGAACAGTATCAGTCAGAATTTCGGCCTCATCACAGCACAGAGACAGCACTTGTTAAAGTAGTAAACAGAGGTGGAAAGAGTAATAAAATTTTGTACTCAAGTAAAAGTACTGTTACTTCAGTGAACTTTTACTGAAGTACAA
>JAQMYG010000038.1:12734664-12751356 GCA_030014215.1 Clariallabes teugelsi | reverse complement strand
GTGGTCGGTCCAGACAATGAAAGGCTCGCTGGCGCCCTGGAGCCAGTGTCGCCATTCCTCCAATGCCCACTTTATGGCCAACAGCTCGCGGTCCCCTACCCCGTATCACTGTTGAGTGGGATCAAATTTTTTGGAGAAGAAGCCACAGGGGTGTAGCTTCTGGTCTGGACCTTGCTGGGAGAGAACAGCTTCGGTGCCCATATCCGAAGCGTCCACCTCCACAACGAATGGTTTGTTGGCGTCTGGATGGAGCAGGATTGGAGCGGTGGTGAAACAATGACATAGTTCCTTGAAGGCGGAGATGGCAGTAGAGTTAAAAGTGAGGCGATGAGGTGTCGGGTGTGTCAGTGCAGTTAGGGGTGCTGCAACTGTACTGTAGTCCCGGATGAAGCGACGATAGAAATTCGCAAACCCGAGGAACCGTTGAAGCTGCATGAGGGTCTTGGGTATGGGCCAATGATGCACAGCTTCTAGTTTCTACGGGTCCATGGCCACACCCTGGGGTGAGATGACAAAGCCCAGGAATGTGGTGGAGCGCTCGTGAAAAGTGCACTTCTCCAACTTATAATACAGTTGATGGGCGAGCAATCTCTTAAGGACCTGACATGTTGGGTATGTTCTTCAACTGTCCGTGAGTAGATTAGTATGTCGTCCAGGTAGGCAAATGCCCACCGCCCCAACATGTCCCGAAGGACATCATTGATGAAACTTTGAAAGGCGACGGGGGCATTGCAGAGTCCGAATGGAACGACTAGGTTTTCATAGTGTCCAGTGGGGGTGATGAAGGCCGTCTTCCACTCATCACCCTCTCTGATACGCACCAAGTTGTAGGCGCTCCGAAGGTCCAACTTCGTGAAAATGGTGGCACCAGAGAGGGCGTCCAGGGCAGAGTTGATAAGAGGCAGTGGGTGTCGGTTCTTGATGGTAATGTTGTTTAGCCCCCGATAGTCGACACATGGATGAAGTTCACCGCCCTTTTTCTTTACAAAAAAGAACCCCGCGGCGGCGGGCGAAGAGGAGGGCCTGATGGTACATTGGCGGAGGGCGCTCAACACGTACTCCTCCATCGCCCATGTCTCGGTGGGTGCGAGGGAGTAGAGATGGCCGCGGGGGGGAACCGAGCCTGGCTGAAGGTCGATCGCCAGGTCGTAGGGGCGATGAGGTGGGAGAAGGGTGGCGCGTCTTTTACAGAACACCTCAGCCAGGTCTCGATAGGCGGGAGGCATGGCGTTGGTGTCGACGTCGGGGGCCTCGGACTCCCTAGAGCACGTCCCAGCCGATGCTGGTAGGCAAAGTTCGTTGCAGGCCGGCCCCCATTGCAGGATCCGGTGGAGAGTTGGAGAGGGCCCGGTGAGTTTCTCTCCCTCCTCACTGGGTCTGGGCGTTTCCCGGACGGAGAGGGCAGATTACTCGGTGGTGCGCCGCTGACCCACAATAGGCACACAGCCCCTCTCGGAAGCGGTGTTCATGCTCGGCCACGGCTAGGGAGGCGCGTCCTAATTGCATGGGTTCCCCGGTTCCGGTGTCAACCATGGCAGGAGGTGGAGATCCGACGTGTCCGTGGGTGGTGGGAGTGAGAAGGAAGTCGATGGTCGTGGAGTGGTGTAGGCGAAGGTGGGTGCTGGCGGCAGGGTTCTCGGGGCTAGCTTCGGGCGAGAGAGGAGGTGCTGGTTGATCCGAAGGGCGAGCTGAATCAATCCCTCCAGCGTAGCGGGAAGCTCTCGCCCGGCTAGCTCGTCTTTGATCCTAGAAGCCAGTCCCTCGTAGTAGGACGTCCGGAGCGCGGCGTCTCCCCAGGTGGTCTGCACGGCGAGAGTGCGGAAATCAGCAGTATAGCGACTCACGGACGATCCTCCCTGCCGCAGGTGGTACAACTTTGTGTCGGTCTCCACCTCGCCCGCAGGGTGTTCAAAAGTGAGTTTTAGCTGGCGGGTGAACTCATTGTATGAATGGGCGGTGTCTGAATCAGCGCGAAGAACTGCCGTGGCCCACTCAGCTGCCTGCCCTGATAGCAGCAAGACGAGAAGAGCAATGCGCAATCGATCGGTGGAGTATTTGGTGGCATTAAACTCAAACACCAGATCTAATGCAGTTAGGAAAACACTACATCTCCCGTCCGTGCCATCCCATTTATCCGGTAAAGAGAGAAAAACATCAGAAGTTGGAGGGAGGGGGGGCGGAGCTGCAGCCGCCACGACGGGCAGCCGGCTAGCCGCGCTAGCGACAGCCTCGCGAAAATCCACGTTCTCCCGCCGAAACTCCGCCACATCACAGCGCAGGGCCGCGACGTCTTGGACACTCCGGCGAAGAGTAGCGTGCTCTCCGGTTAGCTTGTCGATTAGCTCGGCGTGCCGGTTCACCACATCGCAGAGGTGCGAGTGATCCGCTGGGTTTACCGCTCGAGGCTCAGTCATTCTATCATGAACTAACCCGGGATGATCAGAAGACTTAGCGATTAGCGGTTAGCCCTTTGTAGCGTGGATGGTAAATCCAAACACGGAAGCAAGCGAGTAGGCAGGATAACCAAAACACAAATTTAACCCGCGTCCTATAAACACACACTCGAATCAGAAGGTAAACCCAAGAAAGTGGGTACTCACAAAATGGCAAACGAACAATCTGGACCGACATGGGCGAACTCAATGACTGAGCGATGTGAAGCGCCATCTTGTCTCCTTTTATGCTTCCTGTTTTTCGACCGTACTACTTCCGGGTCCTAGTGCCGGTCGCGGAGCGGGTGTGTGTGACAGTTCCCAGTGACACTTAGCTTAGGATAAACATGCAATTCTATCTCAATAAGCAAGAGAGAGAAAGTACTGAATTTTTATGTCTCAGGTTTTACCTGTCTGACAGTTGTGTGTGTTCTATGAGATGTGTTCTATGAGATTCCTAGCATGCAATATATACAAGTCCGTCTCATGAACTGATAACAGTACAACAGGAAACATCACTCTAGGACCATTTGTGCTTTAAAGTTTTCTATATTGGATTCTTTTCCACTGGTAAGATAGGTTTTTAACTTTTGTACTGTTTTTGAAACACGATTGTTTCTTACTGTATACCTAGTTTTTGCTGTTTGGTAGTGTTGATTGCAGTGTGATTGAAATAGGTCTAAAGTAATTTGTTCTCAGGTAATTAATCAAGAGTAGTTTTAGCCTTCCTTAAGGTGTGAATTGTGAGCAGAGCTTAGCTACATATATTGAAGGTGTCTCCTTAAAAAGCATATCCTGTATCCAGTTGGTCATGAGTCTAGATAGCAAGTGCACATAGAATTGACACAAACTTGTTAAGCAAGGAATTGCAATTTTTTTTATAGACATTCTGTCTAGGAGTTAAGAATGTGTGTTCAACCTATTGTCAATTCTTACAGACCAAGATGCTTTTACTCACACAGCAGAAGCAGATCTTCCAGAAACCTCTTTTACCCTCCAGTACTGTCTCATTGCGCTGCACTGGTGGTAGGTGGGCTCTGGAACTGCCAATCTGTTGTAAAGAAAGCAGATTTTATCTCAGCCCTAGCTACTCATTACTCTTTTGATTTTCTGGCACTAACTGAGACCTGGATATCTCCTTAGAACTCAGCTACACCGGCTGCCCTGTCCTTTGCTTATGCATTCTCTCACTCTCCACGAGACACTGGCAGAGTGGGTGGTACGGGTCTGCTGTTGTCTAAGAGATGGTCCTTCTCGCCTATCCTCTTGTTTCATCTCAGTTTTTCATCATTTGAATTTCATGCAGTTAAGGTAACCTCTCCAATTAACCTCCACATCCTAGTTATCTACCGTCTTCCTGGCTCTCTAGGAAACTTTCTGGATGAAATGGGCATGCTTCTTAGTCTTTTTCTTTCTGATAACACTCCTCTCACCGTTCTAGGAGATTTCAACATCCCCTCTGACAAACTCCAATCCTCTTTCCTTCTCCCTCTCCTTAACCCCTTCTCTTTAACTCTAAACAGTTGCCCTTTCACACACAAGGAAGGGAATTCCTCTGTCCTCTAAACCAAGGAAGATTTCTTGTCCTGATCCTTGGCTATCTGATGTATTGCACAACAACAGGAGAGAGTTAAGAACTGCAGAGAGAAGATGGAAGAAATTGAAGCGTGATTCAGATCTTGTCTCTTACCGGACTCTTCTCTCCAAACTCTCATGTGACGTGACTTCTGCCAAAACTGCCTTCTACAGAGAAAAGCTGGAAGCCTCTGCACATGATCCTGGCAAACTCCACAACATCTTCTCCTCACTACTCAACCCACCGACTCCTCCTGCCCCATCCTCTCTGACTGCTGATGACTTTGCCACATTCTACAACGGGAAAATTGCAGCAATCCACCAGTTCTTCTCTCCCAACCCAATTTCTACACCAGAACTTCAGGACCTTCCCTTCCCTCCCTTAGCAGAATTCTCTTCCCTTCCCTCCCTTAGCAGAATTCTCCAACCTGTCATCTGATGAGATTCAGCAGATCATCTCGTCATCCAAACCCACCACCTGTTCATTAGCCCCAACCCCACAATGCTCCAGGCCATCAAGTCCTCCTTCCCATCATCAACCATTCCATATCATCTGGTCATGTTTCTGCTGCTTTTAAGAAGGCAAGGTTATTCCCATCCTCTGTCCTTCTGTCAGTCACTGAGAAGCTGCTGTTAGATCTGCTAATCTGTCATCTGTCCTCATCCTCCTGGACCTGTCGGCTGCATTTGACATGGTGAACCACAAGATTCTGTTATCTCTTCTTACAAGCCTTGGAATCTGTGCAATAGCGTGGCAGTGGTTTGTTCCTTATCTAGAAGATAGGTTATATGAGGTGACATGGAGGGGATCCACATATGCCCCACGCAGACTCTCTACTGGTGTCCCACAGGGCTCAGTACTTGGTTCTCCCTCTATACCCGGTCTCTTGGTAAGGTCATATCATCACATGGATTTTCATATCATTGTTATGCAGATGACACATAACTTATTCTCTCATTATGAATTCTCAGCATGTCTGGCAGACATCTCATCCTGGATGGCAGCTCATCAGCTGAAGCTCAATCTAAATAAAACCGAACTGCTGTTCATCCCTGGTGACTCATCCCCCTGTCAAGCGCTTGTGATATCCCTGGACAACAATCAGATCACTCCTTCAGCCACCGCCCCCAATCTTGGGGTAACTGTGGACAATCATCTGTCATTTTCCCCACACATCGCTAATCTTAGTCACTCTTGTCGATTTCTTTACAACATCAGAAGAATCCGGCCATTTCTTTCTTTACAGGCTACTCAGGTGCTTGTTCAGTCCCTTGTTCTTTCAAGACTGGACTACTGCAACTCACTCCTGGCAGGTCTGCCTCTGTCCACGATTTGTCCACATCTCATTTTCAACCTTCCCAAGTTCTAGCACAGCACCTCACTCCTCCACTCCATCTACTGGCTTCCTGTAGCTGCCCATATCAAATTCAAAAACCTGATGCTCGCCTACAAAGCTAAAAATGGCCCAGCACCCACTTACCTCTCTGCTCTAATCACACTAAGCACTGCACCACGTTCTCTCCGATCCTCCAGCACTGCTCGCCTCATCCCACCATCTCTCAGGGATCGAGGACAACATTCATCCAGACTCTTTCCTGTTCTGGCACCTAAGTGGTGGAACAAACTTCCTCTAGATGTCTGTACAGCAGAGTCTTTGATGATCTTTATAAACGACTTGGAGTAATCCCCAGAAAGCATTTTTTGTAAGTTGCTCTTTATAAGATCAGATAAATTATCTTTTATTAATACAGACAGACAGACAGATAGATAGATAGATCAGCAGCAGCAGCAGGTTGCACAAACAGCAATGAGGGGAAAAAACTGGCAATTCAAAATAAGAAAAAGAGAGGAAATGTGCAAAAATTGTATGGTTCACAGTAGTATCAACTATAAAAGCTGACTCTTAAACATATTAGAGTGTGATAACAGATTTCCTATGTTGCCCTTTGTGCAGAAGAATACAGTGTGATCACACTGTAAGTGCAATAATTATTTATAAGCATTAGTAGTTATTTAAAGAACTGAGGGTGCACAAGCCAGTGTATTGTTAGTGCTGAGCCCAATCCCTACTGGCTTGGCACCTTTACAATAACAATCCTGTAAGCTGTATAATATTGTAGGTAATCTTTCCCATTCTAACTTTATGGTTCCATGGTTCAAATAAAAATACAGTAAGATGCTTTCAATATTTTACATAATGCTTATAATGTCTAAATTATCAAGGACCCTTCCATTATGGTCATATTATTAATAATATTTTAATTATCAATCAGTAGCCGGTTGTTGCTAGAGAAAAAATAATCACGGTGTGGAGTGTTTTGCAAACAACCATGGTTCATGTTCATGTGTTCATGCTTGAAATAAAGGAACAAACAAAAAATTAAAGACCCCCTACCTGCACCACTAGGGTATCATTTTGATTCCAGACTCCAGACTATATTGCTCCTTCTCGTCACTCTTGCAAAGGCATTAAGCCACTGCTCTGCCAACTGACTCCTTCAAGGGCGTTGTCACTCCTGAGAGATCTCTCACTGCGTCACTTGTTCAATCCTGACGTGCATCTGTCCTGTCCCAGACACCCTGGTTCACAGATGGTGTTATGCCACCTTCTGACTCCAATGAGTAGCCTCTATTGTGATCTCTATCTAATGAACACCAATGCACTTCATGCAACACCTACAAGCTGATTCCAAATAGCCCTGCTGCTGAAACCATTTGGGGATGCAGATCCTCTCCTGCTCTGACAAAGGAAACTTCATACCTTTCTGGTCAGAGGCATGCAGAGCCTCTGCTGGTAAATGGTGTCAGCAAGTCCCTTAAGAAGTTGGTTATGCTGCCAACAGTATTGACCCAGTGCTTGGGGCAGCAGCTGAGAATGTACTTTTGTGTTCCTCTTCTCATACACAAAGGACGTCCTGGTGATTCAACACTTTTTAGCTGGAGATTCCAAAGATGCCATAATTGCCCACTATATGGCTTGCATGTACAGTAGCTCCTAGACCCTGGTTCTTGGATCAGCTATTGCCTGTCCTTGCCCTAAGCTTGATAATAACAGGTTGTTGTAAATCTACAGAGCCTTGCTGTCTTGATGCCACTTTCCCCACCAGAGCTCTGGATTCACTGTCTTGCACCTTCATCCCAAGTTATATTGTAATTAAATCATTTGAGCATATAAACGCATCTTATTGGATGAGCATCCAATAAGTTAATTTGGAATCTCTAACTGCTATGACTCTGTGTTTCCAGCATGTTCTTGTAAAGATAAAGAGATTCACTGATATACTGTATCCCTTCTTCCAACCAGTATCATTCTAATATGCCCCAGAGGTGACTCTCAGATTTGAAAAAACATGACTCACATATTGTCAATCACATGCAGTTTAGTTGTTGAGGTTGGTTGCTTGTGCTTCTTTCTATTTTATCTTTGCAATTTGTTCATATTTTAATAAACTGTAAAAGTTCATGTTTGAGTCATGCCTCATGTTTACATGTGTGAAGTTTGCATGTTCTCCCCATGCTTTGTGGACCTTCTTCACATACTCTGGTGATATACATGCAGATTAGGCTAACTGGTGTTTCCAAATTGCCCATAGTGGGTGACTGTGTGCCCTGTGATGGATAACACACCTCTTCCAGAGTGAACCCTTTACATGATACGCAGTATAGTGAATTAGTAAGTGAGTGTGAGAGTACAAGATTTTCATTCATTTCTGAAAATTGTTATTCATAAGACTATCCAGAAGTGGAAGTAAACCAAGTACATTTACTTTACTTTACATGATTACTTAAATTCATATTAAATGTATTTGTACTTTATTTTTGCATTTTTATTGATGGAACATTTTTACTTACAAAAATATATGAACTTTGTACTCCACTACATTTCTACATGTAGTGTTAAATTACATAACCACAGTGGTGCGTCGTATTTGAAGCGGTATAATGTATAATTGCATTTCGTAATCATCTATCAGGTGTTTCAAATCAGAAATAGAGACGGTTGTAGACAGTGATTTAACAACACTTTCACAGAGGGAGAGAGACTTTTAATATGACTCATAGGCTACTATGAGCTAATACAAGGTCTGTATATTTGATACTTTTAAATTTTATATGTATATTGAAATTTTAAGGAAAGTACTTTTGTACTACTAATCAAGTAGAATTGTAAATTAATTATTAAGCAATAATGGAAATTCAAATTATTCGTTCCACAGCCCAAAAAATAAATACATAGAAATAATCAATACAAAATATAAAGTAAAAATAAAACAAATTAACCTGCACTTTACTTTAATAAAATGTAAAAATAAATAGATAAGTTTTTCTGTTTATGCGCGCAGACGCTGTATGTGTGTGTGAATCTAAAGTAAGCGGAGAGGAGGAATCAGCCCCTCCCGTCTCCCCCTTCTCATCTTACACAGTAAACCTTTCTTCTCTTATTTCAATTTCACACAAACATTAACGGAAAGACTTTTTTGTCGAAAAAATTAGCTAGGAGCATCGCTAATGACACTCGTGTGAGCGCATACTAGCGGAATCACTACTGTAAACAAACGAACCTGAAAAGTTCCACTTTACTGTACCTTTGAAAAGAATCACGACAGAGCAGTGTTTCTGTGTAGAGCAGACAGTGTTTGTGTGTGTGTATGTGAAGCCGAGAGATGGTGGGGGGTAAAGACGAGAGTATGTGTGTGAAGGGGCACGACAGGCTGAAACAGAGAGGGAGAAAATGAATTTTTGACCTCTAATGAGACACGTGTGTTATAAGAAAAAGTACATGCACGCTGTACACACACGCGCTTACAAACACAAAATAAAATGTTTCCACGCACGCATGTGGTCACAGTATTATAGTAAACAGTACACGCGGGCACGGATGTTGATTATACCAGTAAGGGACGAGCACTAAGACCCAGCAGGGGAGACGATTACGCACAATTCTGCAGCGCAAGAGAGAGAAAAAACATTGGCTCAGTTGTGATCACGTGACGCTCAGCGTCAAACCAAGAAGCACATCCGTGATGCATGATACTCGGTACTTGTAAACCACGACTTGCTCGTTTTTCAAGTAAAAATGTATTAAAAATCTTTGCTCGTCTTGCGGAACACTCGCAAACCACGTTACTCGCAATCCGAGGCGCTTCTGGACCATGTTCACATATGGCTTCCTTTTTGAAGACAGTGGTTTCTGGAATTATTCCTTGGCCCATTTAGTAATGTCAATGACACAATCATGCTGATGAGTGATGCAGTGTTGTCTGAGGGCCTTATGCACAGAGATTTCTCTAGTCTCTGTGAATCTTTTGATAATGTTATGCACTGTAGATGATGGGATTTGCCAAGCCTTTGCAATTTGATGTTGGAGAACGTTGTTTTCCACAAGTATTCCACAATCTTTTTATTTCACTCTTTCACAGATTGGAGAGACTCTGCCTCTCTAAGACATTCCTTTTGCTGAATTGACCTGCCTGTAGTCAAGATAGCTAATCATGTTACAAACCTGATGCTAGATGTTCTCCCAGGTGAATCTTTCAAAATTTCTTGCTTTTTCAGCCCTTTGTTGCATTTTTTTTTAAACCGCAGGCATCAAATTTGAAATGAGCTCATTTAGTGGATAGAAGTATGCAATTTCTCCATTTAAACATTATGTTCCATTGTGAATAAAATATTGGCTCATGGGATTTTAAAGTCTAGTCTTAGTTTACATTTAATTAAAATTAAAAAAATTTCCCAACTTTCCCCAAAATTCAGGTTGTAATAATAATAATAATAATAATACCACTTTTAACAACCACCACCAGGGGTCAATTACAAAATTACAGAGAAAAAGGGTTCACCAGTACCAGAACCACCGCACACCCCAAAGGTCTTGTAGAGCTATGCCATGCAGGACCAGAGCTGCCCCAGTGGCACCAGTGGACCCTATACAATGTAGAGGATTTCTAGACAGCTTTGTGGAGTGGTGCACCAGAAACCATCTGCTCCTAAACATCATAAAGACCAAGGAGATGGTAGTTAACTTTAGGAAGGGTAAAACTATGATTAAACCTTTTAGCATGGGTGAGGAGGTTGGAGTTGTAGACAACTACAAGGTCTTAGGTGTTCACTTGAACAGCAGATTGGATTGGAGGACCAACACTAGAGTTGGGTATAACAAGGGGTTGAGCAGACTTTATTTTCTGAGGAATCTCAGATCCTTCAATGTATGCAGCAGGATGTTGGAAATGTTTTATCAGTCTGTTGTGGCTAGTGCCATTTATAGTGCTGTGGTTTGCTGGGGGAGCAGCATCAGTGCCAGGGATGCAGGCAAGATAAATAAAACACATAATTGGACACAAACGTGACAGATTGGAGACAGGGAGGGACAACAGATCACTGAACAAACTCCTGTCAATCATGGAAAATCCATCCCACCCACTACATGATCCCATACAGAGGCAGCAGAGTTCATTCTCAAACAGACTGATGCAGCTTCGCTGTCACAAAGAACGGTTCAGGAAATCGTTCCTACCATTCGCCATTGCACTGTACAACGACTAACCTATTTAACAGATGACTATAATGGCAATACTCGCTGTCACTTTACGCACACATACATACACAGACAATTTGCACATTTCATCTCTTTTTTTACTATAGAACATCTGCAATACTGTATTAATTTATGTAAGGTACAATTACATCCCTTTTTTGTGTAACCTGCTGCTGTAACACAATCTCCCCTATCTATCCATCCATTTTAGTGGTATGGCCGATGGTGGTTTTTTCGGTGGGTACTGAAAATTAATGAATTAAAAAAATGCCAATTGGTGCAGCTCAACTGATCCACCATCAGTGTGTAAAGCCTGAGTGTACTGTGCTTACAATCAGGCACTGATTACTTTGTTTAACATGGCCCCATTGTTTAACATGTCCAGTCACTGATAATGTCCATCTCTCAATGACTAATAGACCCACTGACTAGTTTCTAAAAGAAATAAATTATTAATCTATTATCTATTAATTTTCCGCAGATTAATTTATCATAAAAACTGAGAGTATGCTGTAGCTAGTCTTTTTTTTTTTTTTTTTTAATTCCAGAAATAAAAATCCATATTTTAACCCTACTGTAACTTTTATTTTAAAAGAGTGAATACCTCTCTATAATCCTTGTTTACTTTAATACCTCACTATAATACTTTAAAGTATTTGGGGAAAAACAAAATTTCTTTGAAAATTAATTAATTGACAAATATAAAATCCATGTCCAAATCATAAAAGACTACAGGCTTTCCTGCAAAAGGTACCTTTTATTGCGTACATTATAGGACATCAGTACCTGCAAGACACGCACCACAATTTATTACTGGAACATAAGCATCAATTAACAGGGTTTACAAAAGAATAGTGAAAAATAATATTTTAGGGCATTTCCTTTCATAGAAAGGACTAAAATAACTGCAGGCAAACAAATTAAAAAGAGATTGGAATAAATGTGGATATTACATGGAAGGCCTGTTTCAGTCTGATGATATTTACTTGTTAATCACTATTAAATTTAAATGTTTTGCTCCATTTAAACTTAATAGTTTACTACATTATTAAGTTAATAGTTACATAAATTAAGTTAACAGTTTAACTTAATTCATTACTACATTTATGCATTTAACTTGTAAACTGCAGTTTTAATAACTATATAATATGACAATATAATACGAATATATATTATCAAAAACATTTACAATATTGATTGCTGTGTTAACAACTGTTAGTTGTCAGAAATATAAAGAGGGAGACATGTATAATTACTCTTTAGTAATGTGAAGCATTAATGAGATTGAAGGATCAATATGGGAGGGAGGACTTCACATGGCTCTGAAGAGCTACACACATGCATGAGAAAACTTTAAAAGTGCTGATGATGACCCAAAACTGAGAAACGTTGAAAGAAATCTAGTTTCTTTTTTCTTTTTTTTTTGAGCAGACAGGTGGGAGGACAATTTAGCTTTTGTTTTTACATTATCATTTGATATTTCACAGGTTTACCTGAAATATATTCGAAAAATCTTCATTAGATATTGATATGTTATTGATTATATGTTAGTAAATAATTTCATAATGAGAATAAACACACAACACAAACACACTGGTTAAAATGGGAGAACAGGGATTTCTAATACTGACCTCCATTTGAAAGTAATACTGACAATGTCGCAAACAAACATGTAACCAGAAGACATGGCTCCCACTTTTATGACAACAACAGTTTAACAAATTATTTAGAAAATAAAAAGTTCCAGTTCATAAAAATTATTAAGGAAACATCAACACATAGGAAGAAAGAGAAGCATAAAGCATATGGTGTTATTGTAAATATAGACTAGCAGGAAAAGTCTGCTTGGTGGGTTTCTACTTGCCCTGCAATTTCTTGGAAAACCACAATTTGGCTTTTTAGGATTCTTCCTAATCTAAAAATCACTATGGCTAGAATTTTAAATCTGGTGATTTTTTTTCCATTTCTATTTTGTCCCACTTTACAGCTTTGCATGATCATTGGTCAAGTGGTGATTACACACATTTTTGTGCCATGTTTGTTTTTGGAGAAGCTCACCAGTTCAGTATTCTGACATCAATATTCTGCCCCCTCGGGCTTAAAATGCAAGAAACCTGTTGTTTGGTTATTATAGAGAGGATTAAAGAAGACAAATTCATGATTGCATCTGTGCAACTCACCACAACTAG
Source organism: Clariallabes teugelsi (assembly GCA_030014215.1). Lineage (NCBI taxonomy): Eukaryota > Metazoa > Chordata > Actinopteri > Siluriformes > Clariidae > Clariallabes > Clariallabes teugelsi. The sequence continues at coordinate 12,738,624 of JAQMYG010000038.1, read as the reverse complement.
GTTTGGTTAAACATTAGAGCAGGAACTTCTCAAGCATCACTAAAAGCTGTGGGACCACCCAGTTAGTAACCGTCTCTGCTTGTATCCTTGGCATAGGAGTAAAAATGTACTTGGTGCACAGATGAGAGACTTGGGAGACTACCAGTAACAAACAGTAGTCTCAAACTTGCATAGTGTAACAAAGGCATAGGTGGTTCACTTCGAGCAGCCAGCACCAGAATACACATATTACACAGAAAACACACACAAAACCAGACAACAGTCTGGACACACCTACTCATTTTTCTTTTTGTGTTCTATTTTACACTAAAAATAACACACATATGGAATTGTGCAGTGGTCAAGAAACATCAAAAATACTACAATTTGGCATCTTCTCAACTAGCTTCATTGTGTATAAGCTTCACCCAGTTCTTCTAAATGCTCCCAGATAAGCTGAGCACTTGTTGTTTGATTCACTACTGTATGTTCAGACTGAAACAATTTACCCCAAACAAAGAAATATGTATTAAAAATATATTCAGAAATAGATTTATAGCTTTACTATTTACATTTGTTTTAGAATTCAGATTCAAACATTGGCATTAATCAAAATACCTTTAAGATGCTGAAAAATACACATTTAGTGTGTCCAAACTTTGCCTGGAAATGTAAATATATGCTAGTACCATTCCTGTCCACTAAGTATTATGATATGGCTTGTATGTTCAGCTGCTTATTGAACACTGAGAACGGCTCATCTTTGGTTAATAGCTCATATAGTACGATCAAAAACACTCATACGTACTCACACAAAGAAACCAATACAACCTCACAGACTTGTACTGTCCTTCTAGTGTCATAGAGTAGAAACAAAATATACGCCCCAGAAAAGCCCAACACAATGAACATGAAATGGAACTTCTCATTCTGTCTGGCATGCAACACACAAACACACACACACAGAGATGTTCACATTTTGCTAAAGCAGCTGAGACAGACTGCAGTTTCCCTTTCTCGTCCGAAATTCAGCAGCTTCATTACATTATAATCCTTATACTCTCTCGATCTCCCTCACTCGCACTCACACACACACAAAATATATATATGTCCTCAGTCATGTCTTTCATCTTTTTTTCTTTGTTTTGATTATCCTCCCTCTTTCACACCACAAACTCAGGAACCTCCTCTGCGGTCAAGTCCAGGGAGAAGTACTTGTTGGTTCTTTTGATGGGAAAAGGGTGTTGGTCATCACAGATCCCAGCCCGCTGTTCTGCAAGTCCCTGGTAACCATTGCTAAGCTCCTCCACGCAACCAAATGTATAACTGTGGGCAGAGTCCTGACAAGACTCCACCCACTCTGGGGAATTCCTCTGATATAGACGGATATCATCCAGCGACTGGCTGTGTCGGTCGGTGGAGTTCTGAGACTTTCTGCCAGACACCATCTGAATAATAAATACACAATAACAAAGCAAATAAGAACACAGGTAAAAAGTCTAAAGAGTGAGATGTCTCAATATTTTGATAGACGTTCAGTAAATTCTGGAATACTTGATTATGTTGGAGGGAGAAAAACATTGGTGAATGTACACATACACTAAAGATTCATATTTCTTTATATTAAATATTGATGTTAATGGCCATGTCATTTTGTGTAAAATTGAAATGGTTCCCAAATGAGCATTGTTCATTTAATATCTAGGAGAAGCAAATGTAGTAGTTCAAAACTTAAATGTTTTAAAAACTTTAAGGAAATCCTCAAAATGTATTGAAGATCACAAACATTTTTTTGATTTAATACAGAAATGACTACTACAGTACAGTATTTGAACTACAACTCCATAATGAAAAAAGAGCCCTTGTGATATGATCAGGAGATGAGATGTTGGGGTGTACATGCGAATTTGACCTGAGGGAGTGATTCGATGCTTTGGCCTTTCATCTTCACCACGGTCTCAGAGGAACTCGAAGTTGATGAGCTTACTTCCTTCACAACTAATCCTGTGTGCACATCAATAGCATTATCATTATTAATTATCACTTTGATCTTTTGCTGTTATATAAAATGTTTCAAAATAGCAGAATTGGCATTGTTGCCTAATAGCTACAAAAAAATAATAAAAGCCTACCACCCAAACATCCAGGCACAGGTGTTTCCTATGTTTCTTATATTACATAACCTCATATAACAAGAGGCTGGAATTTTTCCAATTTAAAAAACTAAGGATGATTATACCATGTGCTTAGGTGAATAAAGAATTTGGTTATTTTTGCCACCTTTTTACCTGATTAAGATTACAATAAAAGCCAAATAGCTGTATAGGCACTTTTATGTGTTTTAGGCGCCACAATTTCAAGTCGCAACTTTGCCCAATGTTTAATTGCAATGCATTTTTAAACAATGATATTGAGTAAACATTCTGTTTCATCAGTGCCACAGCCAGATGGCAGTTTCCTTTGCCAGCACAACATAAAACCGCACACAAGCATCATTTAAATTAAAAGTCTAATGTTTCATATCTTCATATCTATCACAATTCCTTTTTTGTTGTAAATCAGAATTATGCATGTGTGTATTAGTACCTGAATAGCCATTGCTTTGTGCAGATGTTAGCATGTCCTCAGTGATGTGAATGCAAAGGTCTTGACTGAGCTCCAATGCTAAATCAGTGAGTTCTTCATAGTCTTTAGGGTCATCGACCAACATCTCAATCTCTGTAGAAGCACAAACAGTAAACACGCATTATTAAATCAACCGTGCAGATTACGCAGGTGTGGTTTTTCACAATTAGTGGTGCTCCACTGCGCTTAGGCTTAGATGCCAGGTAGCGCACACTCATATTTCATCTTTACCAAGCACTATTCCAAGAATTAATTGATTGATATTTTTAAATAGGCAGCTGGACAAAGCTATAGGCTTATAATAGCAATAAAAACTGAATTCTGTGGGTGTGCGACTCATACCATCATCATCCAGGCCTCGCTCCTTGCCGCTGCTCTCAATGCCGGATGTGTGTGTGCTGGCATGGCTGGTGTTGGAGGAGGAGTGCGAGCGGAGTGGCCGGTGTGGTGTGTGCGCTGGGGTACGGAAGCTGTCGGTTTCGATGCCTGACGTGTGTGAGCTGCTGTGGCTGGTTGTGGAGTGACGTGAAAAACGTTTTTGCCGTGAAACACTCCCCATGCTGCTGCCGCTAGCACGAGATCGCTGCTCCAGCTGATCCATGTCCAACTCCAGTGCATCACTTATATATGACTCTCGATACTGCTTCTTCTCTACAAAACATACACACATCGCCCGATTTTAAAAATTAAGAAATTTAACAGACAAAAATCAAGTTTCTTTTTGTTAAGGATAATATAAGTCATTCCGTTGTATGTAGTTATGTTAAAGTTTTGTAAAATATATAGTGAAAAAAATTATCTAGAAATAAGTAGGGACTTTTAAGGCTGTTTTAATGTAAACTTTTATTTTAAGCTATATACAGTACAGTATTAAACATGCACAGCAGATAATGCTTTCCTTAGAATGTTCCATTCCGGCCCCTCGTGGTGGGAGAGCAGCAGTTCAAAAAGATGTGGTTGCGAATCGGCTAAGAAAAGGTACCCCTCAACATTCTAGACTTCTAATCCAAATGCTAATTAAATGAACTTTTAACCCATAGAGCGCCGTCGATGGTACTGTCCCCAGTGAAAATGGAAACTACAGCTTCCTACCTTTATGTCATAGAGTATAAAATGTGTCAACAAATATGACATGTAGGGATGTAACAATATTGTAAATACCGTCGTACCGCAATAGCAAATTTTTTCAATACTACCGTGGTCGCATGACTCAATAAATAAAGGTCTTCTGAGAAAAGTTTGCTCAGGCGAATGGAGCGAACGGGAACTACAAATCCCATCAGCCCAGGCGTGGCCATCATCCTTTGCGGTCTGTTGTCACTACAGATCCAGTAATGCGGAAATGGCGGGTGCTGC
>JAQMYG010000038.1:12707245-12717428 GCA_030014215.1 Clariallabes teugelsi | reverse complement strand
ACACACACACACACACACACACACACACACACACACACACACACAATGTAAACAAACACCGTCTTGGTGATTTCCCCTATAATACATATAAAATCAACATTAAAAGATACAAACCTAAATGTACTGGAATTAAAAACAGACCAGTTTCAAGCAGCACATTTTTGTTCCTGATAAATTACACCCTGATACAGCTATTAGCCTTTAAATATCACCAAAATGCATATACAGGACATACAAATGTACATGTATTTGCAAAATCTAATCATCAGACAGTGAACGTTATGTAATTTGTAGAAAAACAAACTTTAATCTAGTTATTGGGGTTGGGTCAGGATACACACAATACTCGAAGAAAAGGATTGTTTCTACATTGTATTATGGCCCATCCCAAGTTACTGTTAAACAGTAGATATTCATGCACCTGTACTAAACGATTGCCAGTACAATAAACATCAGTTGCGAGAATTGCTGATCACTATAGCTCTCTAAAAGCTGCCTTGTTTGTACTGTATACATTGATCTGCCATAACATTAAAATGCAAAACATTAATCTCAATATTATGAGGGTTCCCATTGTGCCACTGGGGCAGCTCTAGCCCCTTGAGGCACGACTCCACAAGACCTCTGGGGGTGTGCTGGGTGTCTGGTACTGGGAAGTTAGTGGCCGATCCTTTGGGTGCTGCGGGTTGTGGGGTGGGATCCCTGTGGATCGGACTTGTTTGTCTGGCGCATTCCACGGACGCTTAGTCGGACTTAGACCTGGGGAATTTGGAGGCCATTAACTATTTTCCTGCTAAGCCCCATACACAGCAGGCTGTAATACCTTGAGTGTTCTGATGTCTTTCTATCGTGTCCATCGTGCTATACTGGCTTTTCTGTGGGATTGGACCCTCCTTGGTCCCCACTGGCATAGATGAGCCTTGTGTGCCCATGATCCTGTGAGCAGTTTACTGGTATGTAATCAATAATAAATGTTATTCAGTTCACCTTGCGGTGGTGTTAGTGTTGTGGTTGACCAATGTGTATTTGTAATATTTTCTTAACGGTTTTCATTCAGTTTAACATGTTAGCCAACTCTGAAGCTATGGAGTTGTTTCTCTTGTCTTGCAGCAGGATAACAGGATGGTAGTAATAGTCATACCTTCCTTTTTTTGTTGAGCGAACATAAGATTTCCTGTTTGGCTTTCAGTTCAGACACACTACACATGCAATTAGCAACAATAAATGAGGCAACTTAAACACCAGTCTTAAAACCACTAACCAAAGCAACTCTCTTAATCAAGCTCACAGAAAGAACTAACTTGTTACAGTCAAATGTAAGACTTAATTCAAAACTGGTGACTCTGGATAACTGAAAGACAAAAGGGGATTTTTGCAGGGTTTTTTATGTTTTTACCACATGGCTTCATCTTCACGAAGAAAGGAGTCCAGGACATATTGCCAATTAAAGGGTTAAACAGCATCATTTAGCCATTGATATGAACTGTTTTTTTTTTTTTTTTTATATATATATAGAATTCTGATAAACAATTTCAATGAGCACAGTAAGCATTAAGTTCATATTACACCTTGCAAAAAAGTTAATTGTGTAATGTGCTTAGTACTGAGGCTGCTCAGTTTATAGCTTTAGTGGAATATACATGCTATATATATTCATTTTTATTGCCCTTTAGGTAAACCGTATGATACTGTAAATACAAAGATTATGATACTGCCATACAAATATTAATCATTTTAAAAGACAAGGATAATTCTTACTGACAACCATTAAATCACTAAAAGGATTATGTATAATATAACTTTTCAACATACATATATTTCCATAGTAAACTCCAACATCTAGAAAATCACAGTGAATCACAGCACAGTGCCACATTCTAAAACACCAGTCACAAAACAGTTTGTTACGCTCCATTTGAGCCAAACACAGTCTGTGTTGGCTTAAATCCCCCATCACACCATACAAGGCACCTGATTGGTTCAAACCTGTATGTGTTTTCTTTTAAACACTAGTTGGCTTAAGATGTCTTATAAAGTGAAACATAATTACCAAACATATAATATACATGATGCATAAATGTGCATACTCACACACACACACAAAGCATTTTTAAACACAAAAGAAGGCCTGTGCAACAAAGAAAAACATCCTGTGGCTGGAAAAATGGAACAGCGAGAAAAAGGAGGGGGGACGGGGAATGACCCGCTTCCTGCATGCTTTCTTACACAGGTGGATATCACAGCATGCACCCACACACATGCACAGGCAATCTAGCATTACTGGAACTTTTACACAGTATAACAGATATGGTATTCCAGCATCTCTTGTATGTATCTACACATCTACTTGAGAATACAAACATACACGATATAATTCACCTTTAGCCATGTATTGACCCGAAGTCATACCAGCACCTCCCATTCACTTGTAACCTAAAATACATACAATCCACCTTGCTTCTAACACAAACATGTCGAAGAACACTATATTGACACAGTAACTTAATGCCAAGGTCAATCAGTGAGCAAGATTTCATGTTATTTCTCCTATTAGACATAACACTGCTTCTTTAGTCAATACAGTTCATCTAAAATTACATAGTATCCTCCGATGTTTCCTAAAAAGTCAATACACTCAAAGTCTGCCTGATACAGAAAGCTCCCCCATATACTACAGTTAAGATCACAATGTTTTCAGGCTACTCAAAACAAAATGATCATATAGCTAATAAATGTCTTATCAAACTCAATCAGCACTAACTCCATAAAGGTGCAATGACCAGTAAGGAAAAATTCATTACCACAAGTTGATTGCATGGTGTAAAGTTAAACTCCAGAAAAATAAGATTTGACTGGACAGCTTTAAGGGGGGGCAGGAAATCGAGGATGTTGACAGGATGAGGATGTCACTGTTTCATTCTAATTAAGGTGATGATTAAACAGCTGTAAGGCCTGCTTCCAAAAATCTTCCCAAAAAAAAAAAAAAAAACAGTTTTTACTGCATTCTTAAACTCGCCCACATACAAATAGCGATGTGTTTATGGTTACAACACGAAAAAGATGACCAAGATTAAACACATACAGTACGGGTCTACAGAGAGCAGTGTTGAGATTTGTTGTTTGTAAAGTGTTAGCGTTGGGATTTTTAGAGGAAATGGTGAACATTCCTGAATCCCAACGCTGGAATGGACGAGCCACAAGCGAGAGATTAGATCTGAAGCCGAATCGTGAAGTGTAAACACACAGGATGAGACGTACTGTACGTAGAACAACGTGAAAGTGTTATTCTCTGCCAGTGTTATACTGCAGCTGAACATTGAAACCAGAAATAAACCTTTTTGGCTGTGAAGTAGAGTAAATTGTGCCGTACAGGAAATTAACGTGATAATATAAATGTATCCGCCCCGGCAATAAAACACTGAGAGCACGCAGGCGGGCGGGCGGCCCCTGGAGACCCGATTCCTGGTTTTATCCAATTAAAAACGCATTGAGAGTTTTTGCTAGCGGATGTGGAGTAGAGCCGCGCAGGTGGAGAGAGCCAGCCCGACGCGTTTCACGTTTCCAAGAGAAGACAGACTGGTTTTCTTAAACAGGCACAAACAATACAACTTTTGAGTGCACGTTGAAAACCAGTGTATTCGGTTTCACGAGAAATGCCAAAGTCTGCCAACTCAAAACTCCACATTTGTGTGCGGTGACACATTTGTTTGGTTAACTGCTCCAGTCCAAACCCCCTCTTGGTCTGGCGTTAAACACAGTTGGCCTTTGGTTTGTTACTGCATGAAGATGCTCAGACTAACTCAACTCAAGATTTTACCCTTACAAAAAATAACCCTATCCTGTTTTAATTAACATGCACGTAGCGGAGTCTAAACATTGCCACGTTGAATGTTCAGATGTGGGGAAACAACTGTTCCAGCGTCGCTCGGGCTGCCCCCTCTTCTCCTCCTCCTTCTTCTTCTTCTTCCATTACACACACTGCAACAGCACAATATGAAAGCAAATAGTAAAATCGGTACTAAAACTCACCTTTTTCTGTTAAGATGGACCAACCAATTCCGTAATCGTGATTTATCCGCTATAATCCCAAACACTCTCTTTCCTTCTTTCCACAGAACATTAACGCATCAGGGTGAGGACGGGCACAGTGCGCTCTGGAGAGGTAACAAGTTACGATACATGTGGAGCTGCTGAGCGGAATGTGCCAAGTCCGCAGGAAAGGGTGACAAAATATAGACTAATAAACCGGTTCATAATCTTAGACCATATTTCCACTTGAGATCGTCAAAAAAGTGATAGTGTTTTGTTTTTGTTTTCGCTAAGCAAACAAACAAGGCAATACTACCATGTGCGGCGCTATTTAATCCTCCCCCCAAAACAGCACAGTGTGGTAGAGTCCACGGCTGCTTGTCATTCCATTCGTCCCGAATGGAGCAGCGCAGCGCGGATTTTGGGGAGACATGGCGCCGTCCTTCCGTATTAGCAGTGTAACCTGGGGAAACTGCACGAATGTAAAGGATTGATCAGTTTAGTTAGTTTTTACGTTAGACGTAAAGTTTTGACTTTTTCATACCCCTCATTATGCTTAAATAGTGAGCTGTGTCCTGTTGGCCAGGATTCTTGGGGACTTCAACAAACGCTGCTGTTGTTAAACAAGGGACTGAGTACAAGCAGATCGCTATGTGTCACATGCGCTCAGGTTGCACTAAGTACCTAAGTATATGTACTGATGTATACGCTCATCAGGCATATACTAATATGAACACATAACCCATCCATGCGGTTAACTAACCAGCCAATCATGAGGAAGAGGAGTTATGTATAAAATTATGCACATACACACAGAATGGTGTGTAAAAAAAAAAATCCAGTCAGAGGAAGAAAAATCATAAAAATTGCTTGGTCTCTTCAGAAATGATGTGCCAACTACAGTGTAATCTAACCACTATCTAACCACGAGTGATATCTAACCACAAAAAAAACCTAGGAATTACTACCACAGTTAGTGTGAAACCTACCTTTTAAAGATTTTTTTTATATACACTATACTGTCAAAAGTATTCGCTCGTCTGCCTTCACATTCATATGTACTTGAGTAACATTCAATTCTTAATCCATAGGGTTTAATATGATGTTAGCCCACCCTTTGCAGCTATAACAGGTTTAACTCTTCTGGGAAGGCTTTCCACAAGGTTTACGAGTGGGTTTATGGGAATTTTTGATCATTCTTCCAGAAGCGCATTCGTGAGGGCGGAGACTGTTGATGGACGAGAAGGCCTGGCTTGCAGTCTCCGCTCTAATTCATCCCAAAGGTGTTCTATCGGGTTGAGGTCAGGACTCTGTGCTGGCCAGTCAAGTTCTTCCACACCAAACTCACTCATCCATGTCTTTATGCACCTTGCTTTGTGCACTGGTGTGCAGTCATGTTTGAACTGGTGTGGGGTTGTTTTAAAGTCATTGGGCTTGGCCCCTTACTTCCAGTAAAATTAACTCTTAATACTTCAGCATACCATGATATTTTGGACAATTTCATGCTCCCAACTTTGTGGGAATAGTTTGGGGATGGCCCCTTCCTATTTCAACATGATTGTGCACCAGAAGAACCAGAAGATTTTGATCTCAGATTTGAGACAGGGTGTGGTAAACTTGAGATAAACTAAGCATTAACCTTAACTTTCAGACCTTTATATATAAAAAATATATATTGTTTTATTGGGATCAACAAATCCATTGTTGCAACATTCTGTTGTCTGTGTATTTTTTAATTTTTTTACATTTTCCCTATTAGCAGAATGGTGACAAACTGATGACCAGTGGATGATATATTTACTTTAGATAAATAAATGGATCACTTTCCTGTTACCAACAGAGGCTTACCACAGGCTATGTTGTGTAACACATTAATGTGGTCTAAAACATCAATACAGCATGTGAAAGTTAATCTAAAATTTTGCTGAAGTCTGTGGTTGCTGATCTTGCTGAGAATGCACAGGTGTGAGCTCTCTGTATCCCTCAGTCTTTGAAAACACCCTAGAGAGCAGTCCTATTTAAGTGCAGAGCTAAAAGCTTTACAAAGGTAGCATGGAGCATATTTCCCTGTAGTAGTTGTTAGAATGGGCTTTCTAAAATTGTAGATCATGTTTCAAAGCAGAGCAAATGAGTGTGATGTGCAGACCCAGGGGGCATCTGATCATTTGTGCGTTGGACATACAGTAATGTATAGAACAGTGTTGAGCCTCTGAGTGACTAGTGGATCTGCTTCCACAATTAGAAGGAGAACCAAAAAAATGGATAAAATCATTAACGAATCAATACTGACTAAACTGTAAAAATTAATTAATGTTCTATCTTATGAATATACAATAAAAAGTAAATTGTAACTTCTCTTTTTCAAGCAAAAAATATTCAGTTGATTTTTATGTGAAGGCCATAAAAATTACAATAACAAATGTGATTTGAGCATGACAATTTGCAAAAGTATTTTGTATTTTAAAAAGTATTTGAAAAGTATTTAATTAATTTTGCATATATTGTACATTAGCAAATTAGGGAAATTCGTAGCACAATCATATAATTCACAAATGCAGTATTGTAGGTACAAATTGTTGATTCTGGTTCTGACACTCAATACTGAACTAAATATTGCAGAATGTGATCAAGTAAACTGGTACTGTCAATAATACATCAGTGGAACATCTGCTAATGCCTATCAAAGTTGCAGCGCAAATAAGAACGAGGTCAGAGGGAGTTAACCGGAACAGAGATATAAGGCACCAGAAAATTTCAGTCACATAACCTAGCTTAATTACCACCTTTGGCATTTACACTGTACCCAAATAAGCATGCACACATCACAAACCCTCGCTCTATTGCACCCAACTACAGGATCTGTTGCCCTGCTGTTGTCCTCAGATATTTCTGCAGGACAGATGGTGAAAGATTAAGCCTACACCCTGAGGGATGGAGAGGGAGCGGTGGAGGGGTAGAAAGTTGGAGGAGGGGTGGAAACAAGAACTAATGAAAAATAAACAAACAAAATGAGACAATTCCAGGTCACAACCTTGTGAAAGTACATATATTTAGCAAGAGGAGAGTTGATGTACATCATCAAGAATTGGGACAGAAGCATGCAAATTCACACACCCAGTATATGTGGTTAGACTAGGGGGACATGTCGAATAAAACAGAGATGCCACTTGTTTGCCAAACCCTTCAGCTATTCCCAGGGCTTACTAAGCTCACTCATCACATGTGTTTGTTTGGCCTGACCTCCACTGTATTGTGCAGCAGTGTTATAAACCTGTCATGCACCAGCAAAGACAGGAAAAAACTGATAAAACACAAGCAACACAATGGATACACATACACAATGGATGTCTATTAGCTTTCTAAAAAGCGAAACTTGTTTGCCACATGACTCAGGGTTATGCAGCTGCTGTTTAGATATTCATGTTGTTAAAACTTCCATCAGTTATCAGCAATGACAATTATCACTAAAGCCAGCCAGATAGAGGCCTGAGACTCCACAGAGCCACACAGGGTAAACACTAATCCACAGAGCTTTGATATACAAAGAATCCAAGAATCTACAATATTTTACAGTAAACCAGCAAGCATCAAGCCAGAATGGTAGTGATTATTGAGTCATTCATTCAGAAATTCTAATATATCATTTCATTTTCATCTTTTTATGTCAAACACAAATATACTTAGTTTATATATTTTTTTAAAAACCAGAAGAAATGGCCATGCTGTTCAACATTTACCTATAAAGTACTATATATGGACATTAACTATAAAAACCCATTTTGAAACATGTATCAATATTGCTGTTTTCCACTGATACAGTATATTTAAGAACTCTATCCCTAACCACAGTTTATAGATGTTATAACTAAAAGCTATAACACAAATTAACTTCTGCCCTTATCAGAACTATTTGGGCACGTCTGAATGATTGATATCTCCATGGTAGTGTAAGCAACTTGTGAAGCCCTAGTGTTTGAAAAGTGTGTAGGAATGACAGAGAAGAGTGTACACAGTGCAATTGTTTTCACATGCATGAGTAGGTGTATTTCATATATATTTCTAGCAGCACAGTATTCTATGAAAAAGGCAAACTTATGTACAACTGAAGTTTATGTGCACTCTACTGATTATTTTTGCATCTTTAATGTAAGTGAGGGGGAGAGGGGTAGCCCTGATGGATAACTTAGTTCGATCCTTTTGTAGTTTTTACGCGACTCGTATACTAAATGTAGTCCCGTCCAAACTAAATTGGCCTAGAAAAAAAACAAGAAAAAAAATGTGAAATTGCTAAAAATATATATTTTTAAATCTTTCTTTTTCAATTGTTGGTAAATTCAGTATAAAAGTTATATATAGCACTAAGTACTTAAAAATTAGTTAGGTTTTCAAGGAGGATTGTGGTTCACTATGATGTCATCGTGTGAACATGATGGAGTAAAAAGTGAAAAAACAGCCCCAAGTAAATATTTAACCCAGATGGATTTGTGTTTGAGTTTCGATACGTAGTTGTTCAGAGTTCAGAAAGTAGAAGCTCGACTCCCCTGGCGTATCCCCTGGACATATAACAACATTTTAAAAAAAGGTGATGTCCTCCAGGACCAGGTTTGAGAACCACTGGTTTAGAAGACTCCTGGTTAATAGGTCATTTTCCATCATGTGTGCAATCTGGATTCCAGCTACATTTTTTTTCCTTTTTCTTTTTTTTGTGTTATGTGTGTAATACAGTACATGACTAAAGCACAGCCTTCATTCATTCCAGAATTCAGACAGGAGAAAATGAGCCTCAGTGTGCATGCACATGAGTGAGACAAGGATTAAACAACATGAATGAACTGCAAGTCCGAGTGACACAATGTGCGTATACAAAATGCACAGCAGAGCAGAAAATGAAAATAGGATCAATAAGTAAAATAGCATCAAAAAGCATTTGTGTATTTAAAACTAGTCATCAAATGTATCAAATCTAGACAGAGAAAAAAATAAAATCATACCTACACATGATATGTTCTGTGAGGCATGAGCATTAAAAAAAAAACATCTTCATTTCAGTGTTTGTAAGTGTGCATATTTACACAAGCTACTTATACAGTCAGCCAATTATGTGATGGCAGCATAATGCATAAAATCATGTAGATACAGGTTAAGAGCTTCAGTTAATGTTTACATCAGTTGGGTAAAATGTGTTCCTTTGAAATGTGAAATGTAGCATGATTGTTGGTGCCAGATTATCTGGTTTGACTGCTGTTCGCTTGAGATTTTAACATACAACAGTCTCTACATTTTACACAGAATGGTGCAAAAAAGTATTTAATTAATTAATTAAGTGACAGTTTGAAATGTCTCGTTGATGTGAGAGATCAGAGAAGAATGATCAGACTGGTTTGAGCTGACAGGACATTTGGCAAGTTGAAAATCAGAAAACAATCTCAGCATGCACATCCACCTCCACCTCTAGGACTGATGTTTTGTGCATACTGAGATGCTTTTTGACACACTCATGCACTCATTTTCTATACTGCTCTTCCTGCACAGGGTCCTGTGAGGCATGGAACCTATCCCTGGGCATTCTGGAGGGAGTGCCAAGCCATCGCAGGGCACAAGCATGCACATCAAATGCCAATAGCTACATGTGGGAGGAAACCAGAGCACCTTCAGGTAATCCACCAAGCACTGAGAGAACCTGTAAACTCCATGCACACAGACCTGAAGGCTGATTATTAATGAAGTTATTACACCTTTACAGGCTACTTAAACTAAGGTAAAACTAACACTCAGCATATATGGGCATAAAAAGCTAACCCTTTAGCATGCTTAGTTTATAACAGCAATTCCTTAGTTACATCATCATCCGCTGCCACCTGAACTGCAGTGTACTCCTTGTTAACACACATATACACACAGCTGCTGTGCTATACTTACTCTAATTGTAGAGTGGGAGCAGAAGGGTGGAGGTAACTGACGCACCCAGCACTTACTGCTCACTGTGTGACTGCAATGAAAGGAAGGAAAGAGGGATGGAAGAAAGAAAGAAAGAAAGACCTTAAAATAAATCACAGTGTTAAAGGACTTTTGTAAAGTGTATGCAGTTGTGAATGGGCTTCTGTATTCAAATACAAACTGGTGGTGTTTTGATGTTTCAACAGTTTGTTCAGCA
>JAQMYG010000038.1:12650477-12668760 GCA_030014215.1 Clariallabes teugelsi | reverse complement strand
CCACTCTGCAAATTCATTCCACACAGGCTGCAGCTGCTGGCAAGCTGGACACCATGGAGCAAAACTGCAAACACACAAATCCAGGTACACACAGATACACACATAGATTAGGGCCAACATGACAATATAATAGGGACATCATGAAAACGTGTGTCATAATACACATTTCTTAGATATTGCGATTTAAATGCTACAATGTTATATTTTCTTCAAACATTTTTTCTACATTTAGAACTAGAGGTTACCCGCGGCTTCGTCCGCGTACATCCAACTAAATTATGATCTGGCAATCAAATAAAGATGCATTATTACCTCACAGTGTGGCACATGAGTTAATAATGCCTACTCTTACATTCGTTGAATAATGCCTGTGAACATGCCTGTGACACACACGCCCATGTTTCATATAAAGATTGTGAATGAAATGGCTGGTAAACCAGGAAGCGCTGCAGCCTCACAGCTCCAGGTCCACATTTTTTATCCTAACCTCCTGTCTGTAGGTGAATTTCACATGTTCTTCCCACATTTGTATCCATTTTGTTCCGATTCTTTGGTTTCATCTTCCAAAGGTGGACTAGCTATGCTAGATCAGCCCTTCGTGAGTGAGTGTGTGTGCGTGCAATTACCCTGTAACTGTATGTAGGGCAATTCAGGGCATGTTCCCCTCCTTGTGTTGAGTGAGACACTACACTGACCAAGAAAAAGCAGAAGCTGAATTCAAACAAATCGTGAAGTAGATATCTCATGTGTGCCTGCAACGCGGTGAAGTATAAGCTGTACATTCTTTTTTATATAATAGCATTTTCCCCTTGATCAATGAGAGTCCCTTACTGCAAAATCAGGTAATATGGTGAAGCTAATCACATCATCACATGGGCTTTTAGAGCTGAATTAAGCATGATAGACCTTCTGCTGGACATCTGCAAGGCACAGTATAGCATGCATCATCATTGGAAGTTTCCACAAATTCGTGGATGAAAAACTAAAGACTAAAAAAAGAAAAACTTTAATATATGCTCTACCAAACGGGACTATAGATCTCTAGACTATAGATTTCCTTAATCCATTTCCTTTCCTCAACAAAACCCCACCTATTCACATTGCAGTGCACTCTACAGTTTAACCACAGCTCAGTTTTCTTTATAAATATAACACTGCATGCTCAGTCTCTATGTGAACCCGAGAGGTTGGCTAGCCTACCTGAACATTATCTTTACTGTTCACGTAACACGAAAGATATTCTAAGAAGCTTAGCTATCGCGCGCTAATACTGTACGCGCTAACTTCAGATAGGCGGCAACTCACAATTCAATCATCCATTCTCCTGTCAAGATTTCCTCCCAGTTCCCGTCCGTGACCACTCTTAGGTTGTCCCGCTTGGCCGCGACAGGCAGCACCGACAAACAAGAAAGTAGTACAACTAGGAACCAAATAGAGAGGGAATTTAATTGTGAAAGTATTCTTGTTTCTCTCCTTCTGCCGCTCGCTGAAGCCGCCATGTTTACGCTAACTCTCTTAGCATACTTCCGCTTTGGACAGGGCGACTGTAAACCACGTGACATGGGCTGCGTTTCAAATGGCGTCAGTATACAGTATAAGTGCACTGTAAAGCAGGGGGAAATGGAGTTCTTTCTACATCATATCAAGTGAACTATATTTTAATACTGAGACATTTGAGACTCCATATTAAGGAACGCTTCCATAAAGAAGTAGGACAGCTATAGCTTTTTAATTCTGACCATAATTATTTATATTATTGTAAAAATGCTCATTTATGTTTTCTTTCCGCAACTGTTTATTTATTTATTTATTGTTTGTTTATTTTTTTAAATAAAGTATTAAGTGATTTTTTTAAAACTGGTATTATAACAAAGCAAAGAATAACTCATCGTCTAAACCACTTATCCTGTATACAGGATCCTGGGGGCCTGGACCCTATTCCAGGAGACTTAGGGCAGATGGCGGAGTACACCCTGCACAGGGTGCCAATCCATCAGAGGGCGCTCACACACTATGGACTATTAGAGAACACCAGTTAGCCTACTCTGCATGTCTTTGGATTGCGGAAGGAAACTGGAGTACCCAGAGGAAACCCACCAAGCACAGGGAGAACAAGCAAACTCTACACACCCAGACCCTCAGGCGGGAATCGAACCTGGACCCTACAGGTAGAAGGCAACAGTGCTGACCTCTAAGCCACCGTGCTTGCCGAAGAATAACTTTTTTTAAAGCGTTTTTTTTTTTTTACTCTTTCCATATTTTCAGACATTTTAATGTGCAGCACAATGTGCATTAATAAATTAGTTTCTCAGTTTCAGTGTTATTTTTGTAGATTATAATGGCATTAATTGTTTACCTAAAAACCTATGCAATATGAAACAAATCTTATGTCATTTTTAGATTATTGTAGAGTCAAGGTCATTATTGTGACCATTATTGTAAGTCAAAGCATCATGATATTTTGTTATATCGCTCTACTATTGCCCCAACTTTCAGCCTAGAATACACCCACAAGTCCCACCATTATTTTTTATCGCCTTTAGCTTCCAGTATGACACACATTTAGCATAGGATAACAATTTTCCTATCCAAGGTTTTATTTATTTTTCAGCTAGATCTTATATAAGATCGCAATAATCGCTTATATATTATCGCAATAAATCTTGGCACTGTGGTCCGGGAATGTCCCTGTGCAATCAGAAAAGAAAACAAATACTTTGATAACCTAGTCATTCAGTACTTTCGGGCCATCAGCGACTTTTTATTGCCACATAACATTGCTTAGCCTAGACTTGATTAACTAAAGCAACCTCAGATCATAAAATAGCTTTTAGTGACTTATACTGTGGGCCCTATGCATGATGGGTGCATCGCTTCATGTGCTTCCTTCTTACCCTGATGCACCATCACTCTGAAATAGGGTGAATCAGAATACATGACTCTTTTTTATTTTCATTGCTCCAAAGTCAAATCTTTATGCTCTGTAGCAATCTACAGATTTTTGCAGATTAGCCTACTAAGACCTGGTTTTCTTATGGACACTCAGCTATTGTAAGTTCTCATTGCACACACTCTTGTTGCACGGTGTGTGTGTGTGTGTGTGTGTGTGTGTGTGTGTGTGTGTGTGTGTGTGGAAATAACCTTATTTTTACTATTAAACATTGCTGTGAGTTCTACTGTAGATTTCTTTTATAAAGCAATGTCCTCAAGGATTTAAGTGATTAGTAATTCATTATTTTTTTGCACATTAACCTTTCAAGTTTTAATAATATGTTTGGACAGTTCTTAAGCCAATTCCAGTAATTTCAGCAATCTCCCAAGATCCGATTTTTTTTTTGGCTTGGTGCAGGATGATAATTTTACTCTTCTGTAGCACAGTGACATCTTTTCTACAAGCACAGGATACAACTTCAGACAATGTTGGGTAAGAATTGAGAAGCTACTTTCTGTATTGGTTAGGGTGAAAAGAATTGTTGCAGCTGAATCATATTAATCACTGCAGTAATTATCCAATTAAATGTTCTTAATTATTTGTTTATTTAAATTCAAATTGTGATTTTTTTTTTTTTTTGGTTGGCCAGTGTATATTCTTAATATAGCATACTGTATATATAATAATATACTCCTTTATGAACACTCTGGCTGAGGCTTACTCAGGGACAGTTAAGAGCACCACTTTTCTTATAAGACAATGTGAAAACCTTTATCCATTACAGTCAGGGCTTCTCTTAGTTATTTGCCTTTCCCCAGTAGGGGGCAGCATAAGTGTTATAGGACGATTAAACCTCTAGGCCTCCATCATCAAAATCCCTGGTGTCATGTAGCATGTAGCAGGGGTGCATAAATCAATCACCTGCCTCAGTGAGTTGGTGAGATGTGGAACATTTTCTTGGACACACACACTTTAATGACTAAGCGCTATTGATGTCAAGCACCGTCAGCAGCTCAGCACTAACCTCAGCAAGTGTGAGTGACAGTGAGATCATTTTAAGCTCTGTCTGTGAGTGTGTGCGTATGTGTGTGTGGGGGGTGTTTATGAATTAAAATCACTAATGTGTTTCACTTTCTTATGTTTCTTTGTTGTGTCTCTCTGGTTCCTTTGCCCTGCATTAATATTAATCAGTGTGAAACTGTGAACAATCTATTATTTATATAAAACATGGGGCAGCACATGCTTCAAATCACCTAAAAGTAAATACTTTCAGAGAAAAATAATCAGAATATAATCAATCAGACATTTACAGCATTTGGCAGACACCCTTTTTGAAGAATGACTAACATTTTTATCTCATTATACGTTGAAGGTGAAGGGCCTTGCTCATGGGCCCAACAGTGGCAACTTGGGGCCCTTGGTGCAGGGGTGTTTGGACCTGAGACCTTCCAATTAGTAGTCAGTACCCTTTTACTTTTTCAAATTGAAATTGAAATTAAAATGTAATTTGTCACATACACAACCATACACCGTATGATATGCAGTGAAATGTTTATATAAATAGTAACAGTGTGCTGTGACAAGAATGAAGCAACAAAACACCATTCAAGATTTTAATAGTATGACCAGGTTTCATGAGTTTAAACATTAATCATTGGTGTTAATTTACATTTTGTGGTTTTGGGTTTCATCTACTCGAACTCAAACTACTTGAAAGTAAAGGATAATGAGAACATGCCGGATAAATGATGGTATATGAACTACTAAATATCTGTATCTCTTCAAACATGGCCATATTTGGAAAGCACCGAAATATAGAGAAAAAGCTTTTTGACGTAGGACACACGCTTGTTTCACAGGATATAGGTAGGAGGAGAGAAAACGCCGGAACTATGGAGACAGTCTGAAGAGGAAGAAGTGGGCAGAGAAACCACTCACTCCCTCTAATCACTTTCTCTCTATCTCTCTCCCTGTGACACACACACACACACACACACACACATGCTTTTCGTTATGCAATGGGCTGCCTCTTTTTGGTATCACACATTCTCTTAAAGCAAATAAAAATAAACCATTCATACTGAAGCAACCGCATATGCGTGTCTTGTCACCCACACACACATCTCAGAGGCCTTGTGAACAAGCTGCTTCTGTTGATTCATGATATTATATCACGAAACGTGGTTACCGGATTTTTTTTTACATAAACTGCCTATGCAAATGTTTTGTATGAATATTTAGTTGTCTGAAAATATTTAGTAACATTGACAAAAATGGATTCATTGATAAAGATTTATGACACACTTCTGTGTATGTGTTCCTACAGAGCAGCTGCTTTAACACCACACCCTTTTAAAAAGATGGGAATCTGGATCATTTAGATCAGATGTAGTATTACCGTTACCTGAAAAGCAAATGTGCAGGTGGTGGAGTGGACTCCCCTCTTACCCCTCTCTAGTTTCAGAGTTTAAAAAGTATACTTATTAATATACAAGTATAATACTTCATGTGACATATACTGTATAAATGTGTGCTTCATCATCATCATCATCATCATCATCATCTCTTTCTCTATTTATCTCTTTTGCTAATCCTGAGGAAGAGATCACAGCTTCAATATTCAGAATAAATTCACTCCTTAAGTCAATTCTTAAATCATGAAAGCACAGAGAAATGTAAAGTGCACTCTGATTAATGTAATTCTGCATTGCATGCTGTGTGATGCAGTAATTAATTTTTTTCTGTAAAGATATTAGTTAAATAGAGATTAAAACAAAAGTCATTTCGGTTATATTTTACTTTGAGTTATATGTACTGTACTTTGAATCATTTTCCATGGTGGATATTGACTTTCTCAGTGTAGTTCATAGTTTGAATTTTAATGTGAGAGAACCCTGGAATTAAAAACTGACATTTGCACTTTCCTGTCCTTTATTATGCATAGTTGCATTTTATTTACACTTGGGGATTAAGGGCCTTGCTCAATGGTCCAACAGAGGTCCAGTGCTGGGATTTGAATTCATGGATTTATATTTGAAGCCCAGAATGTTAACCACTGACCCAGCACTGTTCATACATCTATGCCTGCACACATGCACACAATCTTTTAGAGTCGGGCTGCTTGGCCCACATTTCTCTCACCCTAATATAATTTATCTACACACAACTTTCCTTCTAGACATTATGCTCATTAGTTGAATAGCTGAAGTTATTATTTCTTCATTTAGAATGCCATGGTTAGAACAGAAACAATGTTAATCTCATTCTCTCTCTCTCTCTTAATTCCTCATCAGCCTTGAGGATGGAGTTATTTATTCGTCTAAAATAAGGTTGAGGTTTTCACTCAGGATTTCATTTTGAAAACTCTACAGTATGAATGATGCATTCTGTATCATGCTCTATGTATCAGTTTATTAGTTAGTATTTCAGTAAAGCTATTAAATGTTTACTACAGCTGTGTGCAAGAGTGTGCAAGAATGATAAATGAACCTGCTGTCTTCTTATTCAAATTTAACTGTTGTTCTCCTGTAAACATGCTTGTATATATGTACAGCTGGAATAAAAAATAAAAAAAACAATTATGTGCCAGAGGGTCAAACTGTATGCTAATGCATACTGTACTATGTATTTGTTCAAAACTGCTAAATACTTCTAATTGCACACTCACTCCATTTATGCTCCATTTATTTTCATTTGCTCGATGCCTCTGCACCAAAGGATTTATAATTCTGGCCCTGGAGGTTGAAACATTGAACTATTCGCCTGCTAGAAGACAGCCTTCTGTTTGGAAAACCCTATTATGTAAAATGGAAAACTGTGCATCATGTAAATGTACTGCCGCTTAAGAGATCTTTGATGGAAGCAGGTGACGGAAGAATTTCATCACTTTTGAATTGCATATTCTCTATTAACATGCTGGGTACAAATAAAATTTTTTACACTTACTGTAAAATGCTTTTAGTGCACTAACTTGAAAAGAATCATATAAATGTATGTGAATTGAAGGTGTGAGAGGATTTAAGAAGTTTAAAGGTAGGAGGAGCTTTCTGAACTTCAGGTTACATGCCCAAGCAGTAGCTCACCGACCCACTTTTCCACCATCAGAAAGAAAATCATTAAACAGTTAATTATCCAGGAATCCCTATGTAGCCCTGGAGACATTAGAAAGAAACACAATATTCTCCATGACTTTCACATGATACAAAAAGCACACTCAAGCATACACCAGCACATGCATCTCTACGAAAACACTCACATGATTCCCAATACATTTTCTAAATTATTTAAAACTATTCTCCCACCAAGCACTGCATTTTTTATGTTTTGTGCACACCCTCACACACCACAAAAAAACTCCCCCTTGACCAGTGTTTTTGCACTTCAGCTTTACCATTCACACACACACACACACACACACACACACACAACACTTTTATACCATTTTAGTGCATGCCTTGCTTAAAACTATGGCATAAGCTATAAAACTAAATTTATAAATCTAAAATAACAGCTGCACTACACACCGACTGCCACAGTTTAAGTCACTGATATTCTACATTATAGTACATTATGTGACCTCTTGATAGTGGATAATTATTCAATTATTGTCGCAAAGCAGCTTTATACAATCAAAAGGATTATGGAAGTTATTATATGAAAATTATAACAGTTATAATAGTTGCAGGAGTGGGTATATATATATATTGCTTTATGCAAGTGGGTACTGTATGTTTGGTATTGGTAAGTGGTATATTATAAACACTGCTTATAATGCATTGTGTTATGTTTGCTATGAAATGTAATTGTATGCAGTAATCATATGCAGTATAATATCAGATGAATGTTCTGTATGTATTTAATACATACTATGCATTTGCTAGTGAATAAAACTTATAAATCCTATAAAAAGAAACCTCACATTCTGTCACACTCTCTTTATTTAATTTGCTTGATGCCGCTGCACTAGGGAAGTACAAGTCTGGCTCTGAAGGCTTGCAACACTGAACCAGTAATTACTCGCTTGCTAGAAGACAGCCTTGTATTTTGAAAACCCTTTACAATTATGCAAAAAGGAAAAGCTGCCACCTGTAAATTGAGACTAGACAAGGGAGAACGGTAACTATAAATCACACAAATGAGTTGCTTCCTAGGATTTCTTTCATAAATAAAAAAGTGGGAGACTTTCAGTAAAACATGGGTTTGGTACTGAACTAAAAAATTATAATGTGCAGGGATATTTTTGATTCAAGGGCAAAACAATGTAAAATTGTCATTAAAGATACATCAATGTGCCTGAAATAAGTTCCAATGTCACTTTCCCAAATAGGTACTTTAATAGTGTCACCCCAGTTCGATGCATTTGTACCTTGAAAGGTTTGTTTTAGCATTTTATATTGTTATGAAAGTAATGTAGCATATATTTTATTTTATAATTTAATATAGATGCTATAAAATGTGTTACTGACTCTTTGTTACTGTTTAGGTAGTCTGTAACAGTTTTAAGAGTTGCAAGTTCTGTCAGACATGTTACCAGAAACTGAAAAGGCCTCTAAGAAAGTGCTTGCAGCTAGCTGAGTCATCCTAGATGCAAATACAGCTTTAATATTATAATTGAATTCATGTGCCTAACCCTACCATCTGTTCATTCAAATTGTTTAATGAGGAATGTCATGAACAAACTTACAGACTGTAACTGATTAAGTTGTGTGTCCTTCAGAAGTGCATGGAGTCATTAACAGCATACATTAACTACTGTCAGCACAATGGCCTTATCAGCATCTCACTTAATAATCTTGCATAGTCTTCTCCAAGCGTTACATTATTCGTTAAGGTGAGAACAATTTGTCACAAATTTAGCTGACTTTAGCTGAAAGTGCTACTCATTGTTGATGGATGTGTCATATGAATGGGAATGCTGGTCCTTAACTGCATTAACTGCAACTCCTTTTATGCTTGATGCAGTTATGGAAAAATGTCCTTTATTTATTTATTTAATAGTTTTTAATAGTTACATTTCTTTTAGTGTTTATACCCTCTCTCACACAGAACACAGTTTTGTGCCTCTAAGGGTTAATTCTGAGAGAGAAACCAGAGAACATTTTGCTTTTTTTAAATGAAAACTGAAATAGTAAGCTGATACAGGTTGCCATAGTTACCATACTCTTTAGAGAAAGGGGCTTCTCAATGGTTCTGATGGTTAATGACTCTAATTTTCTAAAGGGATTCTACATGGTATCCTTTCTGAAAGGGGAACCCTCCATTGTTGGGTTCTACATGGAGTCAAAAAGTCACATGAATTCTGATCTGCTCATTCTCATTCAAGTCGCATTACAGTGTAGTGTATATGTATTCAATTGAATACCACATACAAAAATGACTCTGATCAGAACAGAAAAAAATCTGCATCTGTGTCACTTTAGGGTAAAAAAAAAAAAAAAAAAAGGAATTTAGGCTAAAGTCACTGAAACTGAACCGTAAATCTGATCTGACCACAAAATCGGAATTGAGTATTGAGGCTTGTAATGTGCACAGAGTCTTTCCAGGGTGGTAATAAGAACGTAGCCTAGTGACTCCGATGCGATCTGAAAAACATCCGATTTGTGCGTTCAGACAGCCCTAAAAAATTAAATCTAGAGTAACATTAGAGTAAAAAAAAAAATCGGAAATGAGTCACTTCAGGTTACCTAATGTGAACGTAGCCCTTTTCTTCCCTTTAGTGTTTGGATAGTGTGCTGACACAGAGTTCAGTACCTAGTCTCTCTCTAGTTATAAATCTGAAATTGGCAGGTTAATTGTCGAATGGTGCTGCGGATGCCGCTTCTCTCTGACTCCGCCCCCTGTATAAATATCTGCTCCTCGAGCCGTGCGCCCGCATACTGAAAAGGATAACACACCGAGGCGCCTGTGCGTAACTGGAGTGCTTGTTTTTTCCCCCTTCCTGCTTCTAACAAATCCAAGCTGTTCACAATGGATGAGATGGAAGAGGAGCTCAAGTGTCCGGTGTGTGGCTCATTTTTCCGCGAGCCGATCATCTTGCCATGCTCACACAACCTTTGCCTGGCCTGCGCTCGAAACATCTTGGTGCAAACGCCGGACGCTGAATCTCCGCAGGGCGGCCGCGCCTCCGGCACAGCGCCGTCAGATTATGACTACCTGGACCTGGACAAGATGAGTCTGTACAGTGAGTCGGACAGCGGCTACGGTTCTTACGGCGGCTTCGCGAGCGCACCCACCACCCCTTGCCAGAAGTCACCTAATGGAGTGCGTGTGTTCCCTCCTGCTGCTGTTCCCCCGCCGCAACCTCAGCACCAGCTGCTCCCGCAGCCTTTGGGCACACCGCCGATTCCGCGCAACGCCTGTCTGACATGCCCGCAGTGCCACCGCAGCCTGACCCTGGACGAGCGCGGCCTGCGCGGGTTCCCCAAAAACCGGGTGCTCGAAGCCGTGGTGGACCGCTACCAACAGAGCAAAGCGGCAGCCCTGCGCTGCCAGCTGTGCGAGAAAAGCCCACGGGAAGCCACAGCCATGTGCGAGCAGTGCGACGTGTTTTACTGCGACCCGTGCCGCCTGCGCTGCCACCCGCCGCGGGGCCCGCTCGCCAAACACCGGCTCGTACCCCCGGCACAGGGGCGCATCAGCAGGCGCGCGAGCCCGCGCAAAACTTCCACCTGCACTGAGCATGAACTGGAGAACCTCAGTATGTACTGTGTGCAGTGCAAGACACCCGTGTGTTACCAGTGCCTCGAAGAAGGCAAGCATTCCACACATGAGGTCAAGGCACTGGGGGCCATGTGGAAGCTGCACAAGGTGAGAGAGTGGCATGGCATTTACCTACATACAGTACTAAAAGATTTGATTGATAGGTAGATGGATTGATAGATAGATGGTAAGATTTAATACGTGTGAAATTAAAAATGGATTACAAAAATGCATTCATAAGTATACTATACTTATTTTAGAATCCATGTTTGATGTACCCTTTCAGCTATTAGTACGACACTAAAGTGCTGATTAATGACCATCTGCATGCCATAGTTTATCTGACAGTATTAACCCCTACACCCTTTATGTTATCATATGATACATGCGGAATTCTTTAAACACACAAATGAATTTTTTTTTACAAAGACGACTATGAGTCATGGTGACCCTGCGTTCAGACCATTTAATAAATTGTGATAGAATGATGGCAGAGAAGAACAGTGGTGGTGGCTGTGTTCTGGTTAAAATTCAAAGCACAAGCTAAAGGGAGCAGACTGTGATTCAGGCTGGACAGAAAACTGGAAAAGGATGCATCACTTATCCTCTATAAATATCTTGTGACTGATTTAGTACACTCAAATCACAGACTAGACTACAGTACATTCAGGTTGAAAGCGAAGTATTCAGCTACTCACGAGGTTTAGGGAGTACTCTTTTACCACAGAGTCTTTCAGCTGGTATTGTGGAAGTAAATAATTATTTGGGTGTTCTACCTGTTCCGTAATGCATCTGTGCATCTCCATGGAAATGTTAAAGGGATGTGTGGTTTTGTTTCCATGGTGATATTAAAGGCATGTGTGTGTTTTTCGAAGGCAGCAGTGAATGAATGTTCTTTTAATGCGTGTGTACAATGAGGAAAGGTGAGGGGAGAGGGGAAACCCTCATATCTCCAATTCTCACGAATTTACATGGAAGTTTATGAACATTCTGCATATATAGTATATTTATAGTTAGAGATGCTTTTCCAAAGTGACTGGAACAGCAAAAGCGAACATTTATTGAGCAAGTGCTTTACACCAGTAAAATAATGCTTGAATAAATATCCACCTGCTGATGTGTAACAAGAGTATGATAGTTTTTGAATGCAGCACTAGAACATAGGAGGGCTGCAAACATCAGTCACAAAGCAGTGGGTCGAACTACAAAGGCGAGTCATGTTACCTAATAATACTACTAACAATAATGGAGTAGTTGGACTTCATGTTTTTTTTTTTGTTGTTGTTGAAAAGGCAATAGTGTAGTACAAGGCAACATGACCATGTTAACATACTGTATACTGGATGATCGAATGGAAGCTTGTTTTGAATATTACAGCACTGATAATTATAAGTGCTTGAATTTCGGTGTTGATGTTTGTATCACAGTAGGTTATAGAGAGGTTCTGACTGGAAAATGTATTTAATTCAATAATAACAACCTATCAGTCCATTAGTATTAAACAGACACGCTCAACATGCGTCACATAAACAGATTTAAAGCATGTTAGAAAAAAACAGAGATGGTGAAGGCTGTCATGTGCTTCCCCAAGGCACATGAAGTCAGTCGTCTGAATCGTTTTAAACTGCTGCTCACGCAACATTAGGGGTGGTGTAAGGCACTTGAAGCAAAAAGCTCTATCCTCTCTCTTCAGTCATGCACACTTTTAGGTTTGAGTGCTTTGTGATTTCTCATAATACTATAGAATGCTGCATTTTTTGGTCTTATTATCTTTGAACGAGAAAAAAATAAGACTGTGATAACAGGAACTACTTTCATGGATGTTCAAAAATATTAAACATAACTACTGATGTACTGTAGTTTATTAAATTAAATGTTCTGTTTTTTTTAGCTATGGCAAATCATTGTTGTGTAAAATAAATAAAACTCTTTGGGATGTGATGTTCTGTAAGATAATTATCTTCAACTCGACTTCACATTGGAGCACATCAACTGTGTCTTTAGGTATAGGTCTTTGAATGGACAATATTATTTTTTCTTTTTTTTTTTAAATTGTCATCAGAATGACCATAGCTTGACTGTAAATTCCACCATAACTTGCAGTATTTTGGCTTTATGTCTTTATGACTTTTTGACTAATTGACTATTTGAGTACTGCTCTGTGATGGTATCACCAGCTGCTGTTCAAACACAAACCTTGGAAACTGGACTGGACTGTGAGCACAGACAGATGGATGAAATTCCCATGATTACTTTATGGCTAAGCATCTACTAAACATAACAAAGGAGCCAGTAGAGTGAAGGGTCTTGTGCTCATTTTGGTTCCTGAAGACCAAACATACACATTTGGAGTGTGTTAATCCTTTACTTTCCAATGGCCTTCGGTTGGTTCCGGACATACAAAAGGTTCATTAATGTTAAGTAAATATTCCTGCTTTATGCAGAAGTTAATTAAAAATACATACATAGTAAGTCCCAAACATATGAATGAGTTCTGTTCTGAAAGCAC
Source organism: Clariallabes teugelsi (assembly GCA_030014215.1). NCBI lineage: Eukaryota > Metazoa > Chordata > Actinopteri > Siluriformes > Clariidae > Clariallabes > Clariallabes teugelsi. Next base: position 12,655,621 of record JAQMYG010000038.1, on the reverse strand, counting down.
GTTCTTAAGTCCAGTTTGTTCGTAAGTCTAACAAACATTGTCTCTGTACTAGGATACTAACGCAATTGCCTATACACAGTATAGCTATACACTATAGCTAACACAATTGGCTATACACAGATGTCTGCAATCTTTGTAACTCAAATGTTCATACAGAGGGGTCTTACTGGTCTTAGTTTGTTAAAACATGGGGTCATTGAGAGCAATATGATCTGTAAAGGCGTAAAATTATGGTGGTTAGTGTAATGTAGTTTCAGATGAGCCATAGGTTGTGGTGGCAGCTAGGATCCATGCTTTTCAGTAAGGTGCTGAAGGATTTGACAAGAACAATTACCATTTCATGGACTAAATGATTTCTGTTCCTGCTTCTCGTTCCTCACTGAAAGATTTCAACAGATAAACTATGTTTGACAGTTATTTTTATTGTGGATCTCAATTGGGAGAGATGGAGAATCAGGAGGAAATCCATTAAAAAGACATAATGTGTGCGCGTGTGTGCGGAGTGGAAATACTCTTGCTTTAAGCCAAATGTATGATACTGTGTAGGAGGTAAAGAGAACAGATTTAGAAGCACTGCAAGGTTACCTTACTGAGCAGGCGTGTATGCACCACAACTGGGTGTTGTTGACCGTAACGTATATGTTAGGATGTAATTCCACTGTAGGAATGAGGGAAGATATCACAGCCATGCTGAGATTCAGGACAGCAGAAGATATTTTTATGATATTTGTTTAACTGGTTATTTTGCTCTGCCAACACATATCGATTCACTTAGGCATTTGGCAGACACTCTTATCCAGAGTGACTAACATTTTTACCTCATTATACATCTGAGCAGTTGAGGGTTAAGGGCCTTGCTCAAGGGCTCAACGGTGGCAACTTGGTGGCCGTGGGCTTTGAACCTGGGACCTTCTGAACTGTAGTCCAATGCCTTAACCACTGAGCTACCCCTGACCTCACATATCCTTCCACACCTGGCAGAACTAACTAACAGCAACTGGGGGGAGCTGGTTGTCGAGCCGGCGTCTGACAGTTAGCGACCGTTAGCTACGGTGATTAACAGTTTTGAATGTAATGTTAAATGTAGCCAAAAGGCAAGGAAAATAAACTATGGAGGTGGTGGACAGTCCTCAAAATCTTGTAAGTTTCGTTTAATGTCTACACTTAATCCAATTTAGAATAGCCTCAGCTCTTCCGGGGTTGAATCCCAAAAAGTGTAAAAAATTGAAAGTAGGTGTGCTGTGTAGGGTTTACAATCCATTGTTCCACATCCCAAGTAGTGCCCTTGCTCAGTGGTTTATGGTTAATAGAACACCTGTGAACAGTGAATTATACATATTGATAAACCCCACAGTGATGTTACGCTCTCTATCAAAAATCATGGAATAGTTCTCGTCCTATCAAATTGCGTGGTCTGAACTGCTGTATAACGTAACAAATACGTTAGGAGGAAATACAAGGGTACTTTTCATTGGTTTATGTGTTGTCCATGGTGGTGTACATTTATCATGTGTAATTTATATGAGCTGGAAACCTAAGCCTTCAAAGTGAGATGAAATCTCTGATGAAAACATGGGGTTACACAGCTGTTACTCTGTAACTTTGTTGGGCATTTCTGAGTACGTGTCTTTGTGCATGTATGCACATACCTACAATGGAATCCTTTGTCTGCGGGTCTTGTTGTCGTGGTGATGTATCGGATTCCCGTGGCCACAGTAAGCTGGAGTAAGTGTGAGGACTGTCGAGGTCTTTCATATGTATTTTGATTTTGTGAATGACCTGAAATTACACTGGCTACTGTGGATTTAAGACAATTATTGTATAAGATGAGGTACTTTAGACAGCATAACAAGCTTTAACAAGAATGTTTATAATAAGTGAGCAATAATCCAGACAAGTATCCTTTTCTGAAAAATTTCACATTGCATTTTTAAAATAGTGACAGAGAGCAGAGTCTCCAAATGACAGAGCAATTTTGAGCAGAGTCTAATTTATTCTAGAGGTTGTTGATGCCAGCAAGTGATAGTCACAGAGTGAAAGCCTGTAGAGCTTTCACAATCAGTGAGCATATAAATAAAGTAGGCTATACGCAAGTGTAATAATGTAGCAGTTTATCTATTAAGTACTGTACTGTAGTAGAGATCATGATCTCTTGTGTTGGTTTTTATTTCAGTGTAGGTGTATGCATGTACATATTATTTTTACTTTAGTTAGAATGAGTTGAAAATGTTGTTCAGTTCACGATGGATGAACTTTGTCACTTAAATAAGACACAAAAGGCACACAAAAAGGAGAAATGTAGTGTCTTAGAAATGTTAGTCAAAGACACTACAGTTCCACTATTTGATCCTGCACTACTTATATTGTAGCTCTTAAAGTATATACAGCACTTTCAATCCATGTGTTGTAAGTGTTGTGAAACATCAATTTTATTCTAAATTAATCTAAGTTGAATTAATTAGTTTAGCGAAGACTGCTTTTCCATTCATCTTTTTGGCTTTAAGTGCATCTCTTCTTGAAATACTGCAGAGCACTTGCCAGTACTCAGACATACTGTAAGAGAGCGTTCTGTTCATAAAGGCAATATAAGGGAGACCTTTTTACTTTCTGTTGGCATTAAAAATGTGGAAATCTGGCATTAAAATTGCTGTTGGCATTAAAAATGTAGAAATGGTTTACTATAGTACTATTAAGTAAAATAGCTCATGCAAAAGTTATACCTGCAATTCAATCATATTAACCCATAATAGCCCAGACCCATTTCTGGTTTCAAGGGAAATTGTGGGAGATATAACATAATTCAAATAGACCACATGAAACACATTTGGAAAAATGTCACATGACATGAGGGTGGTAGGTGTATGCGGTTTTAGAGTTGAAAGCACTATGGTACATGGGTCACAGCTGTATTTTCTTTGTTCAAGAAAAGCAGTCAGAACAGGTTAAATATGGAATATGAGATGTTATTAGATCATGTGGAATTTTTAAATAGGATGAAATCTCCTTTCAGTAACATTAGCTAGTTATATCACATACTGTATGTTACCCAGGTACACCATCATGTGTACATAAAAATCACAGATTGCCATGTAACTGCACCAGGATGTTCATTAGATGTCAATTTATGGACTTCATGAGTTAAAGTCAAGGTTAACGCTGAATAAAGAACCTTTTAGAATATTTAAATGCTTTGTGATACCTGTGTCACCATGGGTTCTTATGGCCTACATGGCATGCTCAGTTTTTGTTCCTGATGTTCCTTCAGGGCTTAGGGAACACACTGGCAGCCCTGAATTAATCTGTTTGTATTGACATGGTCCTGTATGTTTAGATAATCCAATAGTCATTAAAAAAAATACTGAAACCATTTTTACTTTTGTTTCTGTATTGTGGGTATTATAAGTTTGCACAGGTTTTTATACATGCAACATTTACTAAATTAGTAAATCAAGGGCATAGCGTTTAGTACAACTCAACAGACTGCTCTGAACCTTCCTCATATTTACTTCAATAAATTCAAAGATTTTAAATGATGAGCAAAATGCCCTAGATTATATTTTTGCTTTAATATATTTTCACTTTTCCCAGCATCACCCCATCCTGTTGTATTTTGTATGTCAGAGAGCATATTTGGTGTTATTTGAGGACTGCTTGGAAAAATCAGGTCAGATTTAAGCACCCCCAGGTGCTGGACAGAGCGACACAAAAAGAAGAGATGGAGAAGACGAAGGGAAGAAAATAGCGTTTTCAACACCAAGAGGGAATGGCTAGGGAGCTGCTCTATCTTTTTCAGTCATTTTGCTGTTTTAACTCCATCTCATCACTTTCCATGTTCTGTGACAGTGCTCTACTGGGACATCTGGAGAATGACTGCAGGGCCAGGAACAACCTTCTCCGTGCAAAGCATAGGACACGCCTAACATACATATTGAGCATTATCCTCTGCTACACACCTGGTTTAACAGCCATTTTGAGAGGAAATAGATTGTTCTGAGCTTTTAAAATAGAAACCTCCCACACAGATGCACTGATCCTGCTCCTGCTCTCACCAGAGACTCCATGATGGCTCAGTGTTGCTGATTTTGTTCTATGTTGCAGTATAAGGTCATGCAAATGTAAGTGTACAGTATTTGTGTGTACATGAGTACCTTATTTGTGTTCAGACTGCCAAGCAGGTGCAGCTTTTGAGATGAAAGTTCATGAGTGACAGACAAGTTCATCTTTCTCTGTTGGTGCGTTTAAGTGGAAGCTTTGCACTAGAAAACCATTACTAACCCAAGGGTTTATTGATTATTATGCAATGTCAAAGCACTATGCAAAGACAGTAGTGTGGCACAATTAATGGTATAAAAGTCCAAAATTATCAAACGTTTATGCCAGATGTCAGGATCGCAAGAAAATAAACAAAATGTCAAAATAAATACAATGTGAATTTTTTAAAACAATTTTGCAGCCCTAAAAGACAGAAATAGAGATTATATCAAGCAACCTTCAAGAGAAAGGCCCATGTAATATTTTTAATATTACTATCTTCTTCAAGATACGTAGGAACATTATTTTATTATTTAGAGTTTTTCACTAGGTAACGACCTCTGATTGATTGATGACCTACAGTATTCTACTTCATGGTTAAATGGGAGGATCCGGAATTATAAAATGAATCTAGGGCATTATTTGGTGTATCGCCCCCTCCACACACAATTTAAAAATGCAAATTTGGCTCTCTAATTCAAAACAGATTGAAGCTTTACTATTGCCTCAGGCCTGCAATATGCTGCTTGGATACTGCCAGACCAGCACATATTTCCACAAGGAAGTGAGAAATCTGAGGGGTGTTCAAAATTTTAATGGTGTTCATATTTGCAGGCTTGGTATTGTTACTCTCTGTTACTGTTTTCATTGACGTAATCTTTAAAGTTTTTTTTTTTTTAAAGCATAAGGGCCAATTTTGGCAGTGGCAGGTATATTGTGAGCCAAAGGTGATGCAATATTTATTCACAGTGACAGCTTTTTATTAGCATTTGGAATGTTTGAATTGTAATGGGGGGCGGCATGGTGGTGTAGTGATTAGCACTGTCGCCTTGCACCTCCAGGGTCTGGGTTCGATTCCCGGCCAGGCTCGATTTCCGTCTCTGTGTGCATGG
>JAQMYG010000038.1:12638888-12650377 GCA_030014215.1 Clariallabes teugelsi | reverse complement strand
CCAGGGTGTACCCTGCCTCGTGCCCTAAGCTTCCTGGGATAGGCTCCAGGCCCCCGCGACCCTGAATACAGGATAAAAGCGGTATAGAAGATGACTGACTGACTGACTGACTGAATTGTAATGGGAATGAATATTCACATTTGTGCAGAAACATTAATGTGCAAAAGTAAGCAAAAATGGTGAGGTATTACATATGGTTAATTAATGTATAATGAGTTCTGTCCTGTTAGTCATTCTTAGTATTAAAAACCTGTCCACGCTACAAACACATAAACTATATGTTTGTTTGTTTTTGACATAGCACTAATAAACTTATCATAAATAGCTTTGTCACAGCATTATAGCATTTGGCTGTTTTATCTAGCTTTACTAGCACTTACTCTAGCTGGGAAAGCTAGCTATAGCGCATTCTCAGATTTTCTCAAATCTTTTCAAGTTTGGAGGAAATAATAATAAAAAAAAAAACTTACTTCACGATAGGCTTGTTCGCTTTATTGTTAGAAGTGATTGGTTAGAGTGGGATAGATGTGCTGTGCTTGGTTGAGTGTTTGTTGGCTAAGGCAACATGCACAAACTCGTCATCTTCCCACTCGCTACGTTATCCTCAGCACCGAAATAAAAGGAACAGGATTAAATGAGCCTAATTGCACTGCAGGGAAGTATTTATACACAGCATGTTCACCCCTTCACTCACTTTCACGAGTTGCACACCCTCTCTCCCCCCACATAATGAAACAATGAGAGATGATGACAAAATGACTCCTACAGAAGTGACAGTTTTATTGCCATCAGCAGCAACTAACGGTACCTGAGGGATATAATCATCGCGTCTTCCTGCAATGTGCAACAACCGAGTGCTGATGCAGCAACACAAGCACACACCCACCCACCCCATAATCCTATAAGGGAAGAGGTCACAAGGTCATAGTGGAAAGGTTGTAATTTGATATTGATTTGATTTTATTACATGGGCGTATTTCAGTACCTAGGGGAAGCTGTCGTAATAGTTTATCCACAAAAGAGTAAACTGTGTAGGCTATAACGGTGCATTGTTGGCAGCCTGTTCTCAGTGGGAGAGTTCTCAAAGTTTGGCCTGGTTTTCTGAAAGAGAAAACAACCATGCGGTGAACTGAATTTAGTTTAAATTACTCAAATAGCATTTCAGCTCTGTTTAGATTAGAATACAGTGATTAGCTATAAAAGATACCCATATCATGTTTTTTATTAGATATTTATCTTATCTTATTATGTCATCATTGTGTTTATGTATTTATTATATTTGAATACAAATCTATTTCTTTTGGGTAATCTTTTCATCAGAATCACCAAAAATGACTTTAGGTAGGTTTTGACAGACTAGGTCACAAATACCTTAACAGTACACATTGTAGATGTACATCTTTTTAACTTTGGTGTTAAAAAAAATACATTAACAGCAGCCGTTGAGTGGTGTAGTGGTTAGAGCACTGACGCCTTGCACCTCCAGGGTCTGGGTTTGATTCCGGTCTCCGTGTGCATGGAGTTTTCATGTTCTCCCCGTGCTTGGTGATTTTCCTCCCGGTACTCCGGTTTCCTCCCACAGTCCAAAGATATGCAGGTTAGGCTAATTGGCGTTCCCAAATTGCCTGTGAATGAGTATGAGTGTGAGTGTATGTATGTGTGCCCTGCAATGGATTGGCACCCTGTCCAGGGTGTACCTTGCCTCGTGCCCTAAGCTTCCTGGGATAGGAGGCTCCGGTCTCCCACGACCCTGAATACAGGATAAAGCGGTATAGAAGATGAGTGAGTGAGCAGCCGTTGATTTCACAATCCAGTTTGAAATTCATATGGATGTGAAAGAGGGCGTGGGCTTGTGACAAGAAGATCATTCGGATGCATAAAGAGATTTCTAGAATGTATGATATGCCTTATAATATATATGCCCCACTATATAGACTAAAAATTATTAGCAAAATAGTTACATTTAAAAAATAACTAGTAAAAAGTTGAAAATGTCTACAAAAGCATTTTACCATTTTACAGTTTTAAAGATTTGCCTCAGCTGTTGTCATCGTTTTCCACTGCTGTTAAAACAGTACAGAGTACTGTGTATGGCAGAAATATAGCCGTGGCCCAATAGATAATGTTCTGCTCTACCGATCACACTACTGAACGTTATGAGTTTAAATCTAAGCCATCAAGCTGCCACTGTTGGGCATGGTTCCTAATTCTCTAGTTCTCTGAGATCTAGATCTCAGATCAGCTAGACTGGGCAAGACCTTAAAAAAAATCTAAGCATGTAATCATCCCATTTTATATAATTATTATATATTTTATATATATATATATATATATATATATATATGTTTCAGTAGCAAAAAGTGACTTTAGGTAGGTTATAGACTCTGCAACATTCATTCTTTGAGATGAAAGGTTTCTAGCCATTTGTGCCACAGATTGTATGTCTGATCACAGAATAAACTTTCTACCTTGATGATACAGTATCAAAGCACTGGTGACTAACTGGAATGAGTGTGTTAGTATAGCAGAGGATTAAATAGAGACATGAAGGTAGTTTTTCAGCTCATAATTGTGTTCTGTTAGTCTGCACTATTATAAGTCATGGTTTGACTTGAACACCACTCATATCATCATTTATATCCTGAAGGTGATTTATGATTTAACTTTTCAGTTAATAAAATACATTTTGTGACAGATCAGTGATATAGAGGGATCGTTGTGCAGTAGGAAATCCTTCCCAGGGTTGCTAATGTCTGGAGCATATGGTGCCTTGGTATGTGTGCCTCTTACTGTATGTGTACAGATGTGTGTCTGTGTGTGCGAGGGAAAGAGCGTTTGAATGGGGAATCTCTCTCATTCTGTGACATAGCATTGATGGGATGTTTGCATTTCACATCAGTCCTTTAGCTTCCCACACTCAGGAAACTAGGGGGTCACTCGAGTCTCATGTGCTCTGTTTCCTGTTCACTCACCCATGAGCTGCTCCTCTACAAACACACACATGCACATAAAAGAGAGCTTTTCCTTTTCATTTGTACTTCATTTGCAGTCTCTTTGTCTGTTACAGTAGCCGCTATTTTCTGACATTATTGAAACATGGTTGTGTGTTTATTATTTTGTAATCATAATCACTATTGCAATTATTCATCCAGGAACAAAATAGTTGTATTGTTCTGTTATTTAATACTTTTAAAATCAAGAGATTTTTTTACTTCTTAGAGTCTAATAATTATTCTGTACTCTGTTACCTACTTTCATTTCTCGATCTTTTATTTAGCACAGTGTATAACCAGGAGGTTGAAAGTTCTGAAATGAAAACATTGGGATTTATTGCACTATAGTAAATGTTACTGTTTCAATTAAAATATTCCATTAAAAAACTCTTACTCAACCAAGCAGCATTTGCAATTATGGTTCATGAATTCTGTTTGATATTTGAAGAAGTGACTTATTAAAAGCATGATTAACTGTGAGTATGAATTCTGGTATTAGTGCAGTTTCACATGAACAGATTTATCCAACATCACTCTATTTGTCTGTCTCTCTCTAGGGGCAGCTCTCTCAGGCGCTGAACATCCTGTCTGATCGAGCCACTGAAGCCAAAGAGTTTCTTGTTCAGCTCAGAAACATGGTGCAGCACATCCAGGTAACACAAACAACTCGGTGTGAGAGAGGAAAAGAGTGACGAGGGAGATGGACTTATGGGAGAGGAACAAATGTTTTGACCTGTATTCCTTTCTAGTGACTGCAGTGCTGGTGTCACACTGTTTGGTGTGTATGTGTGTGTGTGATCCGCAGGAGAATGGAGTTGAGTTCGAAGCGTGCTTGGTGGCTCAGTGCGACGCGCTGATTGATGCTCTGAACCGCCGGAAAGCTCAGTTACTGGCCAGAGTCACCAAAGAGCACGAACACAAACTCATGGTAAACACATTAACAGATAAACACAAACTTTGCATCATATAAAAAGTGTGTCTTGAAGAAACTCTAATCCAAAATGTTGTAGATGATAACCAGCTACAGATTTTCATATTTTAGTTTTTATAATATATTATAGCGAGATGTTGTGTTCCAGTGCGCTGAAATGATTATCATTATTGCAGGCATTTTATTCTTGTGAGATGTTTCATTTTGTCTTTGCTCTGTGTGTGATGTGTTTTATTTTGCTGCGCCTTCTGTTCTGGGTGGGTGGAATACTTTAGGCCAGATGTACGTGACTTTATGCAGCTGAAAAATGTGCACGTCTGACAGTCATTTTCAATTTGCCAAGATAGCAAGTTGCTCATCATGCAAACTGTGATGTGCCTACTAAGTCAGGCACAAAGTGAGGCACAAATCGCTGCTGTAAAATGGAGGAAAAACAGAAGCCTACAGGAAAGTTAACATGGCAGGGCATTACTGCAGTTGATAGATATAATGACATGGAATTAAAACTGTAATTCATTAATTAATTCATCTTCTATACCACTTCATCCTGTCTCATGAACATGGTTGCGGGGGGGCCTGAAGTCTATCCCAGGAAACTTAGGGCATGAGGCGGGGTCCACCGTTCATCACAGGGTACACACACACACACTACACGCAATTTAGGAACACCGATTAGCCTAATCTGCATGTCTTTGGACTGAGGGAGGGAACTGGAGTATTCAGAGGAAACCCACCAAGAACAGCTAGAACATGCAAACTCCAGGCACACAGACCTTGAGGTGGGAATCGAACCCTCAACCCTGGAGGTTCAAGCCCAGAGTGAAATGCCTACATCCACTCTGTGCCACCTAACCCTGATTAAATCAAATAATATCTATTTAACCCTGATGAAAAGAGAAAGCTGTGTATAGAATAGGCAGCTTTTTATATAAAACATGCGACTAAACTGTAGTAAATGCAACTGAATACGGCCATTTTACAGACAGGTAAAGTTTGCCAGGTGCTCTAAGCGAGGTTGCCAGATCTGTCTACAAAAACTGCCAAAGAACACTTGATCATGAATAATTTGACCGTTGTTGGTAATTTAAGGATACCAGTTCTGCTGTAAACTTGAGCAACCCAGCCCACACTGCTCTGAGCAACACAGAGCGCTAAATTACACCTGATTTAGGAGGCAAACAAAATGAAGCACTAAACTTGCTGACTCTAATTTTCCCCGAATTTAGTACATCAATCATCAGCAGCTCTCTTCATTTCTCCGTTTTCATGTTTTCCTCTCTTCAATGCGTAGGTCTGATGGAGACAAGTGCATTTTATATGAGCTTGATGCATGAAGTGCACCTTTAGACTCCTACACCAGTTTCATACATTAACACAGCACTTTTTTCATGTAAAATGTGACCTAATGACACCTGAAACCAGGATCAGACAGGGTAGTACACCTGCCATTGTGATTTCATGTTATGATGACAGAGCTCGTGTTTTGTTTCGAGACCAGAGGCAGTAGAAGGCCTGAGATTTTCCGAACTATAAAGGAGCAGGCCTGAGACTGCCTCTGGTCTCCATGGAGCCATGGATCTGTTGCTATGGTGACCAAAATGTTGGGTTTCTAGGATTGTATAGAGGTTCAAGTGAGAGGAAAGAGCTTCACACACACTTACACACACAGCTAGTTTGATGCCAGCTGGAAGTCACGATTTCTATCAAGATGCAAGCAATCCACTATTATTCTCAGGACATCCTCATGTTTATTTTAAAAGAAATGGTTTTCATCCATGCATACAGTCACAAACACACACACACACACACACACACACACACGCACACACACACACACACACACACACACACACACACACACACAGACATATATAGACATACAAAAGAAAAACATTCATGTTGCTTGCTCACAGAGGATGCAAATAGCCTTTCCTTCTGTTGCTTAGCAACTCAGCCTCAGCACCACTGACAGCAGGGGAAAGAAACAGACTTACACAGAGTGATTCTGATAAATCTAGTGGCTTTAGATTCTATGTGTGTGTTTGTGTGTATGTGTGGGAGGCAGGGGGAGAGGGCGAGAGAGAAAAAATTACCAAGAGGGTAATTACCAAGTGCCTGCAATATCTACTTTGAGTGTTTTTCTTTCCCTGCATCGATCTGCCATTCTATTCATTTTATCTATCTATCTATCTATCTATCTATCTATCTATCTATCTATCTATCTATCAGGTGGTACGTGATCAGATCTCCCACTGCACTGTAAAGTTGCGTCAGACGACAGGGCTGATGGAATATTGTCTTGAGGTCATCAAAGAAAATGATCCCAGCGGCTTCCTGCAGGTCAACTAGCCTTCACCTGCACAAGCTCCTCATACACAAAACATTATTTTAAAGATTGCACACATCACGCTGTATTCAGGAGATGAAGTTCACAAGACATTGCAACTTCGAAAAATACCACAGGAATAATTTCTCTGTGATCAGACTGTAATGAAGCTTCATTTTTTTGGGTGACCTTTCTGCGATAATAGTGTCGGCACGCTATTTATACCATTGACGGTGCAAGTTTTTTTTTTTTATTATTATATTATTATTATTAACTTGTTATTGAGTGAGCTTTGGAGGAAGCAGTGGGTGGGATGGCTAGTAATCTGTTAGCTCATGTATACAGAAGAGGGCTGTTAGTGCTCGCCTTCATGTACTGTATATGGAACAAGCTGCAGATCAAAAAGATCAAAAAGATGTATTGACATATTTATTATGTTCATCAAATTCAAAAAATCTATTTTATTCCCAAATTCTACAACATTTCTAAAAATACAAAATGTCTCAGCAACACTAGTCTTAAAATTATAACTGAGTATGAAATTGATGATTGGAACTTCATCATAGAACAGTGTTATCAGAAAAACACAATGGCATCTAATTTGAAGACAGTGGCATCTGATTTGATAATGAACTTTGCCTAATTGTATATGTGTGTGTGTGTGTAGATCTCTGATGCACTGATTCGTAGGGTGCATATGACTGAGAGTCAGTGGGGGAAGGGCACACTCACGCCACGGATGACCAGTGACTTTGACCTCACACTGGACAGCAGCCCTTTATTACAAACCATCCACCAGCTTGACTTTGTACAGATGAAGGGTACTAATTATCATGAAATATCTGTGTGTGTGTGTGTGTGTGTGTGTGCTTCTTATATCTTTGTATATTTTAGTGTGGGTATGTATACGTATACTGATACATGTTTTTGTGTGCGTGCGTGTGTGTGTGTGTGTGCGTGTGTGTGTGTGTGTGTGCAGTACCTGCACCTCCAATCCTGCAGCTGGAGGAGTGTTGTAGTCAGACCAACAGTGCCACTCTGTCATGGAAACAGCCTCCTCTCTCCACCATCGCTGTTGAAGGCTACATACTAGAACTGGATGATGGCAACGGAGGGCAATTCAGAGTGAGTGTTTTACGCCCACACACATCACTCCCAGGCCCTCTGCCCCCATACACACATGTGCTACATACACCTGTATATGCACACACATAATTAGAATTATTTTAGATATATATAATCATTGCATTTTTTTTATTGTTTAAGGAATTCTGTGTAATACACATGTTGGCTCACTGCAGTATTCTATTTATATACTTTTAGTAGGCTGCCACAGACACACTCACACACACACACACACACACACACACACACACACACACACACACACACACACACACACACACACACACAGACACACACACAGACACACACGCATGCTCCCTTTCTAAACAGGCCAAGGCTCTTTTTTAGGCAGCCAGGTCCTTGTGTTCTGATTTCTGCTCCATTTTTACAAAGGATGACTGTGGAACTCTAAGTGCTTGTCCTTTACTCTATTACACATGATCACTTTGTCTCCAAAAGAGTCTGAATTCCACCCTAAGGGACATCTTATACATATAGATGGGAATATCCCACAGTACATAATGTGATCTCCCTCCACAGGAAGTGTACGTTGGCCCAGAGACCATCTGCACAGTGGACGGGCTTCACTTCAACAGCACGTATAGATCCTGCGTCAAAGCCTTTAACTCCAGCGGAGTGGGGCAGTACAGCAAAACCCTCGTCATGCAGACCTCTGAGAGTAAGTGTCGTCACCTGTGCTTCAGCACACACCAGCACTCACTTTCCCATTAGATATGCTTGGCTCTTGATAAGTACGGAAGCTGGATGGTGTTCAGTAAGTAGTTGGTGTTCAGGAATCAAAAGGCTGAAACGGTGGATTTGTTTGTTCCTAATACTGCTGTTGATTATATAAGATACAGTTTGAAGAACTGCTGTTGTGAAGCCTTTATTTATAGAAGATTCACTTTCCCCAAAACACTCAAAATTAATGATTTAGACTAATGTAGTCATTTAGGGTCATTTAGAATGATGCAAACGAGCTTGTGGTTCTTAATAGCTAATGTTCATCTTTATTCATGCGAGCCTTTTGGGGGGAAAGTATTCCTTTATAGTCTAGAACATGCCCCGTCAGTAGCGTTTCAAAGAACCGCCTAGAATAAATATTCATTGTACGTTTTGCAGGCTGTCCATCAAAGAAAAGACTCATGAAAAGAATTCATGCTTTGTTGTTGTCTGTTTAAAGAAATGACATCTGCTGATTACAATCATGGAAAACGTCAGACAAAAAGCGCGTAACCTCTTTCACCTTCAAAACTTGGGACATCAGAATGCATTCACAGCTAACTTTTAGGCTTTACATCATTTATTCCTTCAATTTACTGTACAAGCACATGTTCACATGGACATGACATTTAATTAATGAAAGGATTTGGTGGCATTTACTTCTCAACCACTTATACTGTATGAATTTATCAAATGCATCCTTCCTAATTATACCTGTTATAGACGTCTGAGTGATCTACAGTACAATGTCCCAATAACTGCTTTGAATCTCATTCTGGTCAACTAGCATGTAATTATTCTTGAGATTATGGTTTACTTTCACATTTAACCTTTTCCATGATTATTTGCAGACTAATTTTCATGTAAAAGTGCATGTCTAAAATATTTTAGTTTTCTAAAAAGAAAATTACTGGATATCCCAAAACAATGACTCCATAGGACACCGAGTGGAAAACATAGTTAGAATTATAGATGCAGTACCTGAGACTACATCATGGACACCATGTATTTAAATGTGATTTCAAATGCAGGGTAATAGCTCATGCCATTTGTTTTGCCCCATTAATGTAAGGAATAATCAGTCTCGTACTGTAGTTAACACTGCATGCTTGTGGCTCAGCCAGTTGAGGTTCTGTGTTGTTGATCGGAGGGTTCAAGCCCCCTAACTGCAGGGTCGCCACTGTTGCGTTCTTGGGCAAGATCCTTAACTCTAAGCCCCATTTAACCCAGCCACTGCCGGTCTCAAGAGATGTGAGAGTTGCAACAGGAAGAGTACCTGGCATAAAACCTTGTGCCAGATCTTATGGAACGAATGATCTGATGTAGCGACCCCTAGGATAAAAAATAACAAAGGCCAAGGGAAAAAAATCAACCTCATACCTGGATAGAAAAACACATTTGTTAAACTAAAATGTTATCCAATTAACGTAATTACAAAGGCTTTATGACAGTTGTATGCATGTAGTGATGTGTTACTGAACAGATCCAGCTTTCCTGATCAGCTGCTTTACCTCCGGCTCTCTCAGCAACCCTCCTTTCTATCACTCTTTACTTTTTCCTTTCTTTCTTTTACTCTCACTCCAACCCCTCCCCTTTCACTCACCGTCTCCCCTTCCCTCTCTCCGTCTCTTTCTCTCTCTCATCCCAGCTGGACTTGCCTCATGTGATATTAACACTCTAGCTACAGGTATGGATGGTTCTCTTAACCACAATCTGCCTCCTTCTTTTCTTCATCATCATCATCATCATCATCATTATTATAACCATATCCACCTGTACCCTTCTGCTCCTGTGTTTTCAATCGCTCCAGTTTATCGATGTGTTTTCTGATTGTTCGTGTGTAATTGAGTCGCACTGGAGTGTCCTGATCATTAACAATAGTCATTCAAATCCATAATAGCTCATCTAGTGTAAACATACAGTATACTGTATTAAAACTAAGACCCCAGTGACCAACACATAATGAATGTTCTGTGTATGTGTGTCTGTCTGACTTCTTCCTGCAGTTGCCTGGTTTACCTTTGACCCTGCGTCAGCCCATCCAGACATCATACTGTCTAACGACAACCTCACAGTCACGTGTAATAGTTACGACGACCGTGTCGTTATGGGCAACACACCATTCTCCCGTGGTGTGCATTACTGGGAAATGACCATAGATCGCTATGACAACCACCCGGACCCTGCGTTTGGGGTCGCCCGGGGTGACGTGCTGAAAGACGTAATGTTGGGAAAGGATGATAAAGCCTGGGCCATGTATGTGGACAACAACCGCTCCTGGTTCATGCACAACAACTCCCATACGAACAGGTACAGAAAGGATATGTGTATCTTACAGTATGTGTATAGTGGAGCTAGATGCCAGATTTTAGTTGCTTTAAAGATTTAGCATCAGCCTGCAGTATTTAATTATTAATAAACCTTTTAGATGATCCTTTTTACATAATTTTCACATTTGTGGATAAATTGCCAAATCATTTGAGACTATTACTTTAGTTTAACCTAAATTATTCATACATAATCACATTAGAGGATTTTATTTTTACTTTATTACTTTATTTTTATTTTAAACTCATGCATAATGTTTTATTATTAATTATATGACTTCTATACTCAGAGAGCTACACTTTTGTGCCTGAAACACAAAGACATTGAATCTCAGTTTGCTACCTGTTTACTGTACATTATACATTACACTACATACAGTAGTAGTGCACTACATAGTAATGTGTCCTGTCACGATTGGCCTTACTTGAAAAGGATTGTAAATAAATATCATCCTTTCTTTCAATGTTCCCAACATACTCAGCTAATCTGCTACAAACCACATGACCTCATTTCTCTCATGACCTACAGTATATCCTCGTTTACAGTTCCCTGGTTACAAATCAATTACACTCAGTGCTCAGCACACATACAGTACTAATCATTAATGGAAAGTCATTTCTGTTCGCAGCCAGTGACAATTCTAAACCTTTGGCAAATATGGTTTTGACTTTGTTCGGTTTTTCAACCTTTCCGTTTTTATCATTCAATTAACCTGAATCTTCTGACAATATATATAGTAGTAGAGATGGAGTAAAAATCTGTTCTTTTTAAAATAATTTTTATATAATCTACGCGAGATGCGTGACATTATCAAAAATCAACTCATTACACACACTTTCGCCAGTTTCATAACACGACCAGTTGTTGAAATGTTGTTGCTGTTGAATAATGCTACAGTCTAAAACTTTTGAGTTATGTCTCAACTTTTTTAAAGGGTCAAGGTCTTAAAATTTTAACAAAATCTGGTTAAAAATGTAACATCGAATTAGGGCTGCAACAACTAATCGATAAAATCGATAAAAATCGATTACTAAAAGCGTTGGCAACGAATTTCATAATCGAT
>JAQMYG010000038.1:12589377-12601069 GCA_030014215.1 Clariallabes teugelsi | reverse complement strand
CGACCCCCACAAAATCTCACAATACAACCAAGGGGATAATACCTCCCTTCCCCCATGAATGCACACACATACACCCCCCCCCCCCCCCCCTTTTACTAGAGGCACTTGACAATATGAAAATGTCTGTGTAGAATTAAAAATGTGTGTAGAAGTTCTTTTCGGTGCCCCCTACAGTTCTGCTAACTATCAGTTTTCCCCTGATATGACGAAGCTAAATATTTTTCTTCATGCGTTTCAGCGCTGGAATGCTGATGTGAGCAGTTCAGAGGAATATGAAGCAGAAGGTGAGTTTATAATCAAACTTCATTAATAAATGATAATATGCTTGGTAACGAGTATCTGAAGTGATTACTCCATACTGGGGATTCTTCTCTAAAAGTTTTTTTTTTTTATGCAATATAAGTTCAGGTTACTTTGTCCATGTACAGGTAGATTTGTTTTGGAATTGTTTACTTCACAATCTACACGCAACAAAAGAACAGTGCAAAAAATTAAACAGTAAACATTTAAAGATTGATTCAGAGAATACAATAAATAAGAATAACATTCATAAACATGATGAGTGATGCTGATATTTTCTTTGCTTTGCTCATCTACAGTATCTATAAAAAATTAAAAAAAAAAGATTTTTGTGCAGCCTGTACTTTTATTATGCTAATTAGTCCTTGCCAATTATGGTCGTGTACACATGATGAGCCTTGTCTGTATTCAATTATTTCTAAGTTTATACAACACATTGTATTTGCTATAGTGACCTTTATTATTATTTTTTTCTCTTCATTTTAACATGCATTCTTACACATGTGATATAACTTTTGAGAATCCTGTATGGTCTGTGACAATCTTTCTTTTTAAATGATTAAAAGTGCTCCATTGCTCATCATAAATACATAAATAAGATCTAGAAATGATCCTCTGAAGTGCCTTATTACAGCTATTGTTTAGAAGTAAGATGGCATCCAGAACAAAGTTGTTTTTACAGAACCTAGTTTTAAACCATGTGTCAAAAAAAACCTTTGAAGCTCTTATGCAAAGAGTGCAATTTGTCATTTAAAGTAATATTGGCTGTCCGCTGTAACTGTTTGGTAGAGATGAGAAATACCATGGAAACCCGATACGATACATTCATGATATCCGGGTGCTGATTTGATTTGTATGGCGATTCTATAAAGATCAAGATTTTATTACCATCCCTATTCAATATGATTTTTTTTTTTTTCTGATTCTGTTATAATTGTAAACAACCTTGCCAAAAACTCTGCTCCTATCAAACAGGATGCTGTGCCATGTGAATAGTTTAGAGCACAGCACTTGCAGGATTGGAGAGGAATGGCAACATTTTCCCACCTCAAATGCAAAAATATCTATTTAAAATGTATGTAAAAACTGTGATTTTGGAGTTAGTGTTGCGATGCATGAATTGCCACCACAAGAATCGCGCACACACACAATAAAGTCACAGTAAACATTAGCTGTGACTTGCTTACCAGTCAACTTGCTTGACCATTTTACAACTTAATTGAGAGAGTTCCTGTTCTTTACAGAAAGACTTCTGAAACATGACACAGAGGAAAAACATTAAATTGTTTCAATAAAAACACAATAAAATATTTTATTTTAAGGTTTATTTTAAGGTTTTATCTACGTGGAAGTATTCATGTAACTTGGGCATGGATGAGTAAAATGGCATGTTCTCTGAAACATTAAAACTTTGATCATGTATCTTAAAAATAATTGTATCTTAGAAATTCATAAAAAGACTTCTGAGGCAACTAAACTACCAGAGCAGAGGACAGAAATCATTCTCTATTTGCACTAAATGCACATCGATAATAGAAAAAACATTACATTACGTTGTTTTTCCATTTTACATACACACGTTTGTGGGTGTTGTGTGTAGGTCAACTGCACCTGTGGAATCCTGATGAGCCGGGAACACCACGGGGTAGCATGGCACCCCTCAGTGACCAGGAGGAGAGACTTTCCAGCGTCTGTGAGCAGCTTTCACTGAACCTGCATGGCACAGCTACCATACAACAATTACGCATGCTCTGCCAGCACCTTGGCCTAGAGGTACATGCATGCTCACAAACACACATGAACACATTTAAGCCTAAGAATGTCAGTGGTTATGCTGATGGAGTGTTATTTTTGTGTTTTAGGTAGAAGAGGATGTCTTCCAGTCCGCAGATGAGGAGAATGTGAGTGTGCAGGAGTTTTTATCTTGCATCCAAACCAACAGCAAACCACCTACTCCTTCTGCCTCAACACCTTACAGGCAGCTAAAGAGACACCACTCTACACAGGTAAGACATTTGTTCACCACACACACACAGAAAGAGAGAGAGAGCAAGAGAGGGAGGGAAGTGGTTTTATAATCTGAACTTTCTATTATTTATGCAATCTAATGAAATATATTTTGAAACACTTTTCCCTCGTCTTCTGTCCTTCAGCCATTTGATGAGATGGGACGCAGGATCGCATCTGTGATGAGCAGTACAATTGGACTGCGGTTGTTTTCTGAATTGGATGATGGAACCGGACACACAGCAGTGGAGTTACTCCTGGACGCATGGCTAGAAGAGGGTGTAGAGAACAGCTCTGAAATCCTGCAGGTTTGTACTCATGCACACGTACGTTTACATGCACAAGGTTTAATATCACTCTCTGACCATTTACATATCTGCATTATAAAAAGCTTTTTTGTCTGTTTTAAAAGACGGTGTGTTTTTTAGGTTGTCAAACACAAGTCTGTTGAAACGTTCTGGATAAATGACTCTTGTGTGACTTATAAGATAAGAAAATAGGCCCAAGTTGATAAATGTTATTAACATTTCCTTGTGTTTACCTTGGCATGTTTGTCTTTCATATACATTCAGTAGTATACTAATGTATAGTATTGGTTTTAAACTATATATAAAGTTTGCGCATGTTCAATTGGGGGAGCTAGATCACATGTTCGGCGTACATTGTCACATGCATGCAGCGTGCATCCCAGGATGTCTAGGAGCAAGCGTAAAAGCAAGCAATAATGATAGAGACAAAAGTGAAAATGATTAAAAGAATGGATCAGACGAAAGATGGCAGATATTACTTTTAACATGAATCGTTGGCACGATTCTACAGAACAAGAAAAAGATCAAGGAAAATGTTGGTTTTATACCGAGTATAGCCAGTTGTGTTAGTATCCTAGAACCTAGACAATGTTTGTTGAACCTGGGAACAAATTAAGTTTTTTAAATAACTGATTAAATAACTGAAATAAATATGAAATGTTCTTCTTGTTAATTGCTTTGCTCCAGAAAGTGACTTTTACACTTTTTGCAGTTTGTTACATAAAAATGTGGTGGTGCATTACTAATGTGTGACTGCATAGAGTTATTCTTATTAATATTAGGATGCATTTGCATGTTAAATAGATTCAGTGAATGAAGTAAAAAAAATAAACATTCTTACTTTTGTGACATATAGGCTCTGGATTTCAGCCTGGATGGAAAGGTGAATCTGAGTGAACTAACTGCAGCTCTGGAGAACGAGCTTATGGTCACCAAGAACTCCATCCACCAAGCTGCACTGGCGAGCTTTAAGGCTGAGATCAGATACCTCCTGTGAGTCTGCCGAGAGTCCACACAGGGTTCCTAATATCCAAATGTCTTAAAAATAAACCTGCATGCATCTTTTTTTTTTTTTTCTTTTCTTTTTTTTTAAGCAAATGCTGCAATAACAATTATTTATCTGGATTCACTGAAAAATAGCACGTGTATGAGTAATGTATTTATAATGAGAATCATTTAGGAAATAACCCTGTAGGTTTTTGTGATTCTGTATACATGTGAGCTAGTGAGCGGGTGGATCTGGAACTCCGGCAGAAAGAGAAGCTTCACTCAGATTTGGAAAAAGTAGAGAAACTCAAGTCCCAGCTGGCCTCTGAGGTAGACGAGCATCATTCCACCATCGAACGCATCAATGATCTTAACCTGCGGTAAACCCCCATCTCTCATCTTTATCTTGCTGTGACATTTTTAACTTAAACATGCAGTCAATTCACTATCTCTACGTGCTGCCGTAGTAACTTGTTCCGTGGTTGCTGTGCTGTTTTATAGGAAGCTGGAGCAGGAACATAAAGATCGTGTGGTGTCTTTGAGGGCGGACCTGAGCAAAGAGGTGGAGCTTGTACAGCAACAAGCCAATCAGCAGAGAGAAGAGCTGGAACAGGAAATCAGTAGGATCAGAGAGGATGAGACCTACCTCAGAGAACACCTCACTCTGACTGTTAAAGTAATTACAATAATCTCTGTCTTTTTCACGCTGGTGCTGGATTGTGCCAGCATTTCTGTTTTTAGTAAACAGTAATATAAAGCGCACTTGATGTCACCACTCATCCTGTGGTTTCTATGCGCACTTTTTCAGTAATTATTTTAGTGTTGAGTGACTTTTTCCCATTTTTCCTCATACCCAGTGTTGCTTGGAGCTGAATATCTAGGCTTGTATTACTGAGCTCCTGTGCACTATGTACTGTTGCCTCTATACAGTCTGCGATCTAGGATTTTCCTCGTCCCTGCTGACTTTCAAGATCACCAGTCCTTTGGTGTTCCCAACTTTTACAAATTAGTTTACAAATTAAGTTATTTTACCTTATTGTTACAATGTTTCTATTTCGGCATTATAAATTAGTCTGATTTTTGTATAAATATTAACGAACTGGATGTTTAGGAAAACGGGCGTTTGGAGGCAGAGCTGCTGGACAGCACAGAGCGATTGATTGAAGCAGAGGCCCAGCTTAATAAACTGCAAAAGAACCTGGACAATGTCCTCAGGGAGAAGGTACTGGACGCATGCAATAGTGCATAGCCAGTTTCTGCTCACCTTATTTTTTTTCTTAGTACAGTGATTGCATGTTTGAAGGTAGATTGGATGGACTTATTTGTTTTTGTTTATGTGTGTAGTTTGGTGATTTGGACCTGAGCAATTCTGAGTTCTATCAGCACGAAGAACGTCTCAGACAGCTGCGCAACAGCTATGAGGAGCAGTGTCGGGTTAGAAATTCTGCTATTTTTTTCCCCTCTTTTCTCTCTCTCCATCCTTCCATCAGTGTCTTATCGTTTGTTAATGCCTTGTTCTATGTGCTCTTTAGGAACTGCAGGATCGTATAGATGAGTTGCAGGCTCAGTTGGAGGATTTTCGTGCTTTAAGCCGAGCCCCGCAGACCTCCCTCATGCCCTCTCTGTCTGATGAGCTGGAAAGCAAGAGTCCCGGCATGGAGTCGGACCAAGGTGATTCTTCTCTTTCTCTCTCATGTACTGATGCAGATACAAACTCGCAGAGCTGGGTAGCAAATTTTAAGAAAAATAACACTGCCATTTTTATACTATGGTGGTATGTATTGATATGGATTTGACACTAAACTATAAAAAATTAATTCAAAATCCTATCGTGGGCATGGACTTAATCCAGGATGACCGTGTCCACATTCACAGGGTATGAGGGCTCATCCAGTGGTTTGATGCATATGAGGTGCATGTACTGTATACAGCATCTACACCATCATTAAAACCCCCTCAATTGCAAAAAAGCAATAGTAGGATTAAAAAAGTTTTGTTGCTGTGGCAGACATGCAGAAGTTTGTATGTGTTTGTGTGCTTATGCGTACATACATGTGTGTAGGCCTAGGTTCTGAAGACGGGCAACCCTTTAACATGAGTCTGGAGGCAGAGATGATGCTGGAGCAATTGAAAGAGCAACATTGCAGAGAAGTGGAAGACATCAGAACGCAGCTAGATTCCACGGTCAGCCTCACACAGGAAGTTCACACACATATACAAAATTAAGTGTAGCCTGTAAACAAAATAATTTGTACAAACAAATTTGATAAAACATTTGCAAAAAAAATTTGTTACACATTCCACCTAATTAAATAAAGCACAATAAACACTGTCTCAGTGGTATATAGTTAAAAATGTACTTGTTTTATTCATACAGACTGACTAGCACTCATGTGTAAGTAATCATGTTGTCCAGATCAAAGTATACATGTACTTATAACCTTGTTTATCGAGTGGTTCTTCTGTGTTTTTTCTGCAGATGAACAAGTGTGAGCACAGGTTGGAAGAGCAAAAGAGCTCTCTTGAGGAGGAGAGGAGTCTGCTCTCCTTACAGCACCAAAAGGAGATAAAGGGTATCAGGGAAGAACTGAATGAAGCGCTGAAGCGAGCTCGAGATTTGCAAGAACAACTGGAGCAGGAGAGACGCAATATGGAGGCTCAGCAAAGTGTCGAGCATGCTGAACTACATGCTGTTTACCAGAAGAAAGTTAGTT
The DNA here is from genome assembly GCA_030014215.1 of Clariallabes teugelsi. Taxonomy (NCBI): domain Eukaryota; kingdom Metazoa; phylum Chordata; class Actinopteri; order Siluriformes; family Clariidae; genus Clariallabes; species Clariallabes teugelsi. The sequence goes on along the minus strand of JAQMYG010000038.1, from coordinate 12,594,753 downwards.
CTCTCAGCCAGGAGCTACAGGATGCCAGAACCCATGCACTGAACCTGGAAGAGCAGCTTAGGGTGCTGGAGGAGCAAGAAAGAGCAGTGGAGGAAAGCAGAGTGAGGGAGATGGAAGAGCTGAGCAGGACTCATGCAGAGGAGCTTTGTCGAATGGAACTGCACTACAAGGAGGCACTCGAGACCAGTCTGCAGAGGCAGAAGGAGGAGGCAGATAGGTCGTTCTCAGATGAGTTGGAGAATGAAAGGCAGCATCTGAAAGAAGTTTATGAGGAGGTGCTGAGGGTTCAATTAGAGGAGGTACAACAGAAAGCTGAGCAGGAACGAACAGAATTGGAGAGAAGCCTCAGGGAAGAGTTTGAGAGCGACAAGCAGAAGCTAGAGGAGAACAATAGAAAAGAGCTTGAGCAGGAGCTGGAACGTTTGGAAAAAGAGCAAGAAGAAAGCAGTAAGAGGCTCAGAGAACACTGGGAAAAGGAGCGTAACCTACAAGAACAACATTATGCTGAGCTGCAGAAGTGTTTACAGCAGGAAACGGAGCGACTACAGGCCCAGGAGCAAGACGAGGAGCATAGGAGGATGGAGTGGGAAAGAGAGCGGGTTCTACTACATAAGCAGAATGAGGAGGTGCTGCGGGCCAGGCTAGAGGAGCAGAGAGCACAGTTTCAGGCACAGAAAAAAGAGGAGGAAAGGATGTGGCAGAAAGTACTAGAAGAGCAACGGGGCCAAAGGGAAGAGACGCACAGGGAGGCCATGAGTGAGTTGAGTGTGAAACACACTGAAGAGATAAAGAGGCTGAGCTGTATGCTAGAGAAACTACATGCCGACATTGTCAAGGAGAGGTAAGACTTGAGAACTTTCTAATTAATTATATTTCTAAATAAAAATTACCAAAAGGGTTGTAATAAAAAAAAAAAAAACTAATAATTTTAATGTAGCTGTTTTTTTTATTGCATAACAATTTCTGTGGCAATACCTCAGTTATAGCGTTAATAACAAACATTTGTATTAAAGTTCCCAGGTCTGACTACAGCATTTGGAAATAATAGGCCATTAGTTTTAAAATGACACTTAAAGCCACAATATATGGACAAAAGTATCTTACCAAACCTGCAATGAAATTGTATCCAAATACATATACTTTAATATGGAGTTGGTCCACCTTTTGCAGCTGTAACAGCTTCCACTCTTCATGGAAGGCTGTCCACAACATGTTTGAATGTTTCTGGGGGGGTTCATGCACAAGCATTTATGAAGTCGGGCACTGATGTTGAATAAGAAGACCTAGCTCACAATAGTGCCAATTCATCACAGTTGGTTTATTTGACCAGTCTTTTACCTGTTAATACACTGACTAGGTATAAAAGGGGATAGGATGTGTGATCACAGGTCTATTACTGTATCAATAGATGAACACTATTACATTTTAAATATTTGGGTAGATATTGCAATAATTAGAAATTGTTGGGTGTTTAACCTTGGCCATGCACAGGAAGGAATCCAAGAACCACTTTGCTCAGAGAATCGGAGAAGTAGACACCCGTGTCCCTGGTGCACAGGATGTGGTGCTGAAGCACCTGGAACAGCACTACCAGAGCAAAGTAACAGCACTTGCCCAGTGCCATGCTGCAGACCACATGCAATGGGAAGCAGAGCTGGAAACTGCCAATCAGGAAGTAGAGCAGCTAAAGAAACTCTGGCAGGAAGCTCTGCAAATGAAAGAAACAAAGCTTAACCATGAACTGCTTAAGCTGCATGACGGACACACAGAGAATCCGAAAGGTAATGGCACATTGCTAGGAGAGAAAGAAAACAAAGCTACAAAACTTAATCTAATGCTTAAACAGGCTATGGATGACTTGGCCAAAGACAGAAGGACGTTTCAAAATTGCTTTTGTGAGTTGAAAGGACGGTATACGGAGACCATGGCATTTATTGAGAAAAAGCAGCAAGAGAGAATTGATGTGGTCACAGAGCAAAATGAGCTGAGTGGGAAGATTGTGGATCATCATCTCCACCATGCTGTGGAAGACTTTAACAAGGAGCGTCTAGAGCTACAGGGTACTGTGGCTAAGCTGAAAGAGAAGCTGAAGAACAGTATCTCCTCACTTTTTGCTGAAAGAGACGAACCAAGTGCACTTTAAGTTCATCAGATGGAGTCATGTTCTGGAGAAGCCGTTAGCTATCAGACTATTGGTACTGAACTTGTTCTCTGACTGATCTCTACGTAGATTTTGTAATTAATCCTCAAGGTCCATAAGCAGACAGTTTCATTGTCAATGATATCCATTATAATGTGGTGGTAGAGCATTTAGGCCTTTGTGTTGCACAGCATGAGGAACTTAGAAGATAGTCAGCCCTGCAAGAGGAAGAAGCAGGGTACTTCAAGAATCTGGAGCCTGGCAATGCACAAGTGTTAAATGTCATCAGCAATGAGATGCTCCATTGTCCAGGAGGTAATGATGTAGGCGACACCAAAGTGGTGGAGGATGACCACATTACTGATGCTGACACTGATTCTAGTACTGATGGTCTAGATCTATGAGCCATTTTATAATGATATTGCAGAAAAATCTGATGATATAACCATGGATTCTGCAAGTTCTACACTCGACAGTTTGATTGTCATCAGTACTAAAGAAATGATCAAATTTGATACAGATGATGGGTTGGCAGACTCTACTGTAGCACTGACATTAGATCTTTTACACAAGACACCATATCTCTAGCTGAATTATGTGAGAATTCTGCTGAAGCAAGCAACAAGGTGTCTACTTTTGGAACCATAAACATTATGGGTGAGGATATGGTGAGCCCAAAAAGTGCAGCTATATGTAATTCCACTGATTCTGAAATAGCAGCCACAGAACATGATGAAAGTACACAAAATACTCAACTAAGCAGTTGTACAATCTCCAATCTCTATTGAGATGGAAGATAAAGAGTTTCCAATGTGGAGCAGTGATGAGTTTAATCTTGTGCAAGTATTGGTGAAGAATGGTGCAGTTTGCATTAGTACAGATATAATTCCCCAAATTGTGCCAGAGGATTCAAAAATGCTAATATTACCACAAACATTATTGACCCAGACCCTCTTGTGATCAGAATCGGTCAAGATGAAGTTTCACATCATGAGGAGCCAAATCAAGGTCTTATAATGCAAGAAAAGTTTAGAGATGGTACCAGAACCATTGTCCTGACCAATAAAAGCAGTACTAGCAGTGCTCCCAGTTTTCAACACCACATTCTAGCCCATGAATGCGGACCTGTGCTAAAAACTGAGCAAGAAGAAATAGCACATCGTGCAGATTTGTGTGCCATTGAGAGGCTGGAGTTGCAGGCAATAGCAGTGCAATATAAATACCAAAGTAGACTTCTGGAACTGCTTCAGAAGCAGTACAGGTGCACTCTGAAGCAAAACCTCTCCCTGCAGGACCAGCTTGTTAACCTTCAGCAGCACAGTGACAAACTGGAGTGAGCTGCTGCTGGATCTAAATAAAGGAAAGCACCTCAGTCAGAAGGTCATGGAGGAAAGTCATGACCTTAGAATGGACATGATTACTATTGCAAGCCATGCTAAAGAAGTAGATAAAATCATTGGAGCTAAGCTCCAAGTGCGTCTATGAGAAGTGCGTGTATGAGAGTGTGCATGTGGCAGAGCAGAATATGAAAGTGGAGAAAAGACTGGTCTACATGGAGAGTAAGATGAACAAAGAGTTCCAGGAGCAACAGTCGAGTCTGCTGAATCTGATTATGAGCATGCATAAAGAGAATGAAGGGCTAAACACTGCAGTGCACGATCTGCGACACAAGTATAAGGTGCTTTTGGTGCTGCACAAAGAGGCTAAATCTATATTTGTAGACTCTTTAGATGACTCCTTTCTGGATCTAAGCTCCGAGCTGGGCATGAAGATTACTGCAGAGTGGGAGCTGGAAGACTTTTCCTTGAGGTTTGACAATCATAACCCTTGTCTGCAATCTTCAGTTATTCACCTGCAAGAGAAATCCCTCATGATCAACAAGAAGATCCTTGAACATAGGTACCATAACATTTCCATCCTTTGATAGCTGACTAGGAAAGAAACCTTGCCTTCCTACCCAAAGTCTTCTGGTAGCTCTAGCTCCATCGTGTTCTACCTCCAATATTGTAGTAGTTCCTCCACTGGTGCCACTTGAATTCAGAGTTTGAATGGCAGGAGACGCTACCAGTAGACCTATGAGAGAAACCTGTACAACTTCAAGTTCCCTGTACTTTTTGTGTTTTGATGGGTCCTGATAATGCTGAATTGTACTAACCACAGTTTTGAGTTCATGAGGTGCATGTCTGCATATAAATAGTTGGTACTGTCAAACACAGAATCTTCTTAATTATTCACATCTGCTGAGAATAGTAAAAGATAACATTACATTTGGAGGGAAATATTTTAACTTTTGAGGACTTTTAAAAAAATTTTTACAGGTACTAAAAGAGATCAACTAACTTGATCGTCACCTAATTCTATCAATTCCTGAGCTTTTATTACCAGTATTATCATTTTGTGTGATGTATTCCTATAGTTAAGTAAATGTATTGCAATGTAAGCAGTGATGCAGACAGTTTGTACTTCTGTAGGAGTGAAGTTGGACGTCTGGCTGAAGAAAACCTTCTTTTAAGACAGAATATCTCAGAGCTGAGAGAAGAGGACAAAGAAAAGCAACAGGAGCTACTGTAAGGCTCAAATTCACTCTATACACAGTACACTGCGTTTGTATAAAGACCTGCTTTCCTAACAGTGTTACCACCCAATGCCTCCCCGCAGACTAAAAGTGGAACACCTTCGGAAGGAGAAAAACGCTGCCCAGAAGGTGGCTAATGGTTTGAAGAGGCAGGTAAGGACACAGAAATAGACACTGCAGCATACATTGTTGTGCAATGCAATCGATGTGTTGTTTAAGTCTTAATCAATTGGCATAATATCCTGCATGCATTAACACATCAAACAATACTCTGTCCAGATTTCTGAGCTGCGCCGTCGTGGGAAGCAGCGAGAGGAGGAAAACCATGCTTTGTCACAGCAGAGTGGAAAACATGCACTTGGTGTTGACGCACTACAACATACGCTTGAAGAAGTGATGCTTCATCATGGAAAAGGTTCTCCATCATGGGAAAAGGTGGAGGTGAGAGTTAGGACATGATATTGGTGCAGCTGATAAGAGAATTTTTTTTTTTTTTTTTTTTTTTTTAACAAACATTTTATTTGCTTCATTTGAAAAGTGTCAGACTTTTTATAACAAAATAAGTTTGATTCGAGTAACAAAGTGCTGTTGCTGAAACCAAATTCAGATTTTTGGCATGTCTGTTTACTTTTTTTTATAGAGGCACTTAGGCACTTAAGTT
>JAQMYG010000038.1:12536652-12555369 GCA_030014215.1 Clariallabes teugelsi | reverse complement strand
GCTGAATGGCTAGTGACTCCGGAAATCCACTAGCCACATTGGCCAGTGAGCAAAAAAGTTAATGTCATGCCCTGGTATAAACCTATGTAAAACCATTGTTTTATATTCTGTCAAGATTAAATTTGCTATCACAAGTGTGTACAAAAAAGCACAAATTTAATTGGAATATTGTGAAAGTCTGTTTTATATTAATGACTTGAAAGTACCCCAAAGTAATCCCTAAATTTAGACCGATAAAATTTGCCCTCCCATGAAGACAAATGAAATACAAAAAGATGAAAAAGGAGAAAGAGTTGGTGCATAACTAGTCAACATACTGCAATGGCTGTGCTGCGTGACTGGAAGATTTTGCACAGATTGGGTGAGGAGGTGCCCTTTTACCGTTCACTCATCATTTGGGCATTTTCAGCTTTTGAAAATCATTTGAAAATCTTTACACACCTAAAAGGTTGAGGTCCACTGAAAGCTGAGGAAAACCCTGGATGTGTCTCCAGTCCCATTTACTCATCATTCGCTCATAGATTAATTTTTTTAGGCTTGAATACTTCTGTGTATGTGAGTGGGTGGAAGCACATACCCTTGAGTCTGCCGTCAAAGTGGGGGTTGGTGGCGACCTTGAGGCCGGGATGTGGCATGAGGAAGCAGGAGATGTTGGTAAAGCAGGAGTGAATGTGCTTCCTCACATTCTGCAGCTCCTCATGCTGGTTCTCTGAAATCTACACATGAACACAAAGCCATGAGGACACCGCCTCCAAAATACCTTTCATTCATTCGTTCATCCAGTCATTCTCCATACTGCTTATCCTATACAGGGACTCGGGGCATAAGACGGGGTACACCCTGGACAGGCTGCCAATCCATCACAGGGCACTGAAGCACACACGCGGTCACACATTAACTCATATAGTACAGGCAATTTGGGAACACCAATTAGCCTAATCACAGTCCAAAGACAAAACATGTAGATTTAAAATAGTAGCATTTTTACACCAAGATACACGCCTAATAAACTTTACATGGAACATAAATGGCTGTTTTGGATTTCCATTCTACTTAGTGTTGAGTGTTAAAAGCTAAAAGATAATTTATCCATTAATCTTCAGTAAGTGCTTTATACTGGTATACTGGCGGTAGAAGAAGAGTGTCCTGGGAATACAGAGCATGAGGCCGAGAATGCAAACATATTCGGGTGTTTTTGGGAAGTAGAATAAATAAAGAAGTGATCTGGGAACCCCTATGTGGAAATGAGGAGAACTTGTCATACTCAGACATTAGCCCAAGCTGGAGATTGAAGATATTACTTGTCAACACTACCTACTGCACCACTTTGCTTGGCTGCTTTCAGATTACTTCAAATAAATTATAACTTTTGGGGCATGACAATTAACTATAAATAGTTGTTTTGCTTGGATGCTCTGGCTCATTCCCATTCCACACTGAGCATGCACAGTCTTGTCCAATCTCAGAAACTAAGCAAAAATATGGGGGAAAAGTCAGTACCTGTTTTTGATTTGTTTTTGCCGTACTGTAGTAAGATATTAGGTTTAGAAGAACAAAACATTTTCAGCATTGCTGAACAATACCTAACATAAAGTGTCTTATACAAGCACAAAGGAGGATGCATTGTTCTCCATGCAATATGATTTCGCTGCCAATTCAGTGCCCACCCACCGAGTCAGTATGATCCGAATTAGACACACACACACACTCTTGCTCTCAGCAATGATTCAGGACATGTCTGACCTTTAGTCTTTTCTCCAGGAATTTCATCCCTCCCTCTTGTCCGTAGGGAAACTCATATGGAAAACTCCAATCTCTCACCAGGAAAATCATTGACTGGAAAAACACAGTGTATTTAGCTTACACAAATATTAATCTCCAGTTTAACCTTTTTTCTTCCTTTCCCAAACAGCAACAGTAGCTGAAAAAGGCGGTGTGTGCTTTGATGCTTGATGTTAATACCTGGAACGGTTTGAGGAACGTTTCCTCCATGGCCAGTCTACCATATTCTGTAAAGAGCTACACAAGAAGACAAACACACACATACAATCGTAAGGACAGAAAGCTTAGACTCCTGCCTTCATGTTCCTCCAAGGCTTGTGCATTTCACTCGCCAACATCTAATTACAGGTTCGGGTTTTGGATTTCCTTTGAGGTCGGAAAAAAATGTTTCGTTGTTCCACAAAGGTATATGATCTATAAAATATGCTTACTCTACTTCACAAGAGATCCCAGTGTGCAAAGCAAATCATGTTCTCTTCTGACATTTATTGTTGTACTAATTTAACAATAATCACAAAATACATTTTGGAATTCTGTGTGATGAGAACTCTATTTGACATTGAAACCTCAATAACTTGAACAGGCAGGCTTAAGCAGATGCTGTTTTTAAAAACTGCATGCATTTATGTGTGCCACAGATGCACAAGGAGAGGTCGTACCTGCAGGTGCTGCAAGTCATCCTCCTGAACATTCTGAGATATGTTATACACCTGCGAAAAAAAGGAGAGATCAGCCCCGAGCTCAGCACTTCTGTCTGTGTGATGTGCAATGCACAGGTAATCAGCCTGAATGTTAAACACATCAGAGGGTGTGGTTACCTGCATGGAGCTGATCATGGTACTCAGGGCGAATACAGTAGCTGAGTCTCGCAGCGTGGACTGGCTGTCGAATGTTCCCTGTGTGTCCATCAGCAGTACTGCCACCTACAGGCCAGGAAAAGAAACATAAGCCACACAACAAGTAGCAATAAACTTGGAAAATTTTCCATTCAAACCTTGTGAGTTTTGAACATTAAGGTTAACAAGCATTGAATATGTTTATGCAGCATATACATTTCATAAGGAAAATCACCCTTTATACCCTAGAGCTGTTAAATTCTCAAATCAGATTGGTCTGAAGGTGTTGATTTTGTAAGGAATAACATAATTTACCGGACCAAATGAAAGTCACAGTTTCAGAGGGGTCAAATTATTGGCCTGCATCAAGCAAGCTAGAAAACAACTGCAGGCGGCACGGTGGTGTAGTGGTCGCCTTGCACCTCCAGAGTCCGGGTTCGATTCCCGGCCAGGCTCGATTCCCATCTCTGTGTGCATGGAGTTTGCATGTTCTCCCTGTTCTTGTGTGTGTGCCCTGCGATGGAATGGCAACCTCTCCAAGGTGTACCCTGCCTCATTCCCTAAGTCTCCGGGGATAGGCTCCAGGCCCCCCGCGACCCTGAATTCAGGATAAAGCGTTATAGACGATGAGTGAGTGAGTATGGAGGCGCTGCTTCATACACATGGTGAAGCTGCTTTATAAAAAAAAATGGACAGTAGAAATTATGTTTAATAGTAAAAGAAAGAGCACTTCCACGTGTACAATGTGTTCTCAGGTTTGGGACTAAACAGCTTGGTGACCACAAGATACCACTTGTTATTGAGATTAATTGGAAAAAAAGCCTTCAATTTGCTAGGGAGCATAAAGCTTGGACTTTGGAGCAATGGAAAAAGGTCATGTGGTCTGATGAGTCCAGCTTGACCCTATTTCATAGTGATGGGCGCGTCAGGATGGGACGCACACACCCATCATGCATAGTGCCCACTGTACAAACCTGTCGGGGGAGGGGTTATGATCCGGGCTCCCTTTAGTTGGTCAGGTCTAGGCTCAGTAACATAATGTGGCAATAAAATGAAGTCCCTGATCTACCTGAAAATAGAGATTAACCAGGTTATCCCATCAATGGTTTTCTTCCCTGATGGCATGGGCGTCACATGATAAAAACTGGGTTCTTGAACCATAAGGAATCATTTTCACACATGAATAGACCACCACATTGTGCACTGTAATTAAAGCTGACAAAACAATATTTGAGGCCAGGCTGCATACATGTTATTATAGGAAAATAACCAGTGATGGTGGTGGTGGTGGTGGTGGTGGTGTGGCTGGCACGACTGTCAAAGCTGCACATTAAAAAACACCTTCCAATCAGATTTGAGATTTTAACTATGCTATAATTTGGTATCAATTATGCAATAATCAAGGACGTGTATAACAGACACTCCATAGAATGTATGCCTTATTATTATAAACTGATGTAAATCTGTCTTGTAACGTAGTAAAGAAAAATCTCTAATTGTTGATGTGGTGAAAAAGAAATGTATTTAAGATTTATTGAAGGAGTCTCCAGTGTCAGCTTTTTGTTATGAGAAAGTCTTTGGGTCTCAGGGTTTTGCGCTTTCCTTTTCTAACTAACTAAAATGATTATGTGCGCTTTTGTTTTGTCTTATTAATTTGAAGAAAATAAAGAGAGGCTGTGGAGAGAACAGATATTTATAGCTTTACAGCTACTGGAAAGTAAGTGATAAAAGGAACAAAATGTCTCGTGCATGTTTTACAACATTAATTATAATACCTATAAAGAGTCAAAAGTACTATGTACTGCTGCAGCAACTGCTGTTGCAGCAAAAAGAAAAATCCCCCCTGGGGATCAATGAAGTCCTCTATTCATCTTTCTATCTACCTGTTATACAAAAATAATCAATAACCAGGAGGTGTTGTGGAGCCCTGACACATAACAGCACATTAGCTGATTGAAACCAAACTCTAAAATGTTCTGCACAGTGTCATTCTTTTGGCGCAAAATGTTGAGGAATAAATTGTTTAATCGGTGTCCCTATCTATCGCACCTTATTTCCGTCTGGTTTGTCCACCAGGAAGACTTCACTCCAGATTTGGATCCCAGTGGTCTCCCTCTCAGAGCCTCCTCTCCAGGAGAAACCTGTCAGAGGCTCATCAGGATCCCCTACCCAGTCTTCACTCCCCTGTGAACACACAAGCACAGACACATGTTCTCATGGACCGCTCACACACACATGATAAACCAATCATTCAACAAAACCAAGATTCAATCATACATATCCCCTAAGCTGTATAAGCCTTATTGTGTTAATTCCAGTGCAATAATGTGATACTAAGGCAATAGAAAAAAACTCGAGTAAATAACTAACGGCAGAAATCTGATATCTCTGATGTCTGATGTTACTGGAAGTGGGCATCTCATCAGTTCCCAGATCCCCTCTCTCTCGCTCTCTCTCTCTCTCTTCGGCGCTTATTATATGCATCACTCTCTCTGAGATCTCCTTTCCCTACTCTCAATTCCTTCCCCTAAGTGGTCTGATTTTAACCTGACTCTGTACATTAATACACCTTGGATTGTACCTGGTTGTACATGTAGCGTAGCATGAAGTCCATAAGAAATGACTTCCCCTTCCGGAAAGCTCCAGCAACAGAAATTGCAACTATCTCTCTGTCTCTGAGGTCTTTGGCCAGCAGGATACGACTCAGTGCTGCCTCGTCCAGCTCGAACGTGTGATCATCCTTCACCACCAGAACCTGCACTGGCCGAGCCTTACCATCCGGCTCCTCGTCCTCAGAACTCCACTCAAATACATGCTTTTCTACAAAAGACCCTGTTATGTACACAAACACACAAAAAGTTTAGTTATTTTTGTAAATACAGTGTGTGCTCACGCTAACATAGACTTTACAAGTTTATGTGAAAGCTTACATCCATATTGTCTGGCACTGTTCAAGGAAAACCTTGATCATGGTCAATTTCACAAATTTCCTTACATTTCAATAAGGACTCAACAAGACATATGAAGGGATTAAAAATAATGCAAAATCCTGAATATTAAATATTCCAATATACTGTAGACATTATATGAGATTGCCCAAAGTATTCACTCGCCTGCCTTCACATGCATATGAACTTGAGTAACATCCTATTCTTAATCCATAGGGTTTAATATGATGTTGGCCCAATTCTTGCAGTTATAACAGCTTCAACGTTTCTGGAAAGGCTTTCCACAAGGTTTAGGAGTGTGGTTGGACAGCTTCAGCTCTTCTGGAAAGGCTTTCCACAAGGTTTACGAGCGTGTTTATGGGAATTTTTGACCATTCTTCCAGAAGCACATTTGTCAGCTCAGCCCCTGATGTTGGACGAGAAGGCCTGGCTCGCAGTCTCTGCTCTAATTCATCCCAAAGGTGTTCTATCGGGTTGAGGTCAGGACTCTTTGCAGGCCAATCAAGTTCTTCCAGACCAAACTCGCTCATCCATGGACCTTGATTTGTGCTCTGGTGTGCAGTCATGTTGGAACAGGAAGGTACCATCCCAAACTGTTCCCACAAAGTTGGGAGCATGAAATTGCCCAAAATGTCCTGGTATGCTGAAGCATTAAGACTTCCTTTCACTGGAAGTAAGGGGCTGAGCCCAATGACTCAAAAACAACCCCACAACATTTCCAACATGACTGCGTACTAGTGCTGTAGAACTTTCTGTTTGTTTCCAATTTTAAATGAAGAAAATCCCAAATTTTCAATATGCTCTAAATTTTTTCTTTTCTTTTTTTTGTACAAGACCATCTGTCAAGGGGTTACCAATATTACGCGGCAAGTAAGCGGTCAGTTCTCAAAGTTAATGTGTCAAAAGTAGTAAAGTGCAAAAATGGTGACAGCCAGACAATTAGATTGGGGCATCTCAAAAACGACAAGGCTTCTGGCATTTCCTGGTATGCAGTAGTTAGTACCTATTACTTACCTGGAGAAGAGAGCATATCAGGATGCATTATGGAAAAAGGCAAGCTGGCAGAGGCAGTGTGATTCTATGAGTAAGGTTCTGCTGAGATCCCTTGGGTCATGGCATTTATATGCATGTTATTTTTACATGTGCCACCTACCTAAACATTGCTGCACACCAAGTCCTTCATGGCAGAGGTATTCCTGACTAGCAGTGACCACTTTTACCACGTTGGCAAAATTGTTCAGGAATGGTTTGAGGAACATGACAAATAATTAAAGGCCTCCAAATCTCCCGGATTTGGGGATGTATTGGACAATGGTGTCTGATCCAAGAATGCCCCATCTCCCAACTTACATGACTTCAAGAATTTGCTGCTAACATTTGGGTGCCAGATACCACAGCATGCCTTCAGCACTCATGTGACGTCAAAACCTTTATGGGTCAGAACTGTTCTTAAAAATCAGTGTGACAGTTTGCCTATTTGGTCATGCTATGCCTTCTAGCATACAGGGATGAAAGTAAATTGCATGAACAGACAGGAAATTGGTTTAATGATTGTGGTGCAGACATTACTGAGAGAAGTTTGCAGAAGATATCGCATCTAAACAAGATATAAACAATAAAGTACTGGGTGTGATGGTTAAGAGTGTTTACAACTAGGATAATCAGGTAATTCCTTGGAAAAAGATGATTAGGGGTAATTCTAGGAAATAGATGTGGCTAATTCATTTCCCCTTCTGTTTACATTTGTCTGGTTAAGGAAATCAGATGCATGACCAGTTTGGAACACAGACTTACACAGCTCAAACACAAACTTACAGACAAAACACAAATCACGTCTAGTTCAATAAAAGAGGTGTAGTTTGTTGTAGGGAAGTTCTACGCTCATCACTGTTATCATTGAAACTGCAAACTGCTTTACAAACAGCAGAGGGCTCAAATTATTTCCCACTACTACTCCTAAAGGTTTAGTCCTTTGTGCACACGTTTATTGTCCTGGTAAGGATGAAATTCTGCTTAATATGATATTACAATAGAAAAACAAAAGATACAGTAAACATCTGGAATGGCATTGCAGCCACTTTGTTCTCTCTTTGTTGTTTGACACATTGAGCATTCACAGTCAAAGAGAGGTAAGGTTAGACTCTGTGTTTATAAGAATAGTATAAGTCCCAGATGATCCCTAAATGAAAATTCCTAATTCCTGCCGTAGGAAGAATTTTAAACACAGACTTACGGATATAGTTTTCTTTCAAGTCCGACTTTATAATGCGTAAAGATATACCTTAGATCTAGCCTACTTAAACATTTAACCTTGCTGTATTGATTATTCTCATCCTTAAATAGGATTAAATAAATGCCCACGTAATTCACTTTTGTTTATTAAACTGCCAAACAAATGTGGAAAAAACAGAGGTGCCAAGTGGTTCAAGTTGTTTCTTGAATCCGTTATGACACATTGTCTTTGGCAGTGGCAGTTCTGTTTGCATGCTTCTCTTTTGCTTTATCTCATACAACTTTGTCCCACTTCAGGCCTGTAGGGTCAAAGGAGACCGATGGATTTTTTAGGCATAAGCAGAATTCTTACAATAAGAGACAGAAAGACAAAGAAAACATCATTATAAGCATCTGAGGGCAGTCTTGAGTCCTGAGTCATGAGTCATCCTTACTAAAATAAACATGCTGAAATTGGTAATAGATGGCATTGCAGCTGCGATACTCATATATAATAAAAGATGTGGTTCAGAACCTTGGAATAATCATTGTGTCTAAGACATAAATGCATAAAACACACACATTATACTGTATATAATATAATATATACAGGGTGGGTGAAATGTGACTAGGCATTAATAATTGATAATAAAGTCCATATTTTGAATATAAATTTGAAACAAATTGGGCATGTACTCTATTACATAGAAAAATGAAAGCAAATCTTTAAATTTCAACATAGGCACCGTTGGCGTCAACCAGTTTCCTCTAACGGCCGTGGATGGAATGTCTTCTGAAGGAAAGTCGTTTGGGATATTGCTGAGAACCTCTTGAATCCGTACCTCCAAGTCCTCCAGTGTGTCCTGTACACCTCCTCCTTTGCGTAGACCCACAGGAAAAAAAAAAAATCACATGGAATAAGATCTGGACTTTTTGGTGGCCAGTCAGAAGGTCCACTTCATCCCAGCCAACATCCTGGAAAATGCTGCTCTAACCACGCACGCACAATGGGGTGGTGCACCAATGATACTACAGATTCTATAGCCATTACATTTTGCCTAGCTAATTTTCACCCATCCTACAGAGTCAGCCCAAAAAATGTATACACACTTCAGGAAAATAAAAACTTATTTAATAAAAAAAATATTTGAATACTAAATACATTATAGATTGATATATACAATCATTCCATGATAATATTATTAATATTATATTAACATAATATACATCATGCTATTTGTCTTTTCCTGAAGTGTGTATACATTTTTGGCTGCCTGTATATCCCTGATATTATGGTTCAAGAGTCAGACAGTCAGTCTCTCTCTCTCTCTCTCTCTCTCTCTCTCTCTGTCACACACGCACGCGCGTGCGCGCGCTCACCTTGGCCTATCATATAGTGCAATAGGCCACAGCCCCACATTCATTAGACTTACGATCCTCATAGGGGCCTTCCCTTAGTATAATGATTAATGCATCACAGTGCAGTTAATGCGTTATGCGTTACACCTACATCTAACCCAACCCTTCATCACTATATATATGCTTTTGTAGTTGTTATTGTTTTAAAGCCACAAAACCTCACAAGAACAGGGATATCTGACAGTGCTGATTTTATGGGGACATTTCGTGCAAAACATGCCCAAGCACACACACACACACACGCACTCACACATTCACACGTCATGTTTATGCTGTATATAGGTCGCTGTTTTCCCCCCTCTTTTCTCATTCCCGTTACCTTCTTCACGTATTCCTGTGTATTTACGCAGTTATTATGTACAGTATCATGTGAATCTGCAACACATTGCATAACATCCCAGATAACACACACACAGAGAGAGAGACGATCTGTACATTAATCACACACTATTGCATGGTGACATCAACCTGTCTCGTGTGATCATTTTACTGTTAAACCACACACACCTCGGGAGAGAGAGAGAGAGAGAGAGAAAAAAAAAAACGCCAAGACCTGGGTTGTGTTCTCCTGCTCCGTTGACACACACACACACACACACACACACACACTGACAGGCTGTGAATAAACAACTGTGTCACTGGGCTGTGGCTCCTGCAGCTCCAGGGCTACATGTACATTTCCGATCACTGTATAAAATCCCCAAATGATCATCATTATGCTGGTGAATACACACCTCCATCCTTTTACGCGTCGTTTCAATCTAGCGTTGTTATTATTATTATTATTATTTCTGCTGCATTTCTGTTCCTCCATAGAAACACGGTTGTCTATGCAAGAACACACGCACGCACACACACACACACACACACACACACGCAGGTGCTGGTGTTCAGCCTAATAAACCTTCAGAGAGCACTCACCCCAGCTATCTCGATCCTTTTTATCCCGGACCATGTCGCTATCCAGCCCCCTGGGTCTCACTGCTCGCTCTTCATCAACAATCAACAATGATCAAGAAGACAGGAAACGGGAATGACAACGATGCTCCGGTTCCTACGCCTCATTCTCATCTGAGAGAAACACGTTCAGAATTTCGCCGCTAGGGGGCAGAACGCAACCAAAGCCTGACTGGACACTTTGCTCCCATCTATTACACCACTAGGCCTGGTCCTAGAGAAAGTCCAATTGATATAAAATTGATATTAATATGCAATATTTTTAAAAAATATTATATTCAATAAAAATATGTAATAAAACTGAACATGATCTTATATACTACATTATGTATTTAACTAAATCCAAACTTTGGAAAAAATAAAATACATAAAAAAAGAGAACCAAGTGACAATAAATGGGTCATTTAAAGACTCTGTTATGTGGGACACACTTTCCTTATATTGTGACCTACTTCTTACTTTTTCTGAATGAAATTATTATTGTAAATTATTGTAAATATTATTGTAAATATCCATGTTTTATTTAATTAAAAAAGAGAAACCCATGTGCTGTACATTTTAGTGTGCAGGCATGTCAGAGCAATGAAATACACAAATGTACAGTTTTTAAAAGCATTTGTATACATAAAAAAAAAGACAATGAACAGGTATTTTAAAGACTCTGTTATGTGGGACACAATTTCCTTATGTGGCCCGCTTCTTTATTTTCTTTGAAAGAAATTATTATTGCAAATTATTGTAAATATTATTGTAATTATCTTTGTTGTTGTTTTTTTACATAAAAAAAAAGAGAAACCCTTGTCATGTAAAATTTGACACAGTAATGTCAGCCTGTAATGTATCATAGGGTGTGTGTGTGTGTGTGTGTGTGTGTGTGTGTGTGTGTGTGTGTGTGTTTGTTTGTGTGTGTGTTTATGCGCTGTAATGTGCCCCATACCTTGTCCCCTGGGTTCCCAGAAAAAAAAGGCTCAATGCTCAGGCTACACAATATGAGTAGTATAGAAAATAAATGAATGTTGTTGCTAATAACTGATAATTCTCTATTTATTCATGCTTAGTTATCCCTTTGGGGCAGCACGCATTGCACCTCCAGTATCCAGGTTCGATTCCCTCCTCAGGGTCAGTGTGCATAGAGTTTGCATGTTCTCTCTGTGCTTGGAGGATTTCCTCCAGGTTCTCTGGTTTCCTCCCACAGTCCAAAGACATGCAGATTATGCTAACTGGAGTTCCCAAATGGAGCGTATTGTGTGAATGTTGAATGAAGGTCCTACCACAGTCGTGAACTGTGAATAAATTCATAATAAATATATAAAAATGGACACAATAGTAATTACCATTGGCCTCCATGGTCCCTAGTTGGACTATGGAGGTTTCTAGATGGATGGATGGATGGAGTAATCACTTTATCATGCTTAAGGTGGCAGTGGATTCAGGTGCTCTCAGTCAAACATGGGGTGAGTTGGAAATAAACCCTGAACACACAAATCCACACAAATTTGCAATTTAGCAAAGGCAGTAAACGTCATGGACATGGTGTTGAAAGGCAGGAGGAAACCAGAGAACCGAGTGGAAACCCACACACAGTACCTTTCTTAATGATGAATTAAATTGTTGAGAACCAAACAGAGAAGCTGACGCATTTTATCCACTTGCAACATCTGATTTACAGTTATTCTTTTGAGATAAATTCTTTATATGTATATTTTTGCTTATGTATATTTTTAAATATAATATTTTCTGTTTTTGTTTTTTTGTCATTGAACCGTCAGACATCACTGAGGCCCTTCACTCTTTAGACAGTAACTAACAGCAAACAACTGCATAAAATACTGACTCGAGCTAGTAACACACACACACACACACGCACACACACCTTACTATTAAACCTTAAAAAAAAAAAAGAAAGAAAGCTTAGCTTCGCCCTCTGGTTAGCATACCTATTTACTAAAGCTGCTCACACTTTCACCAGCCTACATGTGGGGCTGTAATTTGATACCACCACTAGATGGCGCGCAATTCACAGTTATTGCGCAAATTATATGCTTATTAAATATGAATCAGAAAATATGATGGTCTAGCTCATCGTACGGTTACTGTTCTAAACATGTTCGCGCAACAGAAAGAAAGACCACGTCGTTTGTATTCAAGACATCACGCTGATGTTTTTAGCACGCATATCCTCAGAGTTTATCGGGCTGTCAACCTCATTCTCTTGTGATTGGCTATTGCGACGGTCAGTCAGTCTGATCGGTACAATCGGTACTTGAAACTCAAGGCAAGGAGGCGGGTCGTGTCATCAGTCAGGCGAGGAAAAAAACTAAACGCGTCGCAAGCAGAGAGAGGGAGAGGAGGGTTTAGCGTGGCTGGATGATTAGCCGTGTAGCTGTTTGTGTGCGTGAATCTCAGCTCTGAAGCTGGAAAAGAAAGTTTCAACTCGATGGAAATTGAATGAGCCGCTTTGGGATTTTCATTTCGACGCAAAATGAATGTCAGGACTTGAAGAACCGTCTGTCTCACTGTTCAGGAGTATTCACGTGGAAATTGTATGTTTTTCGAAGAAAAAAAAAAACTGTAGTCGAATTTGCTTAGAGTCGTTTTCACTGTTTTTTTTATGAACTGGTAATGTTCTACCAGCGAACTTAGCTGGAATTATAACCGTAACTTCTGAATTTGTTTGTATATAAAGTCAGTTAAATCAGTTAAAGCCGTTTTAATCTGCCTTTCGCGCGGCTAGGCTAGTACTCTGTGTCTCGGGAAAGCTGTGCTAAGCTAACCTGAACAGTATTACTTTTCTGCCACTAGCCTGCTGTCGAGGTATAATTGTCTCATTTGGTTGCTGGTTAAGACGGTTTGCATGTTTATAACCAACAACACAATATTTTACCATTAAAAATAAAAACTGACTAACAAAATGCTTTTGCTTGCAGGCAGCTGGAAAAAAGAACTAGCAAAGTGAGCTAGCTAACTTGTTTTAGTCTGAACTAACAAGCTCGTGCCAAGCAAAGCTGGAGAATTTTAGATTTTTATTTGTTAATTTTGATTTATGTATTGCTAACAAACTATAGCAGTAAATGCCAGTGTTGTGGGTTAATACGTCACAATTCGCGTGTTTTGAGTTGTAACTTTTGAAAAACTTTGTTAATAAAGGGTAATTTGGATTAACATCATGTATTATTTGTGGCTTACAATAAAGCAATGTCTAGAGTAGCTAGACTGTTTAGCTAAATATTGTAATTAACGTTGGAGTTTTTTTTTTAAACAGGATAAAGATCAGAAATCTGATTTGGAGAAGTCTGGACATTATAATTTAAAAACGGTGCAAATTCTTCTAATCTTGGTAAGTCTCCATACTTGGGGCAATGTACACTTTTTTTATTTACAAAACATTTTCATTACAAACTGAGTAATTAGCTTGTAACACAAGGTGTAATTGTTTAATCAAAGAGAGAGAGACTTTTAAGAGATTTTATAATGAGCAGGTTTAAGAATTGACTGAGAGCTTCAAGTCTGACAGTCAAATAGGGCTGTAGCTATCGAATATTTTAGTATTGAGTATTCTACCAAAAAATGTAATCGATTAATAGAGTAATCGGAAAAAAAGTATTTTTGCTTAATTAAACAGCAATGTAAAATATATGAGAAACAAAGATTAATTGGTTTTCTTTTTAGAAAAATCAACTTTTATTTTTTAAATGCATACAGCATTTTATCAAAAGTAAACATTGTCATTATTCACACTACAAGGAATAGCTTAAAGTTGACTGAGATGAATTAAGTGCCATACATTTTATTTTAAAGCCTTTTCTCAGATGCAAAAAAAAAAAAAAAGGGTATTTCAAATGACTAAGTATCAAAAAAACTATGGCACACATTAAAATAAATAATTATACAAAAACACTAAGGTGTGCAACTTATCTTTCAGAACTGAAAGTGTTAACATTTACAGCTCAGCCATAACAATCCTTTACTGACAATTTCTGTCGTTTTCTCTTGCTGGTTTCTTCATCTCTTGGCTTGCTGATAATTTTATCGGTCCCTTCTATTTTGCAGCCGCAGCAGAACGCTCCCTCAAATCAATACACAGCTAACTTTGCGTCTCCTTCGGCTTTGTGGGTGACGTAGCGCTTCTTCTTCGTCGGTGTTTACTGGCGGCTTGCATCCGGAAGCACGCTGTGTCATGCCAAACAAATAATTGCGCAAAAACATAATGCAAGCTTTTAAAATTAATTAAAAAAGCTCAGAGGCAGAAGATTTTGCCTCGATCATTTTTTGTAATCGAATTACTCGAGGAATCATTTCAGCCCTACAGTCAAATGCTTGTTTGGTTGCTTTCATGCATAAATAATGTCTTAAAAATCATAATCCAGTTCATTTACAGTTTTGTGTTTATGCTTTCTACCAAAGACAATGAGTCAGATGGCACACTTGGAGAAAAGGGCTTTGATGCAGTAGTTGGAAAATCAGACCACCCGGCCAACTTGAGTTTCTCTCACTGTGTCCCGTATCACCAGTTCCAGGACATGGAGTCGTACCAGAGGTCCAGTGGAGACATCCTGCGCAGAAACCCCCAGAATGACTTTGAGCTCATCCAGAGAGTCGGCAGTGGCACGTATGGAGACGTGTTCAAGGTCCGTATGCTTTCTGATTGTATTTCTAACACACCCAATCTCACAGCCAACACAGATGAAACGGTGCCCGCCAAGATCACCTTGTTTCCTTAACCACAGTTGGAGCATTTCTTTACTTGTCCATATTTCGCCGAATGCAAGAGTAAGATCGATGGTAGTTGAGCTTAACCAATAAAAACTGATATGTAATAGACAGGTCTATATTAAAATGCTCACACAAGTGTGGGAATCTCAATACAATTGCACAATTCAGTTTGGTTTGATTCTGATTGCTGAGATACATTAGTAATCCAATTCAGAGAAAACTTTTTTCTTTTTTTAGTGTGAGATTTTAAAGCTTATTAAGGATCCCAACTATTATTACACATTTGTTCATGTATAAATGTCTTTAGAGAGAACTTTTGTTTTACTTTTCTCTTGATATATATGATTATTATTTTTTTTAACCATATGACTCTAAAAGAGCTTAACCTCGTAATAATTTACTTTATAAATGAAGGCACCCCAGTTTAAGACAATTAAGAGGTCATTTATGCAAGAGAAGGGCGCTTCAGCGAGATATTCCATTTCCATTTCTCCAAAATGATCTTCCTGAAGCCTCATGGAGAGAGTCCACCCCACATACAAAGACCTCATAGATAATATTCTTCTCGTATATAATATTGTTAATATTGTATAAATTCTCAATAGTTGGAATATCCATCTTACACCAGAGAAATTGGTGCTTTTGTTTCATTTTCGATTTCACAGTGGACATAAGTAAATGACCCAAATACACAAAAAAATAAAAATAATTAGTTAATTTAATTCATGGCTGTAAATATGATTTATAAACCATACACCGTGGTCAGAAATATGGTGACTGAAAAGAATACAGAAATCACAGCATCGATCCCCCTCTACATGTTTACAAATCTTTCATTGTGTCACATCCAGCATTTATTTTCTTATTTTATTCATCAGTTCAGGTATCCAGGACACATTTTTTTGAAGCACTAAAGCTCTTTATTTATTTATCTGTTTATTTATTTTAGAAATAACCCATGACTGAAGGCTTGCATGTATAGAGAAATGTCACCCATATCCCAAAATACACAGCGTGTTTTGTTCACTTCCTGCATGTTTGTGCGATTGAATTGCATCACTTTTTTTACTGCAGCCAAACCACACTAGACTTCACATGCAATCAGACCAAGATCACTTCGCTCCCACACTCTGCGTACAAGTATGACTCCTGTTTTCTCATTCTCTTAATAACTGACCCAACTCTAGCCACTGGAGGTTGCATAGATTTTTGCACTCTTAGTGTGGTCCCAAGCCTTGCATAAAGTAAAAAAAAAAAAAAAGTATGTGGCCCAGGTGATCTCCCTAATTTTTAGTCACCTAAAAACCCTGATCTCATCCTGAGCTTTTAAGGAAAAAGTCTTCTTAAATGGGTTCTTGGTATAGGTGGAAGTATGGATCTTAAACGTTATTAACGAGAAGACTAGGCATTAAAATAAAGTTGTTTATCAATTAAATACAGACATTAAACCTCACGGTTGTCTCGTATTCTGCAAAGGTGTGGCCTATGTCAGAAGTTAAAAAGAGTAAACTTGCGCAATAGACCCAGGGGAATGAAAAAAAATTTTTTTTTATATTATTGATATTTGTGAAAACAAGTCCCGAAGACATATGATCCCATTTCAGATGAATCATTTGATTCTGTGGTGACTCTATAGTGGCGTGTCATTGTGCCATATTTGTCTGTGGGGTTTTTTTTTTTTTTTTTTTGACTGCCTGAGAATTTCTGTGGACACTCCTCATAAGAACAGGAGAACTGCTCCATCCAGGAAGTACTCTCCCATCTAAGTTCCCTTTCCCCTGCTGTTATAGTTAATGCTTGAATAAACAAGACCTTTTTTTCCATATGCTCTTCTTTTGTCCCTGACAGGTTAGACTTGTATCTTTTGTGCTTTCAGTAAGTTGGAGTGAATATAGCGGTAGTGCGGATTTCGAGGACGGGATCTCTCCAGGGGTTGTCCCTCACACTCTCTCCTGGATTAGCATGCCAGGCAGAGACTAGCCTAGTTTTGAGAAAGTTCTGTGCTTTTTAGGGGTTCAGTGTGTTTTATTGTCTGGATTGTGGATTTGAAAATGGCATGTTCGTATAACGTTGAGCTTTGTTTAATTACGGTAATCGTGTTGTAGAGCAGGTTCCCCTCTTGCACGTCAGAGACCTTAACGGAGAGAACTACACTTACTAGTTTTTCTTGTATATTCACTGACTTTTTCGCTATGTGCTTTCAAAGCAAATACTGGGAGTTTCTTCATACATGCAACTGCTCTGCAACGCTTAGTCACTTAAGTAGGTGAAGTAAAATGCAGAAGAAAGGTTTATAATAATAACAGTCCTGATTTTTGGCATCTGTAAACATCCATGAAGGATTTGAGAGTGGGAATCCTGTGTAGTCTCAAGAAGAATAAATGTTACAGATATAATCCTGACACATTTAAACTGTTTTATTCTTTATCAGCTCAACTGCTGCCAGAGACGGCTGAGTTGGGTGGAAACGAGGATTGATGAATGATTTTTACGAATTATATTAAATGCTTATATTAAATGCTTGAGTGTCAGTTACCACTGACACTCAAGCATTTAATGTCTTGTTTTGATTATTTAAACAAGATTT
This sequence comes from Clariallabes teugelsi, assembly GCA_030014215.1. Classification (NCBI taxonomy): domain Eukaryota; kingdom Metazoa; phylum Chordata; class Actinopteri; order Siluriformes; family Clariidae; genus Clariallabes; species Clariallabes teugelsi. The sequence goes on along the minus strand of JAQMYG010000038.1, from coordinate 12,537,916 downwards.
TAAGTTTCTAGTTGAAAAGCACCAGAGCTGAACTCTTTATGCACCTGAGCCAGGACCAAAACAGTTTTTAACTTTGTGTGTTTTTGTTCTGGGCTTGATTCTTGTTGTCTGTGGCTGAAAGTGGGATCCGATCGTCTGAAGAATTCGATCCTGTCTTTTACATAAGCTGCAGTGTACATAAGCATTTGGAGGATGTGTTTCCTTTTTTGTTATAGCTTCAGAGTCCTTGTGTACTAATGGCACATTCACATACAGGGATTTGGATTTAGCATGCCCTTTGGACATTCCTGGAAACCTTGTGAAAGTAGCAAAGTTTCCATGAGTACACAGTTTCCTCAAGCACGGGCATGGCTCTCTTTGTGTGTCTGTCTGTACGCAGTAGATGTTTTTCTATTGTTATTGTTTGGTGGACATCCTTCCTCTTTGTCACCTTAGCTGCTACTGTTTTAAGAACAACTATGTGGTAAGCAGCCTGTGTGTTATGTTTTGTGCCAAGCTTGGTTGCTGCATCACTGCTGTCTGCGGCTTGTAGTTCTACTGCAGCACGGTATCTAAGCATTGGAAGGCATCTCCTAGCATTCAAAGAGGAGTCTCTGCTGGTCTGAAAACAAATTACTCTTTCTCCTGGTACCCACTGGCTCCATATAGTGCCTGTGCTTATATTGTCTAAGATGTGGATATAGTTTATACTCTGATCTGTAAGTAGATTGGTTTTCAGTAACCATTGTATTTTTTAAACAAGGGACCTCAGTGGCTGTAAAAAATGTACAAGCTAAACAATCGATTGGAAAACGATCAATTCTGTGCTGATCATACACAAACTTCAATGGACCAAGGGGAAAGCTTTTACCTTAACATTTGGAGATCATGGGTTTGATACCTTCTATACCCCCTGTATCCATGAGCCTAAGAAAGTGGTTAGCCATGTGCTCACAGTGAGATGAGCTAATCATGAGTGGCTGCGAACAACTGGGTAGCGCTTACCTTCTTGCCCACTTACAGTGAAGGAGCAGCAGCTTGAATTGATGTGGTCGGTTGGCATCATGTCTTGGAGGAAGCATGTGAAAGCTGTTTAACTTATTTATAGTTGGATTTTATTTGTCGGGGAAAAAAAGCTTTGTTTGATAATTCTTTGATAATGGCTGTGTATAACAATACCTGAATAATGATGATAATGATAATACTAATTAGGGCTGCTCGATTATGGAAAAAATCATAATCACGATTATTTTGGTCATGATTGAAATCACGATTATTTTACACG
>JAQMYG010000038.1:12496607-12516038 GCA_030014215.1 Clariallabes teugelsi | reverse complement strand
GTTTTTTTTTTTTTTTTTTTTTTTTTTTTTTTTTTTTAAAGCACTATCTACACAATATTATCAATTTTATTTTTCCCATTAACGTGACAAGTAAAAAAAAATGCAGGATTTAAATGTTACATACACAAAGAAATAGCACAGATTCATAAGATCATGTGTTTCATGGTCATTTTTGGTTGTTTCTGTGATTAATAATAATAATGTGTGCATCTGAAGTTCGACATTTGTGTAATGTGATTCCCATGTTCCAAGAGCTGTACAAGGTACACGTTTTAAATTAAATGATAACTTTGGTTCTACATGACGAATGCATTCTAGAAAACGCGAATGCACACTGTGATGTCTGAACCCTCCCCATTAACACAAACTGGCAGGACTTTCTGTATAAGAGGCTTTGTTTCAATCGGTCCAGTGCTGTGTTGCCGCATAGTCACGCTGCTTTAGTTTTAAGGATTAATCCTCCTGTGGTGTTTATTTTATTATTATTATTATAAAGAAGAGCTTGTTCTTTGAGCAAAATTATGTTTCTCTGCGGAGCGTGTGCGACCGTCGGTTTCTCTGCTTTCTTAAACATTTTTTACGACAGATGGCATCCACTGAATTTACTGCCTCTCAGTACACTGTTCTGGCACTACTGCTCCTGTACCTGTTGAGTCTGGTGGCATGAGATGGAACCGTCTTGAGTACTATTTAATCACGGGTGGGCAGTGTAGAAACCTGAATATAAGGCTAGTAGTTTTGAAGTTCAGCTGAATGCATTTATTCAGCCTGTTTCTAACATGGAGTCTACATGTATCTGCCCTGATGTTTATTTTATTAATATTTCTGCCTGTTTCCTTTAGGGTCTGAGTTATCTCCACTCCAAAGGAAAAATGCACAGAGATATCAAGGTACCTCCTCTTCCATTGCTCATTGTGTTTCATTACTGTTTTGTTACTGTATCTCTCTAACCTCTTCCTGCTTCCTCTTTTTGGTAAGAAAGCCATCAGTCAAATGCACTTTTGAATGTCTACACCACCAAATGTACGCTTGGGTTTAAAACCACTTTTTAAATATTGGATTTTAAATATAGGGATTACCTCTAATTCTTTTAATTCTTGTTCTCTAACTAGGGGGCAAATATTTTGCTTACTGACAATGGAGATGTCAAACTTGGTGAGTTTTTTTTCTTTATATTTCATTTTTGTATGGGACTGTTCATATAAGAAGGAAGAAAACATTGTTTTCTGTGTCAAGTTTAAATGAGTTTAATAATTGGATTCCTTATGTTTGCAAATTGTGTGAGGTGGTTACGATCTTAAATGTATCCATTTTTTTATTTTTGTAGCGGACTTTGGTGTAGCAGCCAAAATAACAGCCACAATTGCCAAGAGGAAATCCTTTATTGGCACCCCCTACTGGTGAGACTTGTAAATTAAAGATTTTATCTTCCTGGTGTAAATAAACTTCAGGTGATGCTTATAAAAGACAGTAATGAGAACTTTGTGAGTTGAATGGATTAAAGAGAGAGATCTGAGATGAGACAAAGTTTGTATGTGTGCATGTGCGCGTGCTTTACAGGATGGCCCCAGAAGTGGCTGCTGTAGAGAAGAATGGAGGATATAATCAGCTGTGCGATATTTGGGCTGTGGGAATTACTTCCATTGAACTCGCTGAATTGCAGCCACCCATGTTTGACCTGCACCCCATGAGGTACTCATCTTGCGCACCTCGTAATAAAATGACGGTCTGTACATGTGTTAACAGAAACTAAATATAATTTTTCAAACAAAACTAAAAATAGATCCCTCCAGAGCTACCTGAAATAAAATGAGAAAAAGTCCATGAATAAATGACTTCCTTGTACTTTATAATAAATCACTACAGTGACTGTGCAAATTTAAATGCCAGTGATTCTGTGAGTCATGCAGTTTTGTTTTTTTTCCCTTTTCCTCGTCCGCCCCTCGCCCCTATCCCCACCCCCCACCCCCTCCGATCTTAAGAACATAGTTTGACAGTGAGTTCACACTTCTGAAATGCCGGTCAGTCCTGCTGCAGTTTATAGCATGTGGTTGGTTACCAAACAACCACACAATGCAGATCATGACAAAGTCACATATTTCAAGTGATTATTCTTAATGGGCTTCTGATATGGATCTATTGAGAATTGTTTATCCTTTTCATGAAGTGCATTATCAAACACAATATTATACCTGGTAATTTTTTTGTTTTGTTTATAAGATTAAATGATGGATACCACATTGTCACTGCACCTACTTCATGGATTTGTCTCTCTAAAGATCAGAAGCAAAAAAAAAAGCATAAAGGCTAAAATTTAATATTTACAACAAAAAAAAAAAAATGAAATGCTTGATGGAAATATTAAGCTAAGCTATAATGTCAGTAGACCACATTTGCTTTGTACTTGGATCTATTTGTTTTTGCCCTAATGTGTCTCATGTTTGTCTGCATAGGGCCTTATTCTTAATGTCCAAAAGCAGCTTCCAGCCTCCCAAGTTAAAGGACAAGCTTAAATGGTGAGTGCAAGTCTGTAATTTGAGGTGTGTGTTTGCGATAAATTTCTAACACAGATCAGTGTTTACATAGTTTACAGTCCGTATTTTAGCATCTCTCACGTCTGGAATTTCTTTCTTTCAATACCCTTATGTTTAGGTCTACAAACTTTCACAATTTTGTTAAAGTTTCTTTGACCAAGAACCCTAAGAGGAGACCTACTGCTGAAAAACTACTTCTGGTATGAGCCTGAACTTTTATCCAGCTTCGCCTCTATTATTATTATTATTATAAGCATTGCGCTTTTAAAATTATTATTTTTTTTAACAGTTTTTTTTTTGTTCGTCTCTGTCGTACACATACTGCCTGTGGAAACATAAAACCACTATAGTTAATATATTGGGTTGACATTATCATGTGTCCTGACACGTCTGTGTCAGATATGGTTTAAATCAGCCTGGTGTTTATACTCTCAGCAGTTGTCACCTTTACAGCTTTTTTTTTCATCTTCTTTTTTTTTTTTTTTTTTTACAACAGGTTTTAATGTGTTGTGTAATGCTATCACTTTTTTTTTTCTTGTTTGTGTATAGCATCTGTTTGTGGCTCATTCAGGTTTGAGTCGCAAACTTGCAGTTGAACTGCTGGATAAGATGAATAACCCAGACAACTTGCGTCCCTATATCGACAAAGACGAGGATGATCTGGAGGTAATTCATACAGTCTCTATGTGCAAAAGTGATAAACTGAAGTGTAATATGTTGATATCCTGTAACTGCTTGTTCCTTTGTTTAGTAATTGGTTATGGTCAGGGATGTTTCTATATGTGTCGAGTCTATTCATTGCACCTGCATAAACAGTGCTTAACAGATGTTATATTGTCACACACACACATATACACACACACACACACACACGATACACACTCTTTTCTTGCATAGTGGAGCACTGTTCCTATAGTTAGCAGTGCAGTAGTATAGTATTATCTTATCTAACTGCAGTCCTTCTCTCACTTTGTAGCCACCGCATCCTCCACACACCATCCGTTCAGCCCCTAACAAGGATGCTCGAGCTGGGAAAACTCGCTCCGAGATTGACTGTAAGTGAATAATCATATTCCACCTCTTACACAACCCAGATGAACTTTTACATAGCATTGCTCAAGACAAAGCGCAAATTTAAAAAATCAGACACGGTGGGTTAAGGAGGGTTGCTACATCAGACAATTCAATCAATTTGTAGTTGCACAATTAACTTGGCAAAGGTTTTTTTTTTTTTTTTAAAGGATGGCCAGTAACCTAGTAACTGGGTTGCAGGGCATCCTTGCATAGGAATCGAAGCTGGACCTTCCTCATGCCAGGTGAAAAACTTACCACTGAGCCACCAGAGCAGATATATAAGCTGACATGAGTAAGATTACTTACTTTTAATAAAGAAACAGCCATCATGTTGTGTTGTACTGGGCTCAACCTTAAATTTAGATATATGGAAAGCATGTGGAACATACAAGAGTCAAAAATTATCCACACTTCAGTTATATTTAGACTTTGAGTGCTTTCCTTTCAAAGCTACTGTCTCCCCGAGCAAAAATGGATTCGCCACTTTTGATTATCTTACAGTTTTCTGGGATTCTTAAGGGCCAGTATTGGAACTTTATGAGGAAAAAGGCTCAGCAATCATCTAAAATAAATTAGCAAGCTCTTTGCAGTGTGATAATTTCTGGTAAACTACAAAATTTTACTAAGTATATCTATCTATCTGACAGTAGATTAACTTCTGGTGTAAAAAAAAAAAAAACCCTCATATTTACAGTTAAGTGTTATGAGATACCACACTGTTTATCTTTATTTTAAATCAGATATTTTAAATTGTACCTTGTTAGGGATCATAATTGGAAATTTTTGCTCGTTCCTAATACCCTCACTCCAAGCTTAAATAAAATGCTTGTTTATTGAACATTTCTGCCTTTACAGTAGTCTTCTGGAGCTCTTTTTTACATTGCCATTTCAATCTAGTAGTAAATGATTCAGTACAGTAATACACGTCACATTTAGGCTGAAGGTAACAGTCATACTGTAGATTTAGTTTTGTAATATTAACTAGAGGATATTGCCTGACATTGCCAAAATTAAATTTTTCTCTTTCAAAAGCACAGTTTGCGTTAAATGTACAGTTTAACGCAAACATGTTGCCACTTGACGTATCACAGCACTCCTTTCATAATGCAGGCTGTTTCCCTAGAGTATGATGATGAATACCCTTGTGACTTTTGATCAGAAGGGTGTGTCTTTTGGGAACTTCATTCCTGACTCTTTACTGCTCATAAATCAGATGCAGGGGATAAACAAAGACAAAGTGATTGTATTTCACAAATAGCAAACATAGGTGCACACACCCAGTGTTCCAGAGACCAGCATATAGAAAATATATTTGTTTTTTGAGGGAACAACATGTTGGCATATTGCAAAATTCCATGTTGGAATTTGTGCACTGGTACATTACACTTCCGTCTTGTTTGTCATTTTATGTATTTATTTTAACTTTAATAATGTGGTAATTTTAGTTGAGTAGACTGTAATTACTTAATCACATTTCCACAGATTACTTTGTTGACTATGATGTAGGATATTCTAGGCAGAATGTAGAGCCTTAGAGTGATTTGGATATTGAATGAAGCAGTACTACATCATGAGTTTCAATTCATCTTTGTGTGAGTGCACTAAATGCAGGTTGATAGTATTAGCACATGTAGCTCAAAACGGTACAGGCTTGAGCACACACTTCGTCAGCTGCTGCCGCACAGAGGACAAGTAGGGTGTATGTGCGTGAATGAATTACTGTGGCCAGGTAATTTGTAGAAGGGAGTGAGTAAATATTGTCCTCTGGACTATACATGGTGTTTGTGTTGGTTTTATTTTGTAGATAACGCCCACAAACTCAAATGAGTGTGATAATAACTGGTGTGTATTTAGCAAGTTGTGTTTTTTTTTTGTTTACACAGTATATTGGTTCTTGTGTGCGTCCTGTCAGGCACAGTGATGTAGAATTGCACATGTGAAGGTAACTGTGCTGAAGGCAGAAACGATTGATTCTAAAGAGGCTGTTCTTACAGAGTGCTATAGTTAAGATCTGTGAAACTTTTTAAAGCTTCTGCTGTAAAACCTCTTCTGCTTTATTGCCGCAAAGTTTCTGTCTCACATCCCTCTGTAACACCAAAAAGCACCCAGATGTCACTGCAGATACTGACACATGTAACCATGAAATCAGTCAGGTATGCTATTGTCATCACTTTGTTTGCTAATCAAACTTTTACCAAGTACTGTTAAAAAGGAACCCCTACTTCATATTTTCTATTAAAGTGTAGTTTATTCTTTGCATGGCGTTGTATGCCGCCAGAGCTGGTTAACCAGAAGTTAACTGCAAACAGACACACTACTCTCAACATCTAAATTAAGTTACAATATTTGGATTTTCTTAAGTTCTGATAACTGGTTTCTGTGTTTTGTTCATCACTGTGTGGGTGTCTGTGAGTGAGCTCGGAGTACAGCCAGTCTTTAACATTAAATGGTTATGTAGAAAGTATTTCTGACGCACTTGACTTGTGTTCTGTCACTGTTGAACATTGTGCTGACTGTCTATCACAGCTACCAAGTTAAGTTCATTTGAACTCTTCTCTGCAGAAAATAAAGACCAGATATCAACCTGGCCACCCATCAGCTTTTAATGATGCCAACAGCAGAAACTTTAAGGAATACAAACACTATATTTTGTTTTTGCTAATTTAAATGGGCTCAGCTACTTTTGATAGTTGTTTGGTAACCCATTATGTAATGTTTCTAAAAACGTGTGCTTATATGATGTAATCTACCAACGTTACACACAGAAACATACAACAAAGTTAATGTTATGCTTTCCTAGCAAAGTGTTTGTTTGATTAGCTTTACTGTATTCATTTTCAACTATCATCAGTTCAATGAACTCAGACTATTGTTAGCTATATGTGGCTTTTTAAACTAGGTGAAAGGTATGTTGCAGTGCTGTGTGTATTCAAAGTGCAATGTTTATTTTATTATTCTACTTTATTTCTTAAGCTCGGTGCTAGTAGAAAATTGCAGACTTTACCTACACACTGTTGAAGTTCCACTGTCATTTATTTCATGCCTTTTTAAACCAAGGACAGTTTACAAGTTATTTACGTTGCCAGGTAGTATGTATATAATGAATTATGGCATTGTGATTGTTCTTTATCCAGTGTGTATTTCTACTTTGTTGTAGTTAATAAGCTCCGATTTGAGTCTCCACTCAAGAAGGAAACTGAAGCAAGCTCAGAAATGGTAAGCACATAAACATTGTAGAATTGTATTCAGTCTCAGCTCACACGGACAGTAGAGCTAGTATGCTAAAACATCCAACCTGATGCTCACTACAACCAAACTGATTTATTAGTATACAGTATCACAGTTACACTTAATGGCAGACTAAAAAATAACCCATCCTACCCTGATTTGAGAGAATTAATGATGCAATAATATGATGTCACTCTCCACAGGATCTGACCAAAGAGAATGATTTCTCCTCTCAATGGAGCCCATTTGCTGAGGGAGGCATCTCTCCCAGGTAACTATAGAAACAGTCAGAATGGAGATCATTAACAAACCAGCCTCCCGGCAGGTGGCCGCATATCACTGCTTAATAACAGACCTTGTCTGACACCTTTCCCTGGAAAACTTTGCTTTGTGTCTTTGCACCTGCTAACCTGCTCAGTTTGTGTGTCTGAGCTCACTTTCTCCAGATTGTCTGCCTGCTTGCTCATTTCCTTTTGCTTTGACTGTCTGTTCTTCTGTTCCTTTTTTCCTTGCTTCCTTTAAATTCAAGGAGCCTTCCGAAAAGTGTGGAGGACGAGTTGTTTATACGGTAAAGCAAGAAGTGTGTTCGTACCCATGCCTGTAATTTGCTTAGCTATTTTTTATATGTCCTGAATCCCATTTTTAATTCCCTTAACACAAAGTTGAGTTGTGCATCTTTTTACTGCTGTGTTCATCCTGTCACTGTTGTATCACTCTGTCTATAGAGGACTTTTGCATCCATCTGTATAGAAACTGTAGTAATTGCCTTGATTAACAAACAGGTTTCACCCCTCTCTCTCTCTCCACCCCCCACCCACCATCCACCTTGCCCCTCTGTCTGAACTTTTACTCTAGCAGACATATGGCTCCATTAGAAGATGCCTTTGAGGATGTAGAGATGTGAGTTTTGTATTTACCTGCTTTATACAATACTCATGAACATATTACACTTTTACCTGAAATGTAATGCGCATTTCAAAATAAACGCATAAGTTTTGTCATTGGATTAAAATTTTTGATTAAATTATATAAAGATTTTGAAAGAATTTGGCCCTTGTACACATACCTCAAGTGCAAACAGATGCTGAACCTAAACACCCGCATCAGTTCTCCTTCATCTACTTTCTTTTCCAGATCCACTTTAAAACATGTGCCTCCACCTCTTCCTCCTAAAGTAAGTTTCTTGTCTCTACATTTGCCTCTGCATGCATATACGGTATGTGCGTGTATATTTATTTATTTACTTATTTATTTACTTATTTACTAATATAAATAACTATGCACTTTCCTTTATCCTTTCCACTGCTAGCCACATCAATTCAGCTCATCTGATGATGTGGGTTTGAATGATGGCTCTTCCACAATTAAGCGGTTCCCAGGCTCAGATAACGGTATGGTTCCTGGTCCACGCAGGCAGAGCACACCAGAGAGAGGCAACAGGATTGATCAGATGCAGCATGATCCTTCCTCCAGTGTAAGCAGCCCTGGACTGCTATCACGAACAGCAGAATATGGTACTTGTACACCTTTGTATATCTTACTCATGGGCCATAACCTGCAGCTGTCAATTTACATGACATTATCCAAACTATTTAGAGTGATCTGTAATCTTCTGGTAATATACTAGTTTTCTTTTTTTGCCAGCATCCTATCTGTCATTTCCTGTAGTGAGATTCAGTTTCACTCACAAGCAGCTCAGTGTCACTTGTGTCACTTAACTTTCAGTTGCATTTCCATGTCTGTTTTTTTTTTTTTTTTTTTACTCAACTGCCCTACCTCTCTTTTTTTCAGTTCACCTTCATATTTCTCTCATGTTTATTCTCAACAGTTGAGGATTCTGAGGACACACTAAATGGAGACACTCCTAAATCACCACCTGGTCGGCCAAAAAAGAAGGAGAAGAAAGAATTCCCAGTGAGTGTGTATGCAGGTCAAATAGAGGGTGTGAAAGTGTTGTGAAGTACACCACAGGACCATCCAAATTTACGTTTACATTTCTTCATTTAGCATTACTTATGCACAATGAAAGTAAGCATCCAGCCAACATCATTTATATCTAGGAAGACGAGATCAGTGCTAGTATAAGTATTCTGTATAGTAAGAGAATCTTGGTGCATAAACAATACAAAGGCTATCAAGATAATTTTAAAACTTGCAATCTTTGTATCTTGCAAAAGTTTGTTATAAACTGTCAGCAGCAGCTGTCTGAATGCACGGTGGGGAAAATGCGAAGAAAAAATGGCAAGAACAGAGTCAAGTATAGCAGTGACTAGGATTTGTGTAAGCTGTTGATCAAATCTTGATCTTATGAAGACAAAAATCTGCATCAGTTACATCACTCATCTAAATCCACACCAATATTAGCTGTGTGTGGAGTGGGGACAGTTAGTGTTCATGGAAATAGAGGGGAATATCCAAGTTGCTGTTAGATGTAATCGCTAAATTTGTGAAGTTGTATTGATTTAGTAATATACATAATTGACACTAGTGTTAACATTACTCTTCAAAAGTCATTTTTCATTTCTTTACAGAAGCCAGCAATTAATGGCCTTCCACCTACCCCTAAAGTGCTGGTGAGTACTCGCTTCATTTTCCCCTAGCTTCTTGCAAGACTCCTTGCAGTGCACATTCAGAGATTTGGTTTTACAAGGTTTTTTTTTTTGGTGTACTTTTAAAACAACAACAACAACAACAAAAAAGTAGGCTATTGGAGGATACTGTATAGCTACTGCAGTGCCAGATAACCAAGATCAATTTAATTGAAAGTCAATATTTTATTTGTAGGCAAAATAAATACTGCAGCAAATTCAGTGTTTAAGTTAATATTGCTATGAGTAGTTTCAATCTACTCTAAATGGCTTAATTTTAGCATTCCAACTGTTAATAGTGTATTCTAACTAGTGCTTTACAATTAATCACACAGAAATCTAAATCAAAGTGATCCTGTGCCTGCAATTTATTATAGTTAATATTTGCGTCGTTGGAGATTTATGAAGAGTTTGCCAATAATTTTTCAATATTTTTTATTTATTTATTATTATTTTTTTAAATACTTTTTGAGATGACAAATGTTAGCCAACATCCTCTTAAGATCATTTGTGCCATTCAAACAAAATGTTTGAATATAAAACATACAATAGTTACATATTACAGTATAAATCACAATATTTGTCAAAATAATCACGTGTTTTTTCCCCTATTATTATTTTTTATAAAATGTGCAGTCCTAACTTCCAGCTAATCCTCTCTGTGAATCATTATACATTTTAGTTGAATTGTTAATTTAAAAAAAACATAAAATAAAAAAAAACTCGAGTTATGGAAGCAATGTGTAGTATTATTTTTTTCCTTTAGAAATAGTAGTTGCACTATTGTTAATGCTATTGTAACTGTCAGAAGAGAGACTCATTTTTATGTTGAAGTGGCTTTTTTTGGGGGCGGGGGGCCCTCTGTAGATAAAAATGTGGGCACAGTGTGACAGTCTGATATACATCAAATGCATTGCTTTCATTTGAATAAAGTTCGGGACAATCTCTGTTGGATACAGCAATTTACTTTTGGAACAAGGCTGATACTTGATAATTTTTTCTCTGTTTGCATTTAGATGGGAGCATGTTTTTCTAAAGTGTTTGATGGCTGTCCTCTCAAAATCAACTGTGCCACATCATGGATTCACCCAGAAACCAAAGGTAGCTGCCTACCTCACAGCGTCATCTTGTGTGTGATTCATGCATGCAGTTGTGAGAAACACTTCTTTCTTCGTTCTTACATTTGTAATGTCTACCTGTTTTGTAGATCAGCATTTGATCTTTGGGACAGAGGATGGCATCTATACATTGAATTTGAATGAGTTACATGAGGCCACCATGGAGCAGGTACTGACCTCTGAGCTTCTTTCTCTAGCATCTCCCATTGCAGAAGGGGTTGTTTATGTATTACAGAGTATAAATCACTTTTACCATTCAGTAGATGCATGCTGCATGTGTTTCAGTTGTTTCCACGAAGATGTACCTGGGTCTACGTCATAAATAATAACCTCATGTCATTATCAGGTAAGTATCTCAAGTACACTTGGACCTAGGACCCTTACCTAATAGCTCATTGTTTCATTTTGATATTCTGTATTTATGACTGTTGGCCAGAGTTCTGTGCATGCGACCGGGGGGGGTGCGCGCGTTCTGTGCATGCCGGGGGTTCGCGCGTTCTGTGCATGCCGGGGGGTGGGGGGCTTGGGGGTGATGTGTACGCGTTCTTATCATGCGCGCCCTGTAGAAAATGAACGAGCATTAGCATTTGTGTTTTGGCGGCGGTCCAGATTTAACCGTATTTGGGTCCGGATGCGGACCGGAGTCCGCCTATTGAGTACCCCGGGTTTAGATAAACATAATTTTTCCCTAATGCCAAATGTAACAAATGAGCCGAGGCATTGCATCAAAGGTTATAAGGTGGATCTGATTCAGGGAGGCTATAAAGTTCCCTTACAATTGCAAGCTCCTGCCTCTTTGTAACAAATACAGGGTGAGCATAAAGCCTTTCCCTTTCCCCAAACATAGTTTGCACAAAACCTATATTCTCAATAAATTACATATTATAGTTTATTGTGAATAAAAATATATATTTGACTATATATTTCAAGATAATCTGGCTCTGGTAAAAGTGTACAGAATGTTTCAAGAGCTTTAGTAAAAGTTGACATTTGAACACCAGAATGAACAAAAAGTCTCATCTCTAACAATTGGTGGTTGTTGGTGCCAGATTGCATTTCATAAGACTTTTTCTTTTTAAATTCTCAAAGCATCCAGACACATCAGTCTCTAGAGTTTATACAGAATGGCGTGAAAAACATTGTGTGTGAGACAGTTCTGTGGGTAGAAATGCATTTTTAATTAAAGGTCAGGGGATTGCATCATGCACAAAACATCAAACCTTGAGGTGGATTGGCTACAACAGCAGAAGACCGCATTTGGTTCCTCTCCTGTCAACCAAGAACACAAACAAGGTAGACATGGTCTCAGACTCACCCACACTGGACAGTTAGAGATTAGAAAATCACTGGCTCTTATTCCAGTCTTAATCTGTCCTGTTTGGATAGACTATGCCCATGATGGCCCATTCACCCCAATGATTGATTTGTGAGATGCTTTTCTGCTCATCAGTATTTCAAAGCATTCATATTTGAGTTGACTAGGTTACCACATCATGCTTTGTAAACCCAAGAGACAGTTGTGGAGAGTATTATCAGGACATCTGCAGACCAACATTCATACTTTTTCTTCATTCTAATGATGGCAGCTTTAGGTGAAGCTCTTGACCTATCTACCAAAATGATCATGTAGATTGTGCTGCTTGCTTGTGATTGGCCAATTAATTTTAGATTAGTTTAGATTCTACTTTATGTTGATTGTGCTAAGTATATATACAAAGTCAGTGAAATGCTTAACCAGAAATGTACAAGTAGTCTTTTTACATTTAATTAAAAAATGCAGTATGTGTGTGTGGGTCTATATGTAGAGGGTGAGTTTGACTTAACTAAGTAACTGCATGCGTGACCAGGTGGACAACTCTTGTTAAAGTGGACAGTGAGTGTATATACAGAGCAATATCATTAAAATTTGTTTGATTTTGCAAATCCTAAAGCTGCTTTGAAGGATTGTGGTTGTGAATAGTTATACAAAGCTATATGATGAGAAGCATGGCAAATCCTGACATTAGTTTCTATTATTATTTTTTTTAAATAATTTTATAATTTGTTATAATTTTGTAAATTTTTATATGCTCATACAGTGTCAAAAAAAACAAAGTCTATTTAATAAACAGTTTGTGTCAAGTGTGGAGTTTAGTCATGTCTTGTGCACTTGGCAATACCATAGTCTTGGACACAAATCTGTCTTGGCTGAGGAATGACATTTGCAATAATGACAGAATTATCAGGAACAATCTCATAAGTCATAAAAGTGTATATACTGTATTTAATAGAGACACAGATAAAAGTTAAAGTATTAAACTAAAATTCAATATGGCACTGTCAAGTTATGGATAACCTTTTGAGTTTTTATTTCATTTTATTTTATCATGCTCCTATTGTCAGTCTGTCCTCTACAGTTCATCATTTCACTGTATAATGTTCACGCTTTTTGCTTTTGTCGTACTCAGTGTCATTGTTATAGTAGCTACATGATTCTATTTCCTCTTTTGCACTCTCTTCTGTCCTCTCTGATCATGGCTGATCTCACTCCCTGCTGACTGCTTTAACATCTAAATCGCCATAATCAGAAGGTAAAAGCACTTTTACACACGTACATACCAAGCGTACCATCATTTTCCTCACTGTGCACATATTCATGCCTATCAGATAGCACTTTTTTCTGTCTTTAATTGTTCTCTTTAAAGCCATGTTGTAGATGTGCATCACTGTGCTTATCTTAGCTTGCTATCATTGTTGCTGTCACCAGAGAAGTCCAGAGACACCGCTGAATTGTGTGGTTGTTGCCTCTCTGCCACCTGTCCTTGTTGTATACCATGTTATAAACTGTGTTTAACCTGTCAATTACCATCCTGTCAGGGAAAACCTTCCAGCTGTATTCTCACAATTTGATTGGCCTGTTTGAGCAGCTCAAAAAACCTGGACTTGCTACACAGTTGCAAACTCACAGGTTCCCTGAACGGATACTGCCAAGGTACACAAAAGCAAGTCTTTGGCTGTCTATCAACACACAAATGTTCAGTAGTACTCTACTGTCTAGTATAGTTTTAAGCTACTCTTATCACACAGTATTTTCTAACAAATTCAAGGTGCAACATCTCTGATTTTTAATAAGCAGTGTTTTGTTTATTGCAGGACAGTTTACACTATGATCTGTGGTTAATTTAATCTAGTTAGGGTGAAAATCCCAAATAGTTTCTTATTCAGATTGTTTGGTATAATACGTCAGAGCTGATCGCCCTATCTAGTGCCAGCATACATTATGTTGAACAACATTTGAGAAAAAAAGTCATCTGGTAGTGTTTGAACATTAACATATTAAAATTTTAAATGCAGACACAAGACATGAAGTATTGTCACACTGTTTGTGTAGGTCTACGCTTGTCTTTAACATATAATGTCTCATGCTCAGAAGTTTCCTCTTTGAGGCTGAGTAACACACTGTCAGAGTAACACACATTTTTATATCAAATAGGATATCCCTGGTTCAATTTCAGAAGCATTTAAAGTTATATTTTGTACACAACACACGCTAAGTCAGGATACAGATAGACCTGGGTCTCATTTGCAGCTGAGCCACACTATTGGGTGGAGTGGTGTTCACGTGGCCCTGGGTTGAACCCATAGCTACTGTAAGCTCAACTTACAACTACCTTAATTGAACCCAAACTTACCTTCCTAACCGATGACTTCAGCTTTGTCGAGTACCACCTAGTTGCACAAACACGGCACAGACAAACACCTAGCTATTTCCAGACATGATTCCTGGCATTCTCCTTAGTATTCTTATATAGACTCTTCCACATGTGCATAAATAGACATTTGTATACTTATGTTGCTGGCTGTAGTGGAGCCACGAATTGTGCTTGAGTTTCTTTGGTCTAGACTTAGAACTAATGTAATTTTTTGGTCTGCACTAGAATATTCACAATCCCATGTATAAATAGAAAAAAATAATAAAGTGCAATTATTACTGTTTGTATTACATTTCTTTCTCTGTTTCAAAGTTCACTACATGGGCTTAAGCATCTGATACACTATGTCTTGATATATTTTGGATAAGGAGCCACTTGGGTGACTAAGAGGATGAAATTTGATCTCTTAGCCTTGATCTAATAGTTTAATAATTGGTCTTGCACAGATTTTAAATCTGTGGTCTCCCAAAAATCTCTTTCCACTTTTCGGCAAAATGTCAATTTATTTACAAAATACCCTATATATGATCGCCATTTCATTGTATGTATGCACACATGACATTCCCACTCATGATGATCTGTCTGGTTTTATGCATGTAATTGCACTTGAAATGGCTTCCTTTGTGTGTGTGGGTTTTTTTTTTTTTTTTTACTGTAGCTTTTCCTGGTACAATTCAATTTTATTTGTATAGCGCTTTTAACAATTGTCATTGTCGCAAAGCAGCTTTACACAATCAAAAGAATTATTTAAGTTTGTATGGAATGTGTATGAGTCAGAATGATCAGATTGTCCGTGGTGAGCAAGCCGAGGGCGACCGTGGCAAGGAAAAACTCCCCGAGATGGTAATAGGAAGAAACCTTGAGAGGACCCGGACTCAACACGGAACCCAGCCTCATTTGGTAAGGCTCTAGTGTGGTCAATGCTATATGTTCGTTGTGTTTCAGTGTGTGTTGAGCTGATTCGGTGTTGTGTCATGTTGTGTGTTGTGTTAGAAATTAGGTAAGTAGTGTGCCTCTCTCTGTCCCTGGCCTCTGAGCTGCAGTGTCCCTAGTCTCTGTGTCCCTGTGTTCCTAGTCTCTGTGTCCCGAGTCTTTCTGAGTCTTTTGGTCCCTCCATATCCCTCATCTTGTCTTGTCCCGTTTCAGCTCCATGCTTAGTTTGTGTGTACTATGTGTTACATCATTAAGCCTGTGTTTCGCCATAGGGCTTAGGTTTTGTATAACAGGTATTAGAGCCTGTATTCGTCCTATGTCCTGTATGTAATGTCTTAGAGCTTGTGTTCCACCATAGAGCCTACGTCTTGTATGTGCCGTCATAGCGCCGGTGTCTCGCTATATCACGTGTTTCACACTATGCCTTGTTATACTGTAGTTTAAGTTTGTTTGTTCGTTTTGGTTTGGTCTCTTCATTGTGATTGTTTTATGTTATTATTGCATTAAAGACTCTTTTGTTGAAAACACCCCTCTGCACCTATGCCTGCCTGTTTGTGCCCACGGCAATAATATCAGCCTGTACCACCCCCATCGTGACAGTTCTAGCACTCCTACTACTAAATAAGCTTAGCATTGTATTAATGTTATTAAGAAGTGCTTAATTAAGTGTGCTGACCAGTGTATTTAAAATAAACCTTTACAAACTTTATGCTTAAATGACAAGCAAGATTATTGTCCAGAATTAGTCTTAGTGACCAGACAAGTGTGCATCACAACAGACCATTTCACAAAGGTCACTGCACTTAATGACTAAACAAGTTCTTTCCTGGACTAGCTGTAATTGTCTTTTAAGCAATTCCAGTATTGTTTGCAGCAACTTTGATTACCTCAGTGGATTTCAGTATGGTGTTTGAGCGTTATATTTTACAGTATTGTTACCAGTATTGTATACATAAACATAATACATAGACCACAAATAACATCAGTAAAAAAAAAAATAATAATAAAAATTATATATATATATATATAAATAAATCACTACAGATGAAAAAGTGTCAATCGTGAAATGCAGTCATGTCATAGGAGCTGTCTTTTTTTTTATTTTTATTTTTTTTATGTATGCCTAAAGAGGTTTAAGTAGAAAATAATAAATTTCTTTTTTTTAATATATCATTTTATTTATCATTCATGTCAATATAATAATTTCAATTTGACAGTCTATCTCAGAAGGAATAGGCAAAGACAAGAGGGTGGAACAAAATTTGTATGAAAACATTGCTTTCACCTACTTATGGGAAAAGAAGAGAGCTGGCTGCTGCTCAGTAGAACTATTATCTGCCCCCCACAATCACATGTGACAGAATCTCCCATCGGGTGGGGATCTCGTCAGATTATCGAAAGGGTGCAGAACAACACAGGGCCATTTCACAAGAACTCAGTGCTGACAAGAAGACCAGACATTTAGTGCCAACCTGACAAGTCTTGAATCCCTGCTTCACTCCCTGGTAAATAATATGTAAATGTGTCCTACCTAAAGCCATTGCTCCATTTTTTCAGAAGAGAGATTCTAAAAAGCTCAGTGAGTGATGAACAACCTACAAAAGAGAATCAGACAAAAGTAATTGCACATCTTAGGGAAAAACATGCAGACCCCAAAACTAATTCCCTCCTTAAAATTGCCACACTGGTTGGTTCACTCTTCAATATCCTGTACAGTAACTCAGGGAAGACAGGCTATAAACAAAAGAGCAACCACTCAAATGCTGGAGGGAAACAAGGTCTTTTAACTCATAGTGTGCAGTCAAATGTGAGGAGGAGGAAGCAGAGTGAAGTACAGCTGCAGCTCTATCTACATTAAAGCAGGATGGAAAGTCACTGGACAGTTTAAGAAAGCATTTTCCAACAGCTCAGGAATCTGTGACAGACAATTCAGAGAGAGTTTGATAACTATTTACTGGCACCAGATTTAAAGAGTGAAACCCTCTCAAGAGTAAAGCAATACTTGTGAGTTTCTGAAATCAGCCATCCATCTGAATGTTTTGTACAGGAGGTACAGTAATATTGTAACCTGTGACAGATCAGATTAAAAACCTGAAACAGTGGACAGACAAGTTAAAAGAAAAAATGCTTTTTAAAGCATGTACAGTACAGACCATATTATACAAGAGAACATTTTGGTGTTTTATTTTTTATTTATAAATGAAAAGCAAAGCTTGTATAGTGCAAATGTGTGCAAGATTTAAGATTTCAGTATTATTTATTTATTTAAAATTACATTTCAATGTTAAAAAAGTGAAATCTTAAACTGTGGTAATTTTCATGTGCTGAATCTGCCTAAAGTAGAAGCAAATTTGAAGCAAAAGTGGATCCTTGGAGTAAATATATAACAACTTGATTTATTTATCATAATTATTAATAGGCTGATATGAGAAGTATTATTGTGATAAAAAAAAAAAATCCCATAACGCTCAGCCCTATCCAAGGTATACTCAAAAGCAATACAGTTGGCTTTGGTCAGTAATAGAAACTGTTGTCTGATTTCTATACCTAAAGGGGAATGATATGAAAATTTGCAAAACATTTTTAAAGAATCAGTCACAGGAAAATGTGTTCTCGCAGAAGTTAAACCTTGAAGCTTGAAGTATCCTGTTATGTACTGTAGCAGAGTCAGTGACAAAATACTTTGCCACTATGGGCACTATGGGAGTGTCAAGGTTTTATCCTACATTTTTCACTCTACTTTGCAGGTCAGGAAATTGTGAGTGAACAAGCAAATATTGCACAGTTTATCTATTTGTTAACTGGAAAGGCTTTGGAATAGGCTACTGTGGTCTGGAATCAGGGTGGTGAGAACACTGCATCTTTTGATCACTTCCTCTGAATGTTTAAGCAGGTTTTCAACCATACTCTGGAAAATAAAGAAGCTGGGGAGCAAATGTTTCAATTCTGCAGTGAAAACAAAAAGTATTATGCACTGAATTCCCACACCTTGGCCGCAGGAAGCTTAGTGAGTAACAAGATTGATTGATCTTCCCTTAATTTCATGTCGAGGGTGCAGATAAAACACTCAGACAAAGCCTTTATTGTTTCAACATCGCTAGACTCTGGGGCAGCGGGGAATTTTATGGATCACATCACGGCTGAGGAATATTAAATCCCGTTTATCCTCTCCACTAAAAAACAAAAACAGGGCACTGTGATCAGTATCCCCCAGGAATATAAGGACTTCCAGGATGTGTTCAGCAAAACAAAAGCATGTAGACCCTTTCCATAAAGAACATATAACTTTTACATTGAGGTATCCCTCATCTTTTGATTTCATAGAAAGAGACTAAAGCTATGAAGGAATATATCCAAGAGGCACTTAAATAAGGATTTATTTGCTCTTCCACATCCCCAGTTTTAGCCAGCTTCTTTTTTGGTGCAAAAAGGGAGGTGGATTGTGCACCTGCAAGGATTATCAATAACTGAACAAAGTTTCTGTGTAATGTATCTACCCATTACCTCAAGTACATGCAGCGTTAGAGCAACTCTATTTTTAACAAACTGACTTTATGCAGTGCATAGAATCTAATTCGCATTAGTGAGGAGGGACAAGTGGAAGACACCTGCTATGAATGTTGTGTAATACCATTCGGTCTGTCATGTGCAACAGCTGTATTTAAAAGTTTCTTTAAGGATGTTATAAGAAATGTAGTGAAATTTTGTGATTACATACAGTACATTGGCGACATCTTGATTTATTCACCTGACATAAGGATACAGTACATAAAGACTCATAGTGCCCATTGTGGCAATTGTGAGTTCCAAGCCACGCAGGACTATATTATCGGACTGGAGGGAGCACAAATGGACCATGGAAAAGTATCCGCTATAAAAAACTGAGGATCTACAACTTTTCCTGGGTTGTGCAAATTTCTACCATGCATCTTTTTAATTTTCACTGAAATTGCAGCCCACATTAACCTCTTGAAATGTTGCAAAAACAAGAAAATGGGTTCACAGCACATTTGACAGACTAAGAGAACCCTTCTCCGCAGCACCCATTTTAAAGCACCCTAAACCAGGGGTACTCAAATATAAATTTGAAAGGTCCACTTACCAAATTTCTATTCAGTCCGAGGTCCAGAAAAATTTCAACTACAAAAAAAGTCAAACCCAAAATTTTCGGACAATATCCAAAAATTACATGGTAGTCCTTTTAGTGTGAAAAGTGACATCTTCTTTGTGCCACCAGTTGTTTGAACTTGGGCATAAAAGGTGT
>JAQMYG010000038.1:12471779-12495749 GCA_030014215.1 Clariallabes teugelsi | reverse complement strand
TTTCTGTGGGTGAAACAAATTTTAAAATTTGTTTTCCCCCCCCCCCCCCCCCACTCTCTCTCTCTCTCTTGCTCTCTCTCTCTCTCTCTCTCTCTCTCTCTCAGTGCGCAATCCATACACTGGATTTAAGTACCTGTGTGGAGCACTGCAGTATGGCATCGTTCTGTTACAGTGGTACGAACCTATGCAGAGGTTCATGCTTATAAAGGTAAATAGCAAACATAATGTTGCATTATGTGCCATACCTTAAAAAAAAAAAAAAAAAAAATCATGACTGTATCTTCTGTTTTATAAACCTCTCTCATTTTCTGTACTGCAGCACTTTGATTTCCCATTGCCGAGTCCTTTGCGTGTTTTTGAGCTGTTGGTGGTGCCGGAGCAGGAGTACCCCCTTGTGTGTGTAGCTGTCAGTCAGGGCACTGAGCCTGGCCAGGTTGTTCGCTTCGAAACCATCAACCTCAACTCCTGTTCTTCCTGGTTTACTGAGATAGGCTCAGGTACCCAGTCACTCCCAGATTCGCAGATTCTTTAAAAATGTAGCTTTTGCTTAAAATAAATTAATTGTTTAGTCAAATATTAACAATGACATGATTTATACTGCCGCAGACAGTTTAGAAACACCAGTTTAAGGGCTCCCTAGTTGGTACTTGCCATCTTGACTGGAGATGAATTGGGATTGGCTCCTGGGATTAACAGGAAGCGAATCAGGGAGAATTGAAATTAAAGAAAGAACAAACAATTTAGAACACGTATTGTAATTATTTACAAATAAAGATACAGAATATAAAAAATTATTAATTACTTTTCTTTTTTTTTTGATCATGAACATGACATTTTATCCAAAAACATGTACATAAATATAATTAAAATTTAAACAGCGGTGTTCATTCTCAGATTCCACACAATTTTAATTGTTAATTGAATTTTTTGCCTGTCATAGGCATACACAATGACTTTTTATATGCTTTTTTTTTTTTTTTCTTCTTTCCAGCGGCGAATCAAGTTGATGCAATTCATGTTACTCAGCTTGAGCGAGACACTGTGCTTGTGTGCCTTGACAGTAAGTATTGGCAGCATTTAAAAAAATAAATAAAAAATGGAGTGAGTGAGATAATTTGACTTTTTGTGTCTCCATCTACAGAAAATCTGAAGATCGTGAACCTGCAAGGAAAGCTCAAGTCTAATAAGAAACTGTCTTCAGAACTTAGCTTCGATTTCTGTATCGGTTCAGTTGGTAAGTGTATTATCTAGGCATGCTGACTGTGTATTGTTTATTAATGTTTGTAAATGTGGTTGTAATGGTTGTTTGTTTTAGTGTGTCTTCAGGACAGTGTTTTGGCTTTCTGGAAACATGGCATGCAAGGAAAGAGCTTCAAATCTAATGAGGTATGGTGTCCTTTTATTTATATTTTTAAACAAATATTTATAGACTACTATTTTAGGAAATCTAAAAAATGTTTACCAATTAAACAGGAAAAGTGAAATCTATCATTCATTTTTCTAATACTGTACTCCATGAAAACATGTTCTACATCCTACAACCTTACTACTTGCCTGTGTGGTAAAAGTAATCCATTAATTAATTTCTTTCATAAATTATCATTATTAGGCCTGTTATTACAAAATCCTTTAATTTAACCCAACTGCCAACTAAGGAGGTATTCTAATAATGGCTGGAACAGGGGTTGCTCTGTGTTATACAGACGGGTACTGTTTTGGTTCCCATTGGGTAAATATTTATGGTATGCATAGTGTGAGCAAGATAAAAAGCTATCAGGAGAAATTTCCCTCATATTTCTGCATTGAGGTTATTGTGGCAGCTTAGTTGATATTTAAGCCATGTGTATTATGTGTTTCATGAGGACTTTTGAAAAATGATTAGCAGTAGTTGCTGTAGTAATTGTAAACTTGTTTATGCACCATGTCAGTATTTTTTATAAGGTAGCCAGGAAGTGTAGAAGATGTTCTACTTAATGCGAGCTCAATACTACCATCACTATATCAGTGCTGTTCTTGGGAGGGTTAATTAATTTGGTCAGAGGCAGTCGTCCTATTAATATCCTTTTCCCTCGATGTATTGACATCTGTTGCAAAAACACTAACCTTTTGTTACCTGAAAAACCGTGAAGTTTAATAATAATGAATTTGTTTTTGCCGCCTGAATTGCCTCAGTAGCATCTGTTACGATGGTGTGTGTAGTTGGGTAGCAGTTTCAATAAGTCACTCTATCAACGGTCATGTTCACCCGATCAGCATCAGACAAACAATAAAAGATCAGAGATCACCAGAAGGTGAACCGCGCTTTATGAAAGCCAATATCCCATGTGTGTGTGTGATTCCGTGAGTGAGTGCATGAATATGAAAGTCTGTGTTTTCTAGAAGACATTGTGAAAGGTAATGTAAAATTGATGTCCAATCAGAAAGTAGCAGCTGCTCAAAGAGAGCGATTAAATTATTCAGCTGTTTTTGTCTTGTATGACCCTACTGAAAGGCCATCAGCACCCTCAAGGTTCCAGTCTGTGCACTCGACTGCATGTGTATGTGTAAGAGGGAGAAAGAATCGCATGCTATAGCATAAGCCTGACAGGTGTTACACCGGCACTGTCACCTGGTGTAATTGCCTGTGGTTGCATGAAAAGGGGATGGGGGAGTTAGTTCGTCATGATGGAGTGCTGCATTTGGCTGTTGTCACTGTAGAACTGTGAGTGGTGTCTGCTTTCCTTGCACTGACCAATTTGTTTGTTAAAATAAATATGAAGTTAAACAAAACACATTATAGAGGAAACGTTTATTTCTTTCAGACTTGTACACAGATATGAGAGGAATAGGAGTTGTAGTTTACTCATCACTAGGACACATGACTTTCCTACTGGATATAAATGTAGGATGTTTTTGTAAGTTAACTATACCAGACTCTTATTTACTGTAGAAACTGAGCCTCACCCAAAGGTGGACCGCAGTCAACAAAGTCTCAGCTGTTCCTTTACTACACCTATGACTGCTTCGTAGTTAGACTTTGTTCTTACATGCTA
This sequence comes from Clariallabes teugelsi, assembly GCA_030014215.1. NCBI lineage: Eukaryota > Metazoa > Chordata > Actinopteri > Siluriformes > Clariidae > Clariallabes > Clariallabes teugelsi. The sequence goes on along the minus strand of JAQMYG010000038.1, from coordinate 12,492,717 downwards.
ATTATAAGTACAAATTGCGAATACTTACTTCCAATCTTTATACGTTTAGGCAAAAGGTTTTTAAAGCACCTGACACTCATGCTTTTTGAACATCCCATTCCAGATATAGTCCTCCGTTTGCTGGTATATTAATCTCCACCCTTTTGAGAAGGCTTTCTTTATTTCTATCCATTCACTCACAAGAGCATTAGTGAGTTTGGGTGAGGAGATCTGGTGTGCAGTGTTTTACCCAAAACCATCATTGTTTGCCAGTGCACCATGCAGTTAATGTATTGGTTTTGAGCTCCATGCCTTTATTAATGCTTCTTTTACTTGCCTACAGGTCACCCAGGAGATTTGTGACTCGAGCAGAGTGTTCAGACTACTCGGATCAGACAGGTGGGAGCCTCTACTAGTATCGTCACTGTTTCTTCCTCTCATGTTCTCTTTGTTCCATCTGGCTTTCACCAACTCATTTAGTGTTCCCAGTGGTGTGTGTCTCACATTTCTCTCTCTATTTCCTCTTTACCTGGAAACATGCTCTCACCTTCCAGCCCATCTCTTTCCATCCTCAGAGAGCCAGTGATTTGACTTACTGCTTCAGTATCTATGACGAGAGGGACACACTGGGTCTGAGTGTGTGCGTGAGCAGGTGCATTGTAAAATGAAACCTCCCTAAAAATATATATATATATTTTTTTTTTTTTTAAGTGTGGATCAGGTGTACTGTATAAGAATTTCATAAGGAGAAACCCTGGAAGGACTGATGATGATAAAATGTATTAACATATAACATTTGTATTTACTGGTGCTTTTCCTTTCTTACTTTTTGTGAAACACAATACTAATGCTAGGTAGAAGCCCTATTTCTCTCAAACACCTTTCTGAAAAGTGTGGGAATAGTTCTTTTGAGGTCCGGTCCATGTTGACATAACTGCGTCACTTAACTGATGCAGATCTGGCAGCAGCCTGTTCATGGGGTGAACTTTCCATTCCACCAAATCCCAAAGGGTGTTGTATTAGATTCTGATCAGGTGATCAGATTCATGTAAGTCACTGTCATGTTCATGCAACCTGTTTAAGATGACTTATTTTATGGCATGACACATTACCTTTTGACTGGTATTTAAGGGGTCTAATCCATGCCAAGAAAACATTCCCCACATCTTTATACCCCACCAGCAGCTTGGTCAAATTATGACTCAACAACCTGCACTTCCCAGCAGTAATCCAGGTTCATCTGACCAGGCGAGGTTTTTTAGTCCTCAGCTATCCAGTTTCTGTGAGCCTGTTCCCACTGTAGACTTGGATTTCTGATAGTAGAGGAACCTAATGTGGTCTTCTGCTGTTGTAGCCCATGTACATCAAGGTGTGACAGGCTGTTCATTCTGAGCTGCTTTTCTGAATTCCACAGGTATAAAGATTGTTTATTTCAGGGGTCTAGACCAGGGGTCGTCAACATGCGGCTCCGGAGGACAATGTGGCTCTTTCATCCCCTTGCTGCGGCTCCCTGTGGCTTTGGGGAAATAAATGAGTATTTAATTGAAATTTATTAAACTTTTGAGTCCAGAGATGCATTCCCTTCCAAAGTGTACTTCACAGGGCGCTCCCTACTCCCATTTGCGCCAAATTTGCAGTGAATGTTGGTGAAGGGAACTTCTCTCGACTAACCGCCACCATTCGGAACACTCCTCGAGTACGATAAAAGGATGACGGCAGACGGCATAGCTGCAGTTGGATAAGTTTAGCTTTATATTTTATAAATACGAGGAGGACTCAAATAGACATTGAATATTTTATTTGAAAGTAGCCTTTAATCCAGCATCCTTTTTTGTGGGGTAGGGGAGTTAAAAAATGTTTGTTTGTTTTTTTGCATGCAGACATAAGATTTCATTTTCTCTGTAGCAGTTCATTGATTTCATAAATGCAACACACTATAAATTTTTTTTTTTTTTAATATAGCATAAAGGTAAAATACGATATATGCAGTGTTTATTTTAGATGTCAAAAGAGTTTTGTGGCTCCTGGTGTTTTCTGTGGGAAACCGGTCCAAATGGCTCTTTGAGTATTTAAGGTTGCCGACCCCTGTGCTAGACTGTCCGGACTGGTTTGAGATGCCTTTCTGTCAGCTTGAAATGGTCTGGCCATTTTCCATTACTCTTTTTTCAAAATGGCATTTATACCTGCAGAACCACTTCTTATATCTTTGGCTTTGGACACCATTCCTTGTAAAAAAAAAAAAAAAAAAAAAGACTCCTGACACTATCCTGAGCAGGCAATAGAAAATACTGAAGTTTAATCTTCTCTCTCCTCAAATTCTGATGTTTTTTGTTTTGTCCTGCTGCCATGAGGTTGGTTTATTTGACTGTTGCAGGAATGTGTAGGGATACTGTAGATATTCTAATAATGTGGAGAACGAGTGTATAGAAGAAGCTCGAGGTCCAATGTGTTAGATTTGATCTGTATAGTTTGTGAAAAGTGAGAAGTTCCAGTATTGTCAGTTCTATCAAGCACAAACAGCCTCACTTTCTGGAAGAACAACGTCATTGTAAGAGTACAGTATGGGAGGAGATGGTGTCTGTTACGCATACACGTTCTCCCCTATGACTCAGAGGTTGCACTCATCCATTGTGAATCAGGTGCATTGGCCTCAGGCCCCCAGGCTCTGGCCTCTGTCTTGACGAGATGAGCTCTGCTGTGACAGCTTTTACTTTAACCTTTTTAAGAAAAAATGTAATATGTTGCACACAGCAGAAGGCCTGATTAAGGGGACAGAACATTATCTTTCCTTATCCTCATTGAATTTGATTCGATTCCTGACAAACCCTGATCCTTACATACAAACGAGTTTTCACTTGCGCGCGCACACACCTCTGCCTATACTCTTATGTTTTATTCACTGTGACACGGGCAGTGCCAGGCTGGTGTGTCTGAGTGCTGTAATTTCATCTGATGCCCTGTGCCCGCTGCCTCCCCCTCTCATCTCTCCTTCTGCTGAGGACACGACCAGCCTTGTGTCATACTGTTTGTCTTTTCTCTCTGCTAGTCTCTCCGCTTGTGTATTTTTCCTAATTAAATGCAACAGTCTGTAACCTGGTGCTGTAGCTGTGTAGTAGCTTTCTCTTTCTCTATCCTTCACTTTTTGTTTCTCTCCCTGAGGTGTAATGTGTCTTGTGTTTTTAGGGTGGTGGTTTTGGAGAGCAGGCCCACTGATAACCCGACGGCTCTCAGCAACCTTTACATCCTGGCAGGCCATGAGAACAGTTACTAGGCTGATTCTTGCTGATACTGCTCTCTCACCTAGTCACTGCTCTGGCATTGTGGATTCAGCCCTGTCTGGCAGTGAACTCTCTCCTCTCTCAGTATGCTGCCTGTTTAAGCGAAGGCTTGAAGTCAGCAGAGGCTTCTGATCATGCCTTAATAATTTCCAGAGTGGACCTTCAGGCTGGTCCAATCCATGCATCTTTCTGCCTCAGTCACTGGCTAATGGCTAGTTTTAGAATTAGATTAAAAGCATCAGTTCCTGAAAATGTATTTAACATCTGAAATGTCTGGAGAAATATTAACCAAACAGCATGACTGCAGAAATTGTCCTTTAAGTGCCTTTTTTTGGGGCACTGTCAGGCGTGCTTCATTAAATCCTTTGAGAAACAGGCTCGCTCACTGTGTAATCAGTATGCAACTAACATATCTTCAAACCAGATGTAGATTTTAGATCACCATTTGGGAGTATTTAGCAGGAATGGAGTAAACAAAAATCGAACAAGGAAGCAAGGATATATTGCTGTTGGCTATTTAAAGTGTAAATTATTGAGCTGGAGTCATGAGTTGTAGTTTAAATGCAGTGTTTTCAAAAGCACACCAGCAAAATCTCACTTCCTTAACAGAGCAGGACTCCGCAAAGCCACATCTTTATTTTACTGCTTTGTAATAAAATAATAAATCTTTCCTGCTTGATTAAATTTTAGAATGCAGTTATGATGTAAAATGGTATTCTTTTTATTGTAACTTTTATTCAATATTTGCACCATGTAAGCACTTTTGTACATTAATGTTTTTTTTTTTTGTATTTAAGAATGACAAAATATGGGAGATGCTAGGTTTTTATGACTTGCGGAGTATTTCCATGGCTTCAGTTCTAATGTATGCTTCTTTTTTTTTTGTAATAAAAAAAACAATGTTACCAAGACTGTCTGTTTTTGTTATTTAAACTGTCAAAAGAATGATTGACTTTGGTCTGTGATCAGGTGTGTGTGTGCGTGCTGCCTGGCACCTGTAACAAATGTGGTCCTGTGAAGCACTAAACTGCAAGCATGTGAGATCTGTACTCTTCCTCATGTTTTGCCATTCCCCAGGGATGAATGATCACTGAGCATGTTTAGTCACACTCTTCTGCAGGGCTGCAGAACTACACAGCTGACTGGGTTTTCTGCACTTGTAGTTTGAAACCTGTGGTGTAAAGCAGTGGAGTAACGCTGGAGTCCCCCTGTCCAGCATGTTTTGTTCTTCCTCTGTACCACTCCTGAGCCAACTAATCAGCTAATTAACAGCTAATCTTTCTCCGTGGTCAAAGCCCATGTAATTCCAACATCATTAAAACATGAGGCATTAAGTCTAGTTTATATCTCAGTGAGGGTGCTTTTGTGAGAGTTTTCCATAATTTCTAGTAACATTTACAGTTTTAATTGCTGTTATGAATTGGCAGTATAAATACCTAGCCAACTTAAGACTTTATTTAGCAGTTCTCAGCAAAATGAGCAAAAATGATTGTATTAAATTGAACTTTGACTTTATACTATTAAACTTTTGACTTTGAAATGAGTGTATAAAATCATACATTTGTTGAATTGTACAAGTCTGTTAGACCATGCACATCACTGGAAAGAACTGTGAATTGTGTACAATCACCTGGATGTTTATGCCAGAACCTGTCTCCAACAATAGATCAATACTCTTTTAAGTGAATCTTTTAAAATGAGCAGAAACTAGATATACATCAATGCAAACATGGAGGTAAGGACCATCTCGGTCTCTGGAAGTTATGGAAGACCTGTGAAAATAAAGGAGCTTGAGTTGTTGATCTGTAAGGTCTATAAACATCAGTGCTAGCCTTTTTTATTATTATTTTTTTTTATGATGATTCTCACTCTCTTTAGCATTAAAATACTGCATTACATTAAAACAATACAAATGTCACATGTTATAGGCTAAAACATCAATGTTTTAAATGATTTCTATGAAAGGTGGCAGTGATTCCTGGTTTGATTTTGTGTTCGTGCTGATTCCGATTTGCTCAGTGATCCTGTGTGTTGCTGTGGGACTGAAGTGCTCAGGTTTGGTTTGGAGCCTGTGTGGGTTTGTGGTGTCACTGGGCTGTGACTGAGAGGGTGGAGCCTGTGCGCGCTGTTTCTATGGAGACCGAGGCGCACGGAAATGCCCAGGCCGCCTCACACACCCCTTACACACCACTCCCACGGGCCAAACACACACACACACACACACACGCGGGCTCTGAGCTTTCACTGCCCAAAAAACACCTACCTGCAAGGCAGCACAGTTTGGAGAGACCAAACGCATCAAGGTAGGCAGCCTAATCACACACTCTCTTACATTACATCACACAACAACAATCATCATCATGAAGCTGAAACATGGATTTATGTACTTCAGAATAAACATAGCCATGCATGGGTGAAGGCTGACTTGAGTGAGGTTAATGTTTGCCCAGGTTGTGCAGTGGATGAGGGAGCTGGTGCACCACAGTCAGTGCTCTGGGCTTCCGCTTGGCTTCACAGCATGGAGAAGTATGAGAAGATCGCGAAGATCGGAGAAGGCTCTTACGGAGTCGTGTTCAAATGCAGAAACAAAGACACGGGCCAGATCGTCGCCATTAAAAAGTTCGTGGAGTCGGAGGATGACCCGGTCATTAAAAGAATTGCACTCAGGGAGATCCGGATGCTGAAGGTAAAACAGAAAAAAAAGAAAAAAATATATATATATATTGTTTTTTTTTTTTTTTTTTTACAGTAGAACAGGTCGATGTGTTTAAATGCGTCCTCTCAGTGTGCACGAGATGTACAGACTCCCAATACGCAAAGCATTTCCAGGTAAACTTCCCTTTCTTTTCGTTAACCAGTTTTGTTTGTGTCACAATCAGCAGATTCATCACAAATAATTGCATTATGTGAGTGCAGAAAAAATATTCATAAAATAAAAATACAAAATTAATAATACTGCGTATTATTATTTATTACCCTCATATTATATATTACTATTTTCCCAACTTTCATTCTGATTGCTGAATCTGATCAATATTGAGATACACAACACTGGAGTTTGGGTCTAAACCTCGGGTTAAACTGGGGCTTCTGATGCTCAGATATCAAATGATCCTATACATACTGTATCCATGTTGCTGTGGTGGCTCTGTGAGGTGTATCTCTGTAAATGCTGTGTATCTTAAATTAATGTTTCGAATCAAGTTTTCAAGGTAAATCAGTGGACACTTATAGTCTACTTCAATTATTTTGAAAGGTACAGTAGACTCAGTTATTCCTATTGGTGGAAGATGATAACAGTAAAACTGATGTATCTCAGATGGTTCTGGCACAGTGACGAGGACAAGTGCAGTTCAGTGTCTTTATTTCAGAAAGGGGACAACCGTCTTCCTCATCTTGATCAGGAGGCTTATAGTTGTGTTATCTAAATATTCCAAGCATCATACAGTAATTATTTATTAGGACTTTTTATTGGAAAATTTATATTCCTGATGCTTTAAAAACATGTAACAGTTAAACATAATCTTATTATTATTATTATTTATACTTTGTAAGTTATTAAGGTTTGATTGAAACCCCTTTAGTTTAACTGACCAGGCAATCCGGGTTATAAAGTTCGAGAACCATTTTTTTTTTCACCAATCTGCATTTCTATGTCATTATCTAACACCCTTTTTGTTGAAAGTGAAAAAAAAAATCCATCATAGATTTTCCCTTTTTTTCTGTATGAAAACTAATTATTTTATTTGTGACACCAACAAAAGTGGTTAAAGAGCTGTCTGTAATGAAGTCCCTTAGGAAATTGGCAGAACCTTATTTTGGGCACCAAGACTTTTTGATTAGTTGGAAGACTTGTGATACTGCAGTATTTTGACATGTTTTGACATGAGGCATACTGGGAAGTCAGGTAATGTGCCAGTGTGTAACTGGAGCCTGTGATTTGGTTGCATTGTTATTTGGTCCATAGAACGCTAATGTGTCATGACTTTAGTATCATCAAGTCAAGTCAAGTATTCACTTTAGTATTATATTGTCCTTTCTGGGGAGGAATGAATGGCAGATGCAGGAATATAACACTAAGCTTTCAATTTGTTTTTGGAAATGGTCAGTGGATTGGTAGGCTGAACTTGTTTTGGTAGCTGGCATGTAGTTAGTTGGGTTTGTAGCACCTATCGGTCATCTTTATTCTCAGGTCCCTGTGGCTTCAGGTTAAAGTCTAATGGAGTAACATTCTCTGAGTTCATATATTAAAGATGGATTGTTTGCTTGCAATAATTAATTCATGGCTAGAGAAGACACTCCATGAGTTTATGTCTTATAAAAACAAAATCACAGCAGAAACATCTGCATACATACTAAAATTACTGAATGTCAGTATATTATTGGACACCATATGTACAGAAACCTGAGTTCAACTCTTTGGATTTGTACGCTTCATGACTTTATGTAGGTATGTGTTTGTGAGAATTGAATGGAAATAGAGAATAGGTTTGTTTTACAGATGCCCTTATGTGCTGATCTTTTTGGTTAGTGTGTGAGAAGGGAAGAAAAGGGGAGGGGTAAGAGCAAATGGCTTTTCATTTGCACCGAAAGAGTAGCCCATATAACATTAGTGAAGGAGGACCGAGGGTGGTTGACCTACAGTCATCAATCACCGCTCTTTCTTTGCATTTTACAACCTCTCAATGTGTATACATGTCGTGTGATGTGGTCAGATTCTGCTGGATTATAACCTTATTGCTGTTCCAAATCAAAGTGGTGGTGAATTATGCTGTATTTAGTTGAGTTATAAGTACAAACCCCATACTTTAACTAAGCTGGCTTTGCTGTCATGGGTAAGATGAAGGCAATGATGATCCTATGAAAGAAGAGGGAATATGGTTTCTTATCTGTTTATGTATTGATAAATACCGTCCTGTTCTGACAGATAGATGAACTCCCCCTCTGTAAGACATGTTCATATTTTTATTTGGGGAAGCCATTTTTAGCCATGCAGTTATGTAATAAATCATGTTTAATACCCATAATCCACTTTTTACATGGAGTAGTGAGCAGGGCTAAAATTTGGATACAAGCATGAATGGATTTTGGGGCCTCAGTGCAATCATGTGTGTGTGTGTCTGTGTGTGTTTGTGGTTGAACTGTTTAATGGCTGCATCGTAAAGCAGAGGCTGCTTTAAATAGGCTTTTAGATTGTAACCAGTTGCTATTGGAGATGCTGTGTGTAGGCTTGGTGGATTTTATGATACCTGGCAGATAAGACATGCAGCAGCTTGTCTCTGACGCTCTGTCCACTTACACACAGAATAGAATCCTGCAAAAGTTAATAGAATTTCCCACAGTAAAAACTCTGTGTGTGTGTGTGTCTACAGCAACTAAAGCATTGTAACCTGGTCAACCTGATTGAGGTATTCAGGAGGAAGAGAAAACTGCATCTAGTGTTTGAGTACTGCGATCATACGGTACTCAACGAGCTCGATAGATATCCAAGAGGGTGAGTTTCTCACACACGTACAGTAGATACACTAATACATCACCCTTACCAGCCGTTTATGCCTACATTATTAGATGTTGTTTAGGTGGTGGACCATTTTCTCATTATAGCAGTGACCCATGACTTATTTGGTAGGAGTACATCAAGCTGCAGTTTGCTGAAGTTTTTAAACACTGCTAGGTTGAGAACAGTAAAAAGAAAAAGAATCAGCACTCTGACAATGATGGGGGTATTGTGTTAGATTAACACATAGCTCTAATTGGAAAAATATATGCAATAAATCTTTAAGTCTACACCTAGCTGATTTATTAACAAGCTATGGGTGTCTAATGAAGTGGCCTTTGGGTAGGAGCACTACAATGTCCGTGTCGGACCTAAAAACGAATGATCCATTGGAAACCAATGATATCTGGCTGGAGGTGGTCCTGTGATGGGTGACAGAAGGACCACCCATGCATTTACTGTACATATTGTACATAGAACATTTACCTGATAAAAGGCCAGTGAGTTTAGATACAAGGTAGGTGTACTTTATAAACTGGTTGTGAGTGTACAATTCACCTTATTCATTCACACGCGGGATGCTTTTTGTGAACCTCGTTCTCTTTGTCACACAAATAGCCATATTGTTTCTGTGTTGCTGGGGTGGCTGGATGCGTTTGTAGTGGAATGTTTACAGCAATCATTACCCAGAGTGCTTTGAGGACAAACTGCATCCAAGTTTCCTGGTGCACTCTCCAAAGTGTCCCAGCGTTCAAGTCGATACGGGACTTTCTGACGTTTGTGCAGAATAAAAGAACACAGTTATGACAGTAAAAGCTACCTTTATTTCTCTATATCATATAAACTGCAGTAATGCACGTCTCTCAGCATTTCACTTGGATGCCATGAAGGTAGAACGTTTTCTCAGTATGCTGCAACCATGATGGGACTGCCTCATCTAAAACTCTGGCCTCCCAGGAACTCCTTCAATGGACCAAATGTGGAAATGGCTTGGAGCGAGGTCAGGACTGTATGGGGATGTGACAATAGCTTTAGCTGAGTTTCTGTAATGTGCAAGTGGTATTTGTAAATGATTATGTGTACAGTTCCCATGGATAGAGGAGTCTCTTCTTCAGATTGGTGACGATTTATCCATCAATTTTCAAGGATCAGGCGTTGGTGATTGTTCATGGGAATGCCTGCAGTGGGCTCTGAGCCACCTCTGCCAGGATCGCCATTTCCGGATGTACAGCTTTCTTTAAAACCAGTCAAATGTATTACTGAGCGGTTTCATCACCGTACTGTTCTTGAAGTCTTCGGTAAATCCTTTTTACGCCTCCAGTTTTAATAATCTATGAGGACGGATTTATAATATTTTTGTGCCTATTAACTTGGCATATTTATTGTTAGCAAACAAATGACCATGGTATTATTTCCGACAAGGTTGCAAAACACTGGAGGTTGGACGAGTATAAAGAAGAAAGTGAGAAAAGCAAGAGGAAGAATAAAAAGTTACAGTATATGATTACATGATTACCTGTATTTAGTCATCTGTTAATATTCATAGGTCAAGTGAAATTTTTTTTGTATTCATATAGAACAGAGAAAAACAGCTGAGCCCGATCTGAATGGTTATTTAAATCGAGCTAGATATGAATTGTTGAGCCTGTAAGGGTTAAAGGGGAGGAAAGGAAATGAGATGGAAGAAACAGTGAGACGAAGAGAGCAGGAGAGGATTAAGGCTGACGAGAGAGTGATGGCTATATTTAGTAACGTCAAACTAGGCAGCCAGAGTCAACAAAAGACCTCTGCCACAGTAGTGCTATAGGGTATTTACATTATCACACGCTCACATACACACACACACACACACATACACACATACACACACACAGTAGCACATACTAACACATTAGTCCCGCACCACAGACGCAGAACAAAGAGATGGCGTGTAAAAGTGTAGTATAGGATGACATCTTTTATTTCTCACACAAAGTGTGTCTGCATGAATTAAATGGGGATTATTTAAATAGTAATCAACCATTTGAGCTCAATGTCCTGTATATTGTGTTCTTTTTTCTTTTTTTTTATAATACAGAGTTCCAGAGCCTCTGGTTAAAAGCATCACCTGGCAAACACTACAAGCTGTTAACTTCTGCCACAAACAAAATGTAAGAGTTTATACTGTAACTGTCTATCATACTGTATATGGGTAGAAATGTGTGGAATATTTTTTAACAAACTAATGTAAATAATGAGCTTTTCATTTTGGTTATCAATGTTACGGTTGCTAATTAATGTGTAAATGCAGCATTAATTAGCTGCATTAATAAGTGTGTGTGTGTGTGTGTGTGTGTGTGTGTGTGTGTGTGTGTGGGAAATTGAGAGGGAGCGTGCAAGTTGTGCAAGGTTGGGTTTCAGGTTGCCGATGTTAATCTGAACAGTGATAGTGAATTAGAGAGTGAAAAGTGGGTAAATGGTCTTAGATTAGATGTCTGCCATATTTCATCACCAGGTAGATCCAAATAGAATATATGACCAAAAGTTTGCGGACACCTGCCTCTCAGATCTATATATGCATTTTAAGCATTTTATTCCAAATGTGGTACTCCTTTAGGGTTACGATAAGCTTCACATTTCAGGGAAGACTTTCCGCTAGATTTTAGGCGCTTGGCCGTGGAGATTTGTGCTCCTTCAGTCACACAAGAGTATTAGTAAGCTCAGGCACTAGTTAGGATATTAACGTAGAGTATGAACGTATGACTGTGAACCTCTTATCTGTTTTCCTGTGTGTCATTGACAGTTTTTGTATTGACACTTGATACTTGTTGACTAGGATCCAGCTCACTTGCTAGTATGTATCATTAGTAATAAAGAGAAATGCCAGTTATGCAGAATTTCTTTTGAAATAACCACCTACTCACAATAGTCAAGTTTTTATTTCATCCTAGAAAGTGTGTGACAACACGCACACTTGTGTTATGCAGCAGAACAATGAACCGAAATACACCAGCAAGTCCACCTCTGAATGGCTAAAAAATAATAATAATTAAGGTGTTAGAGTGGCCTAGTCAAAGTCCTGACGTAAATCCGACCGAGATCCGTAGACAGGCCCTTCATGCTTGAAAACCCTCCAGTGTGGCTGAATGAAAACAATTCTGCAAAGAATAGTGGGCCAACATTCCTCCACATGGATATGAAAGATGCCAGTTCAGTATCACAAACCCTTGATTGCAGTTGTTGCCACCAAGGGCGGCATTAGATTTAGGGGCAATTATTTTTAACATAATGTCAGACAGGTTTGGACATCTTTTTTCCCTTAATGAATGAAATCATTATTTAAATACTGCATTTTGCAATAACTTGGGAAATTTGTTTGATCTCAATCATTTAAATGTGACATATGAAAAAAAAAAAATTTTTAATCAGGAAGAGGCAAATACTTTTTCATGGCACTCTATAACTGACGACAAGACAGAGAGATTTGGGAGTCACATTGGTTTACATAAAAAAGCTTTACTGAGCATCTGCATTAGCACAGGAGGTCAGCAATAAAAAGATTTCACACCTGGACAAAACTCAGTCCAGTCTAGAAACTGTTGTTGCTTTTGTTGTCTTTGACTAGTAAGTGAACCTGGGCTATGATTGAGAGATGGCCACTCTCAGTCCAGCTACATAACTAATACTGTACAACTACTGTGCTGTGATAATCCCTTAACAACACCAAGTCACTCTGACTAAATGGAACAACAGACGTTAAAGAAACTAACACAAAAAAATTGCTACAAAATTTGGGCATTTGCAAGTATGAGAATAAATTAATGTGATGTGAAGGAAAGTCCTGGAATCACAGAAAATGTATCATTTCTAATGAGAGTTATTTATAAGCTATGGAAAGCCCATCTAGTCTTAAAATAAACCTCAGTGACCAAAAGGAATCGTTTATTAATAATAATTAGTGTATTAATGTTCCTACAAGGTTGGAATTGTCATACATTTGTTATTCTTGTGAAGGCATTCTGTCACGTCCAAGATATAAAGAAAAAACAACACACCTACACACACGCGCACACACACACACCTACACACACACACACACACCTACACACACACACACCTGACGCTGCACAGGTCTCGATGTACAGATTTTCCAGAGGGTTTGAGGGTTTGTGTGTGTGTGTCTGAGAGAGCGAGCGAGAGAGAGAGAAACGCAGCGCATAGTTAATTTTTTATTTAACACTGTGTGTTTAGTGTATCCACAGAGATGTGAAGCCAGAGAATATACTCATCACCAAACACCAGGTTATAAAGCTCTGTGACTTCGGCTTTGCCAGGATCCTCAGTATGTACACACACACACACACACACACACACACACACACACACACACACACACACACACACAAAAAGATGATAATAATACCAGGTAACCACAATAAAGTTCTCTAACCTGTCTTTTTTTTTTAAATTTTTAAATTTTTTTTTTTTTTTTTTATATTGTGTGTGTGTGTAGCGGGGCCGTGTGATTATTATACAGATTACGTGGCCACTCGGTGGTACCGTGCTCCGGAGCTGCTGGTGGGAGACACTCAGTACGGCCCCCCAGTGGATGTGTGGGCAGTGGGCTGTGTGTTTGCCGAGCTGCTCTCTGGCGCTCCTCTGTGGCCGGGCAAATCTGATGTAGACCAGCTTTATCTCATAAGGAAAACCTTAGGTACTTTCAAAAAAAGCTTGTCATACAATACAACACAGGTGTTTCATTAAAATCTATAATGTTTCAATTAAACTGCACTTTTTATAGACTTGGGGAACAGTGATAATTGGAAAGGTATCAGACAATGAAGTGGAATGGAGATGAAAAAGGAAACTGAAAAAGGATATATTTGTGGTGTTGCTGTCTATAGGGATGTGTATATGTGATCAGTTAGTATACACTTCCTGTTGTCTAGGCAGAAATAAGTGTTTGGTGTTGGCATTGTGTTTGTAGGTGATTTGATCCCGAGACACCAGCAGGTGTTCAGCAATAACCAGTTTTTCAGCGGGGTTTGTGTTCCTGAACCACAAGAGATGGTGAGTGTATAAGAGCTGCATGTTGAGTTTCCTTTCGCTGACCAGCATTCAGTCGTCATTATACACCTGTTTACCTGACTGAGGTGATGTACGTAGACTACCAGTATCCTGTCACGCTACACACTTATAGCTTATTATAATGAGCTGGATATGTGGCGCTGTGGAAAACAACACACTCTCCTCTGGGATGTTTTTAATTCTCATTTAATTGTTGTTATGTCAGTGATTAGAGAGAAACTATTTATAGTGTAGTTATAGTGATAACCACATTTCCATTCTGTGACGGCCCACGTGTTGTGATGTGAGGTGCATGAGCTCATAAAAGATGAGAGGGACTGCTCAGTGTTACATCACCTTCTATAACTTGTCTGTGTGTGTGTGGGTGTGTGTGTGTGTGTGTGTGTGTGTGTGTAGGAACCTCTGGAGCAAAAGTATCCAAACATCTCTTTCCAGGCATTAAGTCTAATGAAGGTGAGCTATGTAGAATGAACACAGAATATTAATAATAATAATAATAATAATAATAATAAATATAGTTGCAAGCAACGATGAGCGGGACCAAGCACCTGTGCCAACAGTGCCCAGGTGCACCAGCAAGATGGCAATGATGTCATACTCATGTCGTCATCATGCTGATGTCATAGAGCTTGGGCCCTAATAATAATAATAATAATAATTTATATATAAGGAGAGATTGTGTGTTGACTTCTTAAGTCTGAAGGTGTGTTAGTATTCTATAATATCAGCTCTGATGGTAATTGCTACTGCAAGGAAAATGATTGCAACAACCTATTGTCTCTATAATCTAAGTCACTCTTTCCCTATCTCCCTATTTCCCTGTTTCCTCTCTCACAGGGTTGTTTGCGTATGGATCCTGCAGAGAGGTTAACCTGCGAGCAGCTGCTGGAGCATCCGTATTTTGACAGCCAGCGAGAGGAGACGGAGAGCGTGACGCGAGAACATGACCGAGCGAAGAGACGTGCACGTCAACCCCGCAAACACCTGCCCCCCGGGGTGAGTTATCAGGCCCACGAGGCAGGGATTATTCTGGGTTATTAGGTGGAAATAACATGATGGTCAAGATCAACTGTAGGTGATGACTATTTATAGTTACTTATTCCTATCGTAGTTACTCACTAGATGCTTCAATAGAATGGGTTTAATCTAATCACTGCATACACACCACTAAGAGCAATTTTAATGGAGTATAGAAAAGTAGCTGTGATAGTATTATTGAGTATTTGTAATATGTTGTAAGTATAACATGATGTACAGTACCTGAGTCAAAAGTTTCAATAACGCAAACAAAAATACAAAGAAACAAAAAGAGCAATTTTTTCCTTAATATGTCTAACAAAGAAAAAATTAATTAAATTATATGTATAAAACAAACAGGGGCATTAGTGGCTCAGTGGCGTAAAACCTGTGCCAAGCTTGTGTGCGGGCGGTCCGCTGTGATGACCCCTCGCCAGGAGTAGCCGAAAGATCAACAACAACAGCATACATATAAATTAAATGTGTTATGATGATATTAGATTTAAAAAAATTGAGGCCGCTAGATTTCCTAATGATGATAATCCATGCAAACCCTAAGAAGCCATTAGCGCCTTATAATAATACACATAATGATGACCTAGAATTACTTTTCATGATCCACAACTTTCTGTCTCTCCCTGTGTGCAGTACTTACCCCAGCTGACCGGTAGCAGTATCTTCCCAGCTGTGGACAACAGAAAGTACTACAACAACATGCGTAAATTCAACTACCACTTCCCCAACATTTAGATCTTAATGCAGGAACCCACATTGTACAACCTCAATTTGCTACAAAATACCGTCACACACTTTATTAGATTTTCTTCTACTTTGGTGTCTCATACTCTCAACTACCTTGCAACTTGCTCAGGAACAGAAGTCGCTGAGACGGTAATGCTGGGTGCTCCGGTCACAAAGTGTCCTCGCTCATCTACAGCTGCACTATCAGTCAGTTCACTGCTCTAGCTTTTGTATACGACGTATCAGATTGTTTCTGTACTCTGTGTGATTGACAAAGAGCCCTGCTCTGCATGTACAGTATACACACACACACACACACACACACACACACACACTGATCTGGTTGTGACACTGCCTTTCTGATTGCCAAAGTGCTGCGTGATATGACACAGACATCAGATTTTGATTGTCTCATATCCAACGATGACCTTGTTTAGTGAGAGGATTACTGAGTAGGTAATTAGCATTAAACCAAGTGTAGGAATCGAACAGTTCCTTTATTATTGTGTTCTCTCTCTGTATTGTTAATCTCAGATCATCTACTATAACTTCCTGTGACAGACAGAGAAATAGGCAAAAGCATTCCTTCTACTAATATTATTTCTCTAGTGTTGATTTTAGAGTGAATTACTCTTATGAATCACATGGTTTTGGAAAAAAAAAATGTAACTAGGTAACTTGTGTTTTGATGGCTTTTACATTAGAACCTTAAATATTTAAAACATGTATCGATATTCTTGTTGCCTTGACAAGTGGTGCTAATGATCTTCTGGCCATTGACATGCACCCAAATGCCAAACTGCTAAAGACACAAGCCCATTCCCCAGCACTCGGATTCACTAAAAAAGGTACTCTCTTTCACTGTAAATATCTCATGGCATTTCGTTTTGTTGGTTTTCCAATAAGAGAGGCTCAATAGGGGAATAAATATGGGAAAAAGAAATTCTTGCTCTTTTTGTATGTGATTTAATAAAGAGCTTTCAGCTATGATATTGTGTCTCATCATCAGTGCTTAATGACTTTTACAGAATATTTTCAATTGCCTTCTTTTTTGTAATAATAATCATAATAATAATAATAATAATGCATGTAAAATAATAATCCAAAACAATAATCAAAATCAATAATAATAATAAAATGCTGTCTCAAGATCTGATCTAAACAATGCTGTGCACAACATCTGGAAGAGTGATAAGAGACACGTATTTGGGAATTTTTTCTATACACGTCAGAGTATCCAAAAGCTGCAGAGGGGATACACGAGAGGTTGCAAGCAGTTATGTAATAAAAGCATGGATATTTAGGGTACTAGAGATAATATTTACCACATTCAGGTTAAAGTCTATTTAATTAATACCCTTTTGCTACTTTATTTTCGTCCATTTAAACATTTTGTGATAATCTAAAAACGTTTATAAAACTTAGTTTAGTTTAGTTTATTTATATAGCACATTTAAAAAACAACCATGGTTGACCAAAGTGCTTCACAATCGCTAAAAAGATGATCACACACAATCAATCAATACATTAAAAAGTCACTTTATTGACTTGACACACTAAATAAAATTTCTTTGTTTTAAAGGGTATGCAAACTTTTGCCCTCTAATCTATTTAACAGCTGTTGCTCACTGTAGGCAATCTGACTTACAACTGCCAAAATCAAATCAAAATCCCTCCCGAAGTGACTGAAACACACAAAAATATCATAGGAACACCATTCCTCAAAATGATTACCTGATCATCAGCTTGACTAAAATATTCAGTGTAAAGTGTACAAGCTTCCTTCTGTCTGCTTGGTTAAATCGATGAACTTGTGTTTACTAAGTAGGTGATTTCTGAAGGCAGTTAGTTCCATTGGATTTTAGTTGAGGATCAGGGAGAGTAAAGGAGGCTGAATACAAATGCATGCCACAAAAAAAAAAATTGAAAACCATTTATAATTTCCTTCCACTTTATAATTATGTGCCACTTTGTTTTTATCACATAAAATCCCAACAAAATACAACAATACAATGTTGTGTACATTGTTTGTGGTTGTAATGTGTTGACAGAATGTGGAAAGGTTTAAGGGGTATGAATACTTTTGCAAGGCAGTGTGTGCGAATAGCTACTTCCTCCTGCCCTTTAACACTGCGTAAGTAGCAGTTCAAGAAACTGTCATCAGCTGGCTTTACATGTCTCGAAAGAAGCATGTGATAGCTTTTAAAATCCGAATCAGCATGTCAAACTTTTATTTAAAAAAAACAGAAATTGAAATCGGCCAAGACAATCGTAATCAGTTTCAGTACTAATTACAATAAAAGTAAAATCTAATTCTTACACTTGACTCTAGATGGCACAATAAAAAAGCAGAAAATGTTAAGAGATTGCAAATGTAAATCCTGATAGCCTTCTTCCTTCTCCTACAGTAAACCTAATGTTTGCACTTACTGTTATCAAAATCACATCCGGTGTTCAGTGGATAACTTCACTATAGCCTTAAAGCTACAAACTCTAAAGCCTCGGAGTTGTTTTTGTCAGCAAAAACAACTCTGAGGCTACAACTGCTGATCTTTTCAACACATTTAGCGCAGTTTGACCTTCTAGCATACAGTTGAGTGTTACTAATGACTCATATTCACACTTTCTACAGTCTGGTTCCTTTCAAGGTTTCTTCCTCATGTTGTCAGTTTTATTTTTTTTGCCACCATTGCCTCTGGCTCACTCATTAAGCATCTAAAACTAAACCTATATGTAGTTCTCTGTTTAAGCTACTTTGCAACATTTACATGAATTATTCCTTAATCAGGCGAAGAACCACATGTGGTAAATTGAAAATACTTAAAAAATTTACATTTATATGTTTACTTTTGCACATTTATATGTTTAAATGTTTACCTGTTTTTAAAAATATTTTTATATATACATTTTGGGGGAGAAAAATTCCCTTAGATGGGTGAGGAACAATATATGGTAATGTCATTGAACTTGATTTGCAACATAAAAATGACTTCAATGTAAACATTTTAAATAATCGCAAAAGGTTTTGGGAAATTTTTTTTCATATGTTGAATTTCCAAGTAAAATAAATGGTTAAAAGCAACATGTTAATTAAACAGAATTAAGCTGAATGGAAAATAAGTTAAACAATCTGTAACAGAGAAAATATTTAATCAAAGGATTGTCATACAGACACAAACCGCAATAGCGATACATATTTATTATATACTTTGCTTCTTTAATATTAGACTTCACATATTAGTTCCTCAAAAACACAGACATTTTTCTGTAATCATTGCATCCAAACTCAGGTTTTTGATTTGTCAGTCAATGCTGCAAAAAAGGCTATGGTGGTCTAAGGTCTAAGCCAGGTCAAGTTCTATGGTGAGATTGGGTCGTGCAGTTTGCAGTACGTTTGTGGTTTTTTGTTTATCTCTCACACCTGGTAGGTCACTAAGGAACAAATACTCCAAGTTCCTGGGAAGAGAAAAGAAAAACACTTACACACCCAGAGCACCTGACAATAAGCCTCGAGATTTGTTGTATTGAATAGTGCATGGAAGCAGCTCTATGGTTTGTCACCTACCTCAGGTGGTGAAGAGCGATGACGCCTCTGTCTGTCACGTTGCCACAGGAGATGATCTCCATCGTCCTCATGCTGTTCTGCAGCTTCTCGGTCTTACTTAATCGCTCCAGACATGTATCCTCTATATATATACACTTTTGCAGCTTTATCTCCTCTACATGCTCCAGACCATCTACACAAACACACACAAGGTAGTGATTTATTCATTATATACCCAATGATCACTTTAATAGGGAACACTTCTACCTCTGCTCATTTAGTGTAATGCATAAAATTATATAGAGACAGGTCAAAAGCTTCAGGTAATGTTCACATCAAACATTAGAATTAGGGAAACGAGTGATCTGAGTGACTATGGTAAAGTTGTTGATGCCAGACAGGTTGGTTTGAGTAATTCAAAAAACATTTATTTCCTCCTAGAGTTTACACAGAATCGTGTGAGAAAAACATCCAGTGAGTGGAAAAGCCTAGTTGATGAGAGATTACAGGGATAAGAGACAGGTTCGAGCTGACAAAAAGTCTATGGAACCTAAAAAAAACCAAAACTCTACAACAACAACAAAAAAAAACCCCAGACTTTACAACTATGGTGAGCAGAAAAGCATTTCTGAATTCATAACAAATCAGTTCTAGAGGCTGATGGGCTACAAGAGCAGAAGACCACACTGGGGTTTATTCCTTTCAGCTAAGAACAAGAATCTGAGGCTACAGTGGGCACAGGCTCACCCAAACTTGTTAGACTGGACAAACAGCACCTGGTCTTTTTTTTCAATGTTGTATTTTGAAATGTTGTCCAATATCAAGGAGCCAAGTTCACATGCCAGGGCCAGTACCATGGGTGTGTTTGTAAAGCATTTTTGCACATTAAAAAAACTTGACATCGTCAACTCCAAGAACCTACTGCTGAGCAAAACATTTACAACTGACACCCTCTGGTATGTGTGAATATTAACTTCACACATGAAAATAGTGGAGAAGACGGAAACACAGCTGAAACAACTGCAGAAACGACAAGTGATAATGCAGCAATAAAATGAACATTTAATGTTGACAAAAGGTCAAAGGGGTGGAAAGAAGAAAGATTAGAGAACAATAAAGCATGGATACTGTATCAGGATCATACACTGTATCTTATCAGTTATTGTGTGAAGTTGTCACTCACCCAGGTAATCGAATCCCCTGTACATGATGCAGGATTCGGTGGCATCGATGGCCTGGATTTGATATCGACCGAGTGGCCCAGTCGGGAGCCCATTGTAATCGTGTTGCCAACGGTCGAAACCACGGAAACGAACTTTGGCCCCGCACCTTAGGAGCCATTCAGCGGCCGCACGGTCTGGACCGACTGCCTTAATCCGCTCGTAATCAACCCTGGAATAAAACACAGAGTTTCCTGTAGATCAGGTTTATTAAGAAAAGGCCACATTATCTAAGAATCTTCTCCTACCACAAGCCTGATATGGGCAAGACAGATTTGTATATATAAAAATTCTAACTCCTTATTTCACTCGTAATCTAAGCCTAGTAATGCTTCTCACTCATCATCTATACCGCTTTATCCTGTATTCAGGGTCACGGGGGAGCCTGGAGCCTATCCCAGGAGGCTTAGGGCACAGAGTGGTGTATACCCTGGACAGGGTGCCAATCCCTCGCAGGGCACACACACACATACACTCACACACTACGGGGAATTTTCGGAACACCAATTACCCTAATCGGCGGCACGGTGGTGTAGTGGTTAGCACTGTCGCCTTGCACCTCCAGGGTCTGGGTTCGATTCCCGTCTCTGTGTGC
>JAQMYG010000038.1:12416494-12433672 GCA_030014215.1 Clariallabes teugelsi | reverse complement strand
CACACACACACACACACACACACACACACACACACACACACACACACACACACACACACACACAAATAAATTGGAACACATCCACAAATTAGTAAAGAAAATAAAAGCAGTAAACATATAACTGCAGGTCAAAAATGGTGAATAAATATGATTACCCTTTACTCTTTGCCTGATTGGTCCTTTTCCGTAGCTGAAGATGGTGACTATTGGAGACTGCTGATTCCAGGTGTCCACATTGTAACTGTCACAGCTCCTGGTTATTCTAAAGTGGTGAAGCGGATCAAGCTGCCTCACACCATGCAGACGTCAGGCCGTGTGGACTTTGTGCTAAACAAGGAGCCAGTAGAACCTGACCATGACTACTTATCCATCCCTGAGTTGGATAATTATGAGCGCTTTGACCCTTTTAATGTGTTTGAGCAGCACAATGAGCCAGATCATGGAGAGAATGGAGAGGATAGGAATGAGAAGCCTTGGTGGTGGGCATACTTTAGTCAGATGGGAGCATCCTCTCCCACATGGCTTCTGCGGAACTATTAGCACTCTTGTATTGTCCCTTATTACCATAAATGCCTCCTGTATGTAAATGAATACACCTTAGATTTCAGTTATTGTCAGGAAGATTTGAAATCTATAGTCTTCATCCCATTCTTAAAATAAAGCGGAGCTGTAATGGATTGTTTATAAAAATCTAACACTTATGTTAGGTATCTAGGATTTGTTTTGGCGCTATACCTCACAACTTGATATTTTGTTTAAAGCAGAGATCCCCAATCCCATATGAAAAATTCTAATAACAGCTTGTTTCAATAATAGATGGCAGCTAGACCATTGCTTGGCTAGGGTAAAATATATATTTGTTTTGTCATGCAGGCTTTTTATGTGCAGGCACATTATGCCAAAACCTATTTAATTTTAATGGAGCCCTGGAGTTTCATTGGAATCAAGCCATGGTATCATCTGTTTTCCTTCAAAGCACATGACATGCAATTGGAAATGGACTGGAATAATTAAGTTAGGGTGTGAAAATCTGTTTTATTTCTCTCAGTAGAGAACTTGTATACAATACATTCATCATTTGAGGGGCCAAATATTCCTTTATTAACAAAATGTATTTAAGCACTCAACACATTAGGTTTAAACTTTAATTGTACTAAGGCTAAATTCTGCAAACCCAGGTCTATTTTCGTTCAGATCTCTGTGACAGAGGCATATTTTGGATACAATCTTTGGACCAGAACTCAACAATGGCTATCAAGTCTGTAACCAATTTGGGTCTACGTTGGGACTGATTTGTAAATTAAGTCTAATAACATGGTACATTGGGTCAAATGCAGTAATAATATAAATGCATATATACCACTGTGCTGTGTCTAGCCCAATTGTTAAGACTTGTTAAATTGTACAATTGTATTCTGAACCCTAGAACCCAGGAATTACTTTTGGTAGAAAGCCTGGCGAAACCAAAGAACCAAAGAAGATATGTTTTATTTTACTACAACAAACAACATTTAATAGGTTATGTGCTTTTTTCACTTTTTAAAAATAAGGACTTTCAGTGTCACGTATCCAATTTTACTTCAAATAAAATCTGTAACTGTAGTCCTTTATGCATATATCTGAATACATTTAGACCACATCTGTTCCTGAGATCAGATCATAGGCTGTAATCTGTATATGAGCTCTGTGATGGGTTTAATCTACAGTATATATTGGGTGTAATCTGTATGTGAGCTCTATAATAGGTCTACTCTTCTGCCGTAACTCTATGTATGTAAGCTCTACACTTATTTTTAGGTCTCATTTGTTTCTAATCAATTCTGACCCTTGGGTTATAATTTGAATTTAATCTGTACCTAATTTCTCCATAACATATCCCTATAATAAGGGTTTATGCTGGACCCTGAATGTGTACTTGAGGTCTACACTGAAACTAATTTTAATCAATATTCCCATTTGACCAATCATAGTCATTTAGGATTACGTTGGGTTTAATCTCTCCTGAGGAGATTCTCATACTACATTTTCGTTCTTAGATATGCTTACAAAGGTTAACTCAAGATTTACATTGGATTTTATATCTTCTTCTGAGGTCTAAACTTGGTCTAATCTAAGTCATTATTTTCTATCAAACCAGTCTATTTTCTAAGTACATAAAACTTGCATTATGTCTAAGTGTCTAATCAAAGTAAGTTGGGTCTTTTGGGTCTAGCAAATGTACTGCCATCAGAATTATCTTGTTGTCCAATTGTTAAAAGTTCTATGCCCTGTATTGAGTATATGTAAGAATCTATATTTTTTCTAATGTCCATTGTAGTTGTATTAGATATTTGCATAGTGTGTATTAAAATGTTGCTGTATAGCTTGAATGTTTCATTTGTCTTCTTACTGTATGTCATAATATCACCACAAGGTGTCAGCAAAGCTCTAGCTCTTAACTTGTGCACAAATCCAGCACACAGTACATTACCGCTTTTTGTCTTCCATGTCTCCTCATATGTGTTTTACCACATTTCCCATGTTCCTGTGTCCATTATATTCTAATATTATGACTCCATAAATCATATAATTAGGTATACAATATACAGCACTGCATTACAAAATATAAATGTCACACCCAACCAAATGTAGCCCACTAATGTGTGGCCAGTGGTGTTGTCATGTGACTACTGCTTTGTTTTTTATAAGATAAGCAATGAAAATTTGTCTTCATTCTGCCAACATTTTTCAAGGACAGTGTGACTGGATTTTTCCAAGTGCTGTGACGTCACATGCTGCAAATTCCTAATCTTATTTATTTATTTATTTATTTATTTATTATTTTTATCTTAGGTGTAGCCTGCAAGTTTATTTCCTACATGACTGAAATGCAAAAATTGGTGCACAAATAACTATTTTTCTTACACTTTGAGTACCACCATTAAAACACTAAATTCCACTACAGTATGTTGTCTTACCCGAAGTGTGCATTTTAAACATAAATATCTGGTTCAAAATTCTGGTTGTCACCTAATGCACATGCACATAAGTTTGAATCCCAATCTATAGCTATGGAAAAAAAGATCCTTGTATGGTTGTCTTTATGGTAAAGTCTCAAAGGATTTTGATCTATTAGGTGGTTGCCTTAGAATAGATAAATAACCTGAAATACAGTATGGTCAAAGTACCCAACGTATCTTACACTGAACCTGGATTAGTTTTAATTGTAATCTTTTTGTTTTGGATTTACACCTTTTTCATTAAATAATAATAGTGTTGTGTCTAAAAACAAATTTCTAAGTAAATTGCATTTCTAAGGAAAAAGACACATCATTAAGTTTAAAAGAATAAAACTTAAATTAGCTAAACATTGCACCATACATTTTGACCCTCTATGGGAAAAAAAGGGTTTCTATAATGTATGCATGTGTTTTTAGGAAGTTTAGAACCCTTTACTTACCAAAGACTATCAATTTTTTTTTTTTCTATGAGTAAAGCATACAATAAAGACATTAAGTCAAACATTTGTAATTGAACTCTACATTACTGTATGTCTCAGGTCTAATTATTTTTTTTTTTTGTGCAAATTTTGTGACTGAGCCCTATTGGATCTAAAATGTCTAGTCATACTCTATACTTTGTGTTTCAAACTATTACCAATGTCTTATTTGGGTCCGATCTGTAATGAGGTCTACGTACAGTAATGATTCAAAATCCACATGTGCTGCTGTGAAAACAATCCTAAAAGCCGAATGTAGATTACCACAACAAAAAAGAAAATCCCTCCTGAAGAAAGCTAAGAAACCTTGACTAGCCAAAATGCCCTTGAAGGGCCTGCAGACAGTGTTGTAATAAACACTTGACAGGGTGTCTGCTTTAACAGTGTATAAAATAAGGCCTATCAGTGTCATATATACCATTTCACATCAAATACAATCTGTAAGTATACCACTGTCTGTGGTTATCTGTTCTACATTTACACCGAAATGCTGTTTCTTTAAAAAAAAAAAAAAATGAATAAATGATATATTTAGGTTGACTGCAGTACTTTCAGTGCTCTGCAATTGATTTGCTGAGGGAGAACTGTTTAAGATTCCTGGATTTCAGTATTAATTTTCAATATGTGGAGTTGAGAATTCTGAATGATGGTTAAATGTATCATGAATAAAACTGACTATTCTGTTGGCATTTGTCTTAAATGCTTATTTTCAGTGACAGATGGTTGTAATATTAGGTTGGGGAGGTGTGTGTGTGTGTGTGTGCGGGGGGGGGGGGGGGTAAAAACCAATAAAATTGGGGTTATTAGGGTTCAGCATTGCGTTGGATCTTAAGGTCTTATCAAAGACATAATAAGTATTAATAATGGTCAAGTCAAACTGAGACTTGTGATGAAATTGTTCTCTTATTCTGCACAATCAAAAGTCCGGTGTACTTGAATGCTCTCAATCATTGTGAGAGTAATTAATACACACTATTCGAGCTCATTACTGTCATTGTATTTGTGTGCTCCTCCTCAGTCACTGCTGATTATGTATTATTGATGTGTAAATGAAGCAGGTTTAACCATTTGTTAATGCAGTGTAAATGTGCAACAAAATGACATGTTATGTATCCCGATATTTGTATCTGTATTTTGAGTTAAACCCAAAGAGGACCCAGTATGTATTTACCCATAAGAATCCTGTGTGTGTGTGTGTGTGTGTGTGTGTGTGTGTGTGTGTGTGTGTGTGCGTGTGTGTGTATGTGTGTGTGTGTGTGTATGTAATCTTTACTACACTAAAAACAATGGAGAACATAGGATCAATTCTGAGGAAGAAGTGTCATTGCTGTCAGCACAGTGTGTAAATTTTCTGTGGGATCCCAGTCCTGAGGTATACGTCTAGTATCAACTTGAGGCCTTCTAGGATTCTTTCTAAAAGATACTCTGGTTTCCTCCCATAGTCTGGAATTATTTAGATTAGGCGATTTGGCATTTTTCAAATTGCACATAGTGTGTGAGTGTGTGTGGTTGGCACCATGTCCAGGGTATACTCCGCCTAGTGCCCCAAATCCCCTGGGATAGGCTTCAGTGAGTGAGTGAGTGTCTGTATTCTTGTCTGTATTTGTACCATTTTAGAACACATTATATGATTAATCAGGCTTAGTATTCAGTTAGGGCGGCACGGTGGTGTAGTGATTAGCACCGTTGCCTTGCACCTCCAGGGTCCTGGTTCGATTCCCGGCTAGGCTCGATTCCCATCTCTGTGTGCATGGAGTTTGCATGTTCTCCCTGTGCTTGGTGGGTTTCCTCCGGTTTCCTCCCACAGTCCAAAGATATGCAGGTTAGGCTAATTGGCGTTCCTAAATTGCCCGTAGTGTGTGAATGGGTGTGTGTGTATGTGTGTGTGCCCTGCGATGGATTGGCAACCTGTCCAGGGTGTACCCTGCCTCCTGCCCTAAGCCTCCTGGGAAAGGCAGGTCCCCTTGACCCTGAATACAGGATAAAGCGGTATAGAAGATGAGTGAGAGTAAGTATTTAGTTCCATCTAAAATCTGTTAACAGAAAGATTTATTTATCTATCTTTTCTCAGATTCTCAGACACTACAGTGTGCCTTTCAGGGTATAAATGCTTGATCTCAAGGATTTATTTTTATTTATTTATTATTATTATTATTATTATTATTTTTTAATTTACATTTTTTAAAATTTAAATGACAAAGTTAAATTAACAGTAGAAGATACAGTGCACCTTTGATACATAAAGGTAGGATCATAAAAATCACCATATACTGTAGTACTTTTTTCTGATCTTGTAATGCAATATGGTATGAATTGTATATTCCCAGTAGCAACCCTCACTTAAACAACAGCCTGTGTCTGAAATATGTGTGTTTGCATTGATATGTTAGGTAATGATCTGCCATAATAAGTGCAGCCAGATTTACTTTAAAAGCTCTTGAGTGGTGTTCAACTTACCCTTGAATGTATTTAGGTCTTAATTATACTGCCTGTCTATCAATTTGGCTTTGAACCAATGTGTACCCAGAGGGAATGTTTTTTTGATGGTATGCATATGTAAGTTTGTGGAAGAGGGTATGCATAGTATCTGTGTAAGTGACGGACATTAGCAAGAAGATTACGTAATCATCCCGGAATTTCTCAGCATGCATTACACCACATTAAGTGTTTTTTAAGTGGTCACAATCTTTTTCTCAACTTCACCTATACTTATACATTTACAGTATATGTTTAAAAATTGTGCATCATGAGATGATTACATCCTATTCCCTGTCCCATTCTTCATTTAAGGTATTATTGATTAAAAATTTATTAGATCCAACTACTTTGGAAACTTTATGATACACTTTCTTATGACAGTTTCAAATGCTCTCACACAAACAGACCTGAAGGAAGGACCCGACCCCTCGACCCTGGATATGTGAGGCCACAGTGATAACCACTACTTCACTTTACCACCTATTGTAGTTTTCAAAAGCAGATATTGAAATATTTGTTTGACAGTTTTTTATGGTATTAGTTTTTGCACTTGATTTCTTGTCTACTGGGCTGACTAGAAGTGTAAATGTGTTATACTAGTTTGCAATGCCATGTGAATATTTCTCTTGGATAGCTATGCACTGAGTTGTCTTAGTCTAAAGAATAAGTGTATCATGTTACATTAAAAATATTAAGTATTTTTATATTTGTTATTGATGAATGGAACCAAAAACAGTCCTTGGAGTAGCTGGTTGTGTACACAGTTGCCTCATTTAAGTCAAGTCAAGACAAGTGACTTTTTGTTATTTTTTGTCATTTCAACCATATACAGTACAGCTGTTACTGTACATAGTGAAATTAAATAACGTTCTCCCAAACTAATTGAAACTACTCATAATGAGAATATTCTACAACACAGGAGTACATAAAGTGAATGTGTGCAAACAGACCAAGACAGTACAATCACTACTAAAAAAAAAATGCAATAGGCTTAGATACTGACCAGTACACATTTCTAAATGAAGACTGGAATGTTTAACTGAAGAATGGGATTTATTTTAATAATAATAACAATAATAATAATAATAATAATGATAATAACAACAACAACAACAACAATAATAAGGTGTACTAATTCCTGTGTACTCTAAGTTGTTAGTCCATCTGCTTGCTCCACTTATCAGTATATGAATATATTATATATCTCTCTAGCACTTCTTCTCTGTCTACTTTAATCATTTGTTTGTTTCCATTTGCTTAATCTTACCCATATCATATCCTTCCTACATATTCCCCTTTACCATTCAAAAGCCTGAAGCAATTTTATACGACTAAGGATTTTTTAAACTTCTTTCTTTATCTCTCTTTCTTTTTGCCTCTTTTACTCACTCTCCACAATGAGGTGTGCTCAATGTGCCATGGATAATTTGTTTGCTTTGCAATTATTTTCTGTGAGTGGAGACAAATTGATTCGTACAGGAGAAAACAACAGTGCAGGAATAGTGCTCTGTGAGCAGCTCGAAGCAGACAGAGCAGAGCTAATATGCTTATGTTGAGGGCTGACAGACAGAGACATGGTTCCTGTCATACACACTCCATTCAGCTCCACATTTAGGGTAGTGTATACAACTGAATATGAACAGTGCTAATTTGAGTAATAAAGTGCTTAGATCAAAATGCTATTAAGTCAATCAAGTAGGAAAGAGTTACTTAGCATGGCCTTGTTTACTGTAGTACCATGGTTCCGATAAGCAATTATTGTTACATAGACTTAAAAAAATAGGTAAAATAGATTTAAAATAACACTAAAACAATATTGACTTCAATATAATCAGAAAATCATTTAAATTATGCAAAAGTAACAAGAACAATTTATGAACAAAACACAACAAAACGAATGAGTCTCAGCCCTTTAAATTTTTCACCCTGTATTATAAATTTGGAATTACAAAACTATGTTTAAAATTCTTCAGGTGCCTCAATCCACTTCTATTTCTAACATAATCCAATTGCGGTATTTTTATTGCAATTATACTGTATATGTATATACATTCAGCTATAGAGATGGTAGTGAATCAACATCCTCTACAATTCTCTCCTCTCTCTCTCTCTCTCTCTCTCTCTCTCTCTCTTTCTGAGTCCCCCATGTGAGCTAAAGTTCAGAGGTCACCAATTACTCATGGAGGCTGAGAAAGTCTCCTCTGCTGGTCCCCTGGCTGCCAGGTCGAATTAGTGTTTGCAAGCTCGCAGGTAAAGCCATGAATCCTGCCGATTCATGAAATAAATCCTACTAAAAGCTACACTATGAAATATTTTATTGTAAACATTTTGTAAAATTCACATGATCTAAATATTGTTTATCTTGATTTTTTTTTTAATTAAGGTTCAGTGTCATCTCTAATTGATACCTAATGCTCACTGGCAGCAATATCACAATATCAGGGGTACATGGTCCACTCTATCTGTCTGTGTGTCTTTCTCACTTTATGCAGTGTCAGTAAAGGTCTAAGTTTATTTTGGAGCTGACTGAATGCACTAACACACACACACACACACACACACACACACACACACACACACACACACACACACACACACACACAACACAGTATGATTGATAAAGTCACTTCATTTAAAACACACGAGCAGTCACACATCCTTACACACAGTGGCAGGGTTTAGTAAAATTGCTTTCTGATTTGTGTTCTTTCTCTTCTATTGTTCTGTTTGATTTTGGTTCCAGAGGCATGACGATCCCTGGTCATACAACACAAAGCAGCCTGGACAGGACTCTGACCCTGAAACTAATTTGCCAGATTAATGCCATTCACAGCTGACAGTTTGTTTTCTTTTTTTCTATCTTGCTCCATCACCATTTGTTAACTTGTCATGCCTTCTTTTTCTTTACATGCTTCTTTCTTTTCCACTTTGATAGATGGATAGATCCATTTTTCATGAAAAACAGACAATGATTATTATCTTAATAATATAAAATAAAGCACTGTAGCTTTATTTTGTTATTTTTGTATTAGTTGATAAATTTCTCAGGTTGTTGAACTTAGATTACATTCTACATTACATTCATTGTTAATATTACTATACTGTCATTACATCTACATACATTCAACTAAGACATTTTATTGATTTTACATATAAAATATAATAACAAATTGAAAACTTTTACAGGAATAAAAATGTTGAAAATTTCCAAACCTTCCCATTTTAATCTTTCAATTACATTTTAGTACTTGACTCGTAGCAAACACATACTTTGATATAAAAACACAAATAACTACATCTACTGCGTGAAGCTATTGTTAGGGCTGGCCTTTATAGAATTGTCCAGGATACATTAAATTCTCATAATGATTTATTTAGCCTGCAGTCACGGACAGATGCCTGTGCATACTTATATTGAGAATCGCATTTTAAGAGGCTTCTGAATAAGGAATATGAATGAATAATAATAATCTGGCAGCAAATAAAGCACTGATGTAATTGGATTACATATTTAGATTACTTAAAAATCCATGAATACCAATTCACAGAAGCATAGATGTGTTTGTTTATTAAATCAATTACACAACACAATTGGACATGCTCTGTATTCTGTAGTCATGCCTTTAACATCTGGATGTTGTGCTGTGTGTAACTGTGCACTGTGGTTTAAGCCATGCATCATCCATTGTCTGGCTTCACTTCAGAATGTTTGAAGTGTTGGTGCTCAGAGAGGTCACTGGGACAGAGTCCTCCATGTCTCTTTGAGTGAGCCTCAAATGCCGCAATATTAGGAGAAAGCAGTATTTTTTTATGATTCTATTTCCACTTCTCAATCTTTAACTTATGCTCACATGCTTTCATTTTGCGTAATACTGCACCATTCGGATAAACCCCTCTCTCTCTCTCTCTCTCTCTCTCTCTCTCTCTCTCTCTCTCTCTCTGTGTGTGTGTGTGTGTGTGCCCTCAGGCAGAGCCTGTTCTTGCATCTCTCTATCCTTTGGATTTATCTTACATATCTCAGAGAAGCCACTCCATCCATTATTACACACTCCCTCTTTTAAGTGCTTTGGCTGGAGAAGAAAAAAAGGGGTGGATTAGTATTTGAGTGTATAAAACAGTCCCAGTGCTTACTTTATAATGCTGTGTTCATTTAATAGTGTTTTCTTATTTATGGTGCTTTCTACATGACCTAAATATTGCAGCAAATTGAGGTTAAGTCAGTCGTCATCTTTATTACTTGGATTTTATTTGCATGTTACAAAGGAGTGCCACAGAATCATTGATGTAGGTTATTATAAAGCTCAAACGTCCCTATGAGTATCCCTATTGGCATTCACTCATCCTCAATAAAAGCGTTATCCTGGTCAGGGTCATTATGGATTTATAACCTATCAGGGGAACATTGGATATGAGAGATAATACATACTGAATAGGATGCGAGTCAATTGCAAGACACTACACACACTTTTCTGGACTCATTCACATCTCCATGTTGTTAGAATATGAAGAATAGATAGATAGATAGATAGATAGATAGATAGATAGACAACTTCATTTCTCTTCATTTCTCAGCTGTTGCTAAATCTGTTCTCAGATTGTCTATTTCAGGCATCACACAATGATGTCCTTTTAGCTGAATTGAGCTGAAGACCCGTAATCTCCATTCTTGTATGTCAATTTTTTTTTATTTTTTTTTTTACATTTGATCTGTTTTTGTAGTGATGTGGCGATCTATCTATCAGTAGTATCTCAATGTGTGGATGTGCTTGGGGTATTGCTATCCTCATGGTGATGCTATCCACTATCCACACTCCAGCAGTACACTCAAATTTATAGAGTATTCCTTATAAAGTAATTTTTATATTTGTATTTGCTACAATTTTCGACCATTTTCAATGGATCATTTAGTTTTAAACTGACTATAAGTAGCTTCAGGCTCACTGTCTCTCGATGTCAGGTTCTGTGTCCAGAGGCTCATTACAGCAACTAATTTGCTGATTCATTGCAGCTGCAGAAACAGATCTGTGGCACACACCTAGTGCTGTCCCATGCCAAGATGTCATTCCCGGTACAATTTGATTGTGGAATCTTTGTACTGACGACACTTTCAAATCCTGCTAATTACGTTGACTAAAAGAATTACTCACTGTTGATGTTACAATGGATTACGAAAAGTAAATTTGTCATGAATTCTGAGTCATTAGTGACAGCTGCGGTTTAATAACACATTTATGCTTCTTTAGGCTGGAGCATACACCAGCTGTTAATGTAGCTGATGATGTAGATATTACATTATTGTAGAATGTACAGATATTTTATTCTTTCTTAGTTAAATTTACTTTCTACTTTCTTTTTCATATTTATTTCCTATTAATAGTCTTTTATTTTAAGATCACAGGCAGTCACTAAGCATTTCACTGCATATCGTACTGTGCATGACTGTGCATGTGACAAATAAAATTTGAATTTGATTTAGATATGTCAACAGATGAAACTCTCAGATTCTACGTGATTCTTCTGGAACAAGACACATTATCTAATGCATGCTATGTTTAAATGTGTTCATTTTTAAATTACACTAGTCATGCATTGCATTCCCTCAGAACTTAACAACAAAATGAACATAAAAATGGTTCTTCTGAGACTTCAACCTCTCTCCAATCCCCTGCATGTGATTCATAAGCCTGGATCTTAGCTTGGAATGATCCTCGTTTAACACACACTGAGTTAATTACACATCACTAAAACTCAGCTACACAAATGGGCTCATGCTCAGCTTCGAAATGGAGAAAGAGCCTTAAAATGTATTTTGAAGAATATTGTCCATATCTGTGTGTTATGCTTATGAAAAATATTATTTAGCTCTGTTGACCTGATGTGCTAATTTCTTTCTTATCTCCTCCCACTATCAAGATGGTAGCAAGTTAAATTGTTGGCTTAACCCTTGGTATCAACCTTGGAACAACCGTGTTAATAGACCTTTTTTTCTTTTTTTTTTTTGATTGGTGTATAGCCACTGGATAGGCATCGACAATTGAAATATTCAGATTTATTAAAGACAAAGAATTTAAATTCTCAATCACATATGAGAAATCTAAAAAGTACTGTAGTTGGGATAAAGGTTAAGTTTTGTCTTAAAATGACTCCAGTGCATTAAAATTCACTTATACCACTTCAGCGCTATTGTTTCAGCTGTGGAAATATTAAATAATCAGAGTGAAAATATTCAGTTTAGTTTTTTTTGTTAATAATATCTATTGTTGCAGGTGTTTGTTTACATCGAGCAAATAGCTTATTTTAAAGTAGATCATTAAATCTGGCATGTAACTGTTTAACATCACTTTTATGCAACATTTTGATTTCATTTATGGTGCAGGTTATACTTCAGGCAGATACTGTATCTACGTATAAGTAGTTATATAAGTAGTTAAAAAATATGGACCACACACAATTTCATTTTGTTTATTTGGGCATATGGGGAAATGACATTTCTGCAGTGCTACAGCTTCGTCCTTTATGCCTTGTAAATTAGTTCCGCTCACAACTCAAAAAATAAAAACAAAAATCTAACTAGAATACATGCCATTTTTTGCTTAATTCAGAGTCAAATTACTTGCTAACAGCAACGTAGTTACTTAAAGTTCACTTGTTGGAACTGATCTTGTTCTTGGACCTGGTTGTTTACATCTATACAAACAAAGAGTTCGCAAGGGTTAAATTGATTAAATACTATGTATGTGAAAGCACCCTAAAATTGTGATTTTGAATGTAAACCTGCGCCATACTGCTATTGCTAAGTTTGTTTCTTTCCTTCTTTGTTTAGGACATCTTAGGTATCTCAGTAATAGTTTATAGTTTTCACAACAGCCATGCAGAAGGCCCAGTTTTGATGCCTAAACCTCAATCACTGGACGCAGTGCCAGCCCCAAGCCCAGATGAAATAGGAGGGTTGCATCAGGAAGGCATCTGGTGTAAAACTTGTGTAAGTGGTATGGATTGGATGGTCCGTTGTGGCGACCCGTTGATGGGAGCAACTGAAAGACCAACAGCAATTACTTATATATTTAATAATTTCTTTTACTTTTTTCATTGACATTTCCAAATGTATTGTTCTCTGAGGTAATACTATTCCATTTTCCAAGTCCAACTACACAGAACCTAGCATACAGTATGTACAGTGGTCTGGCTAAAAAGTACACTTTGGTCTATGTAAGGAAAGGTGTACAGGACAGTGGCACAGAAGAAAAGACAGGAGGCAGAGATAAAGGTAGCAGAGCTGAAGATGTTGAGGTTCTCTTTGGGAGTGACAAGGATGGATAGAATCAAGAATGAGTTCATCAGAGGGACAACCCATGTTAAATGTTTTGGAGATAAAGTCAGAGAGGCCAGATTGAGGTGGTTTGGACATGTTCAGAGGAGAGATTATGAATATAATTTTTCATTCTCTCTCTTCTCTCACACCAACTAACATGAAGTTAGTTGGTGTGAGAGAAGAGGATGCAGAGGATAGGGTTAGATGGAGGCAAATGATTCGCTGTAGTGACCCCTGAAAGGGAACAGCTGAAAGACAAAGAAGGAGTTCTATGTACAGTACTTTAACAAAAGTGACATCAATTTATTTATTTAAATTTAAAATAAAATCAATCTATTCTATCAATCTAATTATTTAATTAAGTGCAGATTATACTTATGGGAAAATATTTTTGGAGGATTTAATCCACATTGTGTTTATTGAAAAAAAAAAAGTAGTTGATCAATGGGATATCCTTTCCTAATAGGCAGAAGAACATAAGGGTTAGGAGGGGTAGCAAGGCTTTTTTAGGCTAAGCGTCAAAAGCAGGATGAGTCACTGGCTCACTCAGCCATAAGGGAATAAAACAAAGAGGAGTATTGAAGCACTACATGAAACAGATTACTGCATTGTGTTCTAACAGGGCAGCAGAGTGGCATCATGTTTAACACCGTGGCCTCACACGTCCAGGGTTGAGTGTTTGATTCTAGCCTCAAGTTTGGAGTTTGCATGGTCTAGTTGCATGGTCTAGTTTTGTCCCACAGTCCAAAGGCATGCAGATTGGTGTTTTCAAGTAAGTGTGTGTGTGTGTGTGTGTGCCTGTGTGATGTGCTCAGTGGACCCCCACCTAGTACCCCCAAGTCCCCTGGGATAGGCTCCAGGCCTCTTGTGACTCTGTACAGGATAAGCGGTATAGAGAATGAGTGAGTATATTGACAACTAACAGGTTTCTACTGTATTTACCTTAAGACTACAGACATATTATATCAGTCCAGTATCACACACACATCTGCACATGCACCTTGAGCATGTAGGTGAAGCTTTTCCTTATTGAAGTCTCTGAATCATTTAGTAATAATGGAACACAATAGACTTGTTCATTTGGTTTTGAGTAGCGATGAGTAGGAAATTTGCCAGCATCCTGTGTGATTCACAACTTTGATACTATGAAAGTTGCTGTGTTCGCAAGACGGTTATTTGAGTCTGAATGTGTGAATTGCTGTAAAAGGTCTGATGTACTGCTGAGTGGAAGGTCTGTAACATCACTTACCAGCCACTTATCATCAAAAAACTATCATGACAGTTTAACATCGGTTCACATCTGTCATGAGATCTTAACAGATTTCCTGGGATGAATCAGCCACAGAGGTGCCTAGTAATTTCACATCATTAAGTAGAACTGATGAATACCCTTGTTTTGCAAACACCATTCATGCTACTGTTAGTTGTTTTAATGGCCTTGAAGACAGGCCAATTTGACAGTATATGCTAACATACTTGTCATGTGGTAATAAATGAATGTCTTTATAGCAGTAGCAATGTCATCCCAAAACTCCATTACATTTTGGCACATCAAAAAGTTCTAGGATTTGTGAGTGTGGTGGAAACATGCCATGCTGCCAGCCTTGATGATTCCAACCAGTGATTCCTTTGTAAGACTAGCAACCTTGCTGCCACCATTTGCTTGTCCATTGGCAGGTGCAACACATCTTCTCTTTATGCACAGATGTCTTTTGAATTGAACAAACTTGCATCCTCTGCCGCACAGATTCCTAAACTCATTAACTCGCTGGAAAGAATCTTAATGAACCCACATAAGTGTGAGGACAGAAAAAGACATAAAATCCAAAAAAGTTGTAAAGTAGAAAATGAAGTCCTGCCAAATTTGCCCCTGGATTTCCTGGTTACTGAGAAAACAATGAGCATAATTAGAATGCCTGATCCATGTCACCGTTAAAACAGTTTTAACTTTAAAAACGAAAATGCAGTGAAATAACATTCCCCACAAGTAGGCACCAGGTACTGTAAGATCGGGGGAATGGGATAGGAATTGTTCTGACACCTTTTTCAAACTTGGTCCCCATCCACGACCACTTCCGTATAAGCAAAAATTACTACCCAATGACAAACAACACTATATATACAGAGGGTATGGAAAGTATTCAGACCCCCTTAAATTTTTCACTCCTTGTTATATTGCAGCCATTTGCTAAAATCATTTAAGTTATTTTTTTTCCCTCATTAATGTACACACAGCACCCCATATTGACATAAAAACACAGAATTGTTGACATATTTGCAGATTTATGAATAAAAGAAAAACTGAAATATCACATGGGCCTAAGTGTTCAGACCCTTTGCTCAGTATTTAGTAGAAGCACTCTTTTGATCTAATACAGACATGAGTCTTTTTGGGAAAGATGCAACTAGTTTTTGACACCTGGATTTGGGGATCCTCTGCCATTCCTCCTTGCAGATCCTCTCCAATTCTATCAGCTTG
The DNA here is from genome assembly GCA_030014215.1 of Clariallabes teugelsi. NCBI lineage: Eukaryota > Metazoa > Chordata > Actinopteri > Siluriformes > Clariidae > Clariallabes > Clariallabes teugelsi. The sequence continues at coordinate 12,417,925 of JAQMYG010000038.1, read as the reverse complement.
GATGGTAAACGTTGGTGGACAACCATTTTTTGGTCTCTCCAGAGATGCTCAATTGGGTTTAAGTCAGGGCTCTGGCTGAGCCATTCAAGAACAGTCACAGAGATGTTGTGAAGCCACTCCTTCGTTATTTTAGCTGTGTGCTTAGGGTCATTGTCTTGTTGGAAGGTAAGCCTTCGGCCCAGTCTGAGGTCCTGAGCACTCTGGAGAAGGTTTTTTGTCCAGGATGTCCCTGTACTTGGCCACATTCATCTTTCCCTCGATTGCAACCAGTCATCCTGTCCCTGCAGCTAAAAAAACTCCCGCACAGCACGATGCTGCCACCACCATGCTTCACTGTTGGGACAGTATTGGACAGGTGATGAGAAGTGCCTGGTTTTCTACACACATACCGCTTAGAATTAAGGCCAAAAAGTTCTATCTTGGTCTCATCACACCAGAGAATCTTATTTCTCACCATCTTGGAGTCCTTCAGGTGTTTTTTAATGTGTCTTGCACTGAGGTGAGGCTTCCGTCGGGCCACTCTGCCATAAAGCCCCAACTGGTGGAGGGCTGCAGTGATGGTTAACTTTCTACAACTTTCTCCCATCTCCCGACTGCATCTCTGGAGCTTAGCCACAGTGATCTTTGGGTTCTTCTTTATCTCTCTCCCCCGATAGCTCAGTTTGGCTGAACGACCAGCTCTAGGAAGGGTTCTGGTCGTCCCAAACGTCTTCCATTTAAGGACTGTGGAGGCGACTTTACTCTTAGGAACCTTAAGTGCATCAGAATTTTTTTGTAACCTTGGCCAGATCTGTGCCTTGCCACAATTCTGTCTCTGAACTCTTCAGGCAGTTCCTTTGACCTCATGATTCTCATTTGCCCTGACATGCATTGTGAGCTGTAAGGTCTTATATAGACAGGTGTTGTGGTTTTCCTAATCAGGTCCAAACAGTATAATCAAACACAGCTGGATTCAAATGAATTTGTAGAACCATCTTAAGGATGATCAGAAGAAATGGACAGCACCTGAGTTAAATATATGAGTGTAACAGCAAAGGGTCTGAATACTTCACCCATGTGATATTTCAGTTTTTCTTTTTTAATAAATCTGCAAAAATGTCAACAATGCTATGTTTCTCTGTCAGTATGGGGTGCTGTGTGTACATTAATGAGGGGAAAAAAGAACTTATATGATTTTAGCAAATGGCTGCAATATAACAAAGAGTGAAAAATTTACAGTAAGTATCAGAATAAGTTAGGGATATTATGAGAGACTTAGTGGATGGCATGCATACAGTACAGTGTTTGTTTCACTTCAGACATTTTTGGGATAGGGAGGCAATTGTATTGGGGTGATAGACACACCACATTTTGAGTTTTCCATGTAATGGTCTCATTGTGTACAGGTGTGCCTTATATTGGGGCCAATCCCAAAAGACAACCTTTTTCAAT
>JAQMYG010000038.1:12400643-12416394 GCA_030014215.1 Clariallabes teugelsi | reverse complement strand
CGTTATGCAACTGCCACACAGCTGCAGGCCCGTTTACGAGATGCGAGGGGTACTAGGGTTTCCAGACAAACCATTCGTAACCGACTCCACCGCTTTGGCTTGAATGCCAGACGACCGTTGCAGGTGACTCCACTGACACCAAGGCACCTCCGTTATTGTCTAAATTTTTGGGGTAATAAATATTAAACTAATGAAAATGGTGTTTCTTCTCATACATTATTAATAATATCAAATATCAAACTTTTACTTAGTTCATTCAAATTCAGAGCAAATAGGAAAAGCACTCATGTAAATAACAATATCTCTAACTTATTGTGATTAGTTTATATATGCTGTCAATTGATAAAAACAATTACATTTTGGACTAAGTGTAGCATGGTTATTAAGGATGCAGGACAACCACCTAGTAATGCATTACAATAGTCCAGTCTGGAGGTCATGAATGCATGAACTACAGTACCTTTTCTGCATCAGATATGGTTAAAATGTTACTACTTTTATTTTAAACCAGCAATGATGGAATAAGGAATAATGAAATTGCATGGCAAACTGGTTAGAGTCTTACACTTTTCAAACGCAACAAATTTTAGATTTAAACCTCTTGAATGTTCATCTTAGCAGCAATCATATTGTGAGCACTGTCTGCTCCTATAGTGGCGACCATGTTCCTTTTCAACTTGGCTGGTGCAATGTCTTTCTTCTCTTAACATGGCCAGAGATGCCATTTGTCAGTGGTTAGATGTGCTGTTACACAGAAGTAGTTATGGTTACGTACTAAAATCCAGTGGCCTCCTGTAAGCGCAAAAATAGTACTTTCTGCCAACTGCCTCACTTTCATAGCCTTTTTTGGTGTCTTACATTTAATGTATTCTTGTAAAAATAGCTCCCTTTGAAGGTAGCTCACTATCTTTGGTTTTATCCAAACTTCCATCTAGAAGTGTTTTTTTCTTTTTCTTTAGCACACCTGGTGATGTTTCCACAGTCATTTTATTATCTGTGTTAAATGTGCCATTATCACCCACACTGCTCTGCAATTATGGGAAGCCATTAGGGTCAAACTTGAACATATGATTAATTAAAATAAATATATAAATATACAATGCTATAAATAATCTATAAACAGAAATACAATATTTTTTTATTACAGTGTTTGGATACGACAGAGTATTATTCATGCCACAACAGCTAATACAGTATGTCTCTCTAAACTTTTTACTTCTGTTGGCTGCATGAACTACAGTATAGCAAAAAGAAAGAAACACTAAAAATACAAACACAACAAACAATACAACAGACTGTCAGTCTAACTTTTGTTGCAACTTTGCTGCTAACTATTAACAGATAAATTCTCTCATCTGGATACTTCAGGCCTGATGTGTACTTCAGTCAGTTGTGGATACTGTATGTGCAAAGTAAAACAAGCAACAAAATGCCCTGTAAGAAAGCTACTTTAAATTAATGAAGCTGTGTCTACAGTATGTTGCTCTTTTCCATTATAAAAAAAGATGAGTTAAGATAAGATAAGATAAGATAAGATAAGATAAGATAAAATAAGATAAGATAAGATAAGATAAGATAAGATAAGATAAGATATACCTTCATTTCAGACAGTGGGGAAATTTCTTTGTTACAGCACCAAAAGAAAAAAATATGTGCAAATACAAAATAGGGACAGTACAGTGTATAAATACAAAAGAAAAAGAAAAACAATACAATAGTTGCACAAACTGATAGATTATGTCGGTCTCTAACACACCTCAAAAAAGACTTTGCAATGCTAACACCGTTTTCTTATCTGTACGTGAACTGAGAGCAGAGAAAGTAGTGATACGAACTCTTGAATTGAACTCTTGAACGACTCTCTATTGAATTGAAAATTTTGCTGCAGGGACATCTGACACTTTGTGTGCAAATCACCTCAGATATTAGCTGTGTACAGTACCATGGTACCTGCCAACATCATTACTCAGAAAAGTTGACTTTGGTCCAAATATTTGCACATCTAATATTTATTAAATAGAGCTGATATACATACGAGTGGCTCTAAATAAAATTGTGTGTGTGTGTGTGTGTGTGTGTGTGTGTGTGTGTGTGTGTGTGTGTGTGTGTGTGTGTGTGAATATATAAATATGACGATAAAAATAATGCTGACAGCAAGTATGACCACAGGTCAGGGAGAAAAACACCTGTGTATTAACTCAATGTGAACCACCCAGGCCTACATGTATGTCGATGAGAACAGGCCTGCCTTTCCTTCCAGCTCACTACACACATCCCATTTCTTCCAAACTCACACTACCCTAATCATAGTAAGCGAGCTTGAAAGTGGGGGATGGTGTACAATGGTTTACCAAAACTAAGTGGTGAAAAAAAGTTAGGGAAATCCCACATAGCATTTTTCCCTTGGAGAGTTTGTAATTTGATTAGTGGATACTTTATGGACCTAGGGTGTTTTTAGCTCAATATTATATATAAAAAAAATCTTATGCAATGAATTGAACTGTGTTTATAAGCGTGTTGTCGATGGGGAAAAGGTCTCTCCCCCAGTAATTTCCTTTCTTTGGCTCTCATCAGAAGAGGTCTGTCCGACATAGCTAAGCTATGTGCTCCCAGCGCAGCCCAGCTCAGGCATGCATGCAATATGCAATTGGGTATTGCCATGGCAACATGGCCTGGAAACAGAGGTTTAGTGAGCAAAACTGGATGAGACCATATTTAGTGGTTTTATTCAGGGTGTAAATTATACCAGGTGGCATGGGTAAAGTAGGGTTGGGAATTTGCAGAAGGTAAGATAGTAGGAGGCTTTAAACACACATAAAAAAGATGAAATATGTTCATGGACTTTATTCTAAGAATAGGCTGAAACTGTAAAACTGACAGGTACTGAATGTTCAGGTAGTTTATCGTAATTTGGTCTTGTGTCAGATTTATATGATTTAATTCCTTGTCCAATGTTTAACATGACAATCTCTGCAAACATTATTTAAATTATTTCAGTTGTACTATTGAAAAAGACAGTTGTAATGTTTATTAATATTTTAATATTTGAGAAGGTTAGTTAGGAAGGTAATGAAATAGTGAGGGGGATGTTCATTACTGGTCATTACTAAAATCTAAAAATTACACTTTTAACAAGTCAATTTAATATACACTAGGTACAGTATAGGAAAATAGTGACCAACCCTTGATTATTTTCCAGAAACAGTACTTCCCAAAATCACTTCCCAAAAGCACTTCCTATTCTTGCATAATGTATAACATTATTCACAATTAATACCCACCCTTTTACAACATCTATATGAATGCTAAATTATAATTCACACTTTTTACTTCATTAGTATTACATTAACTGACTGAAAGGTGAGAGCACTTGAGAGACAGCAGAAAAACCGTCTACATTTTAATCGATGTGTGAGTCTCTTAAGTGAACTAAATAGTTGTTCCACTGGTCAAATTCTCTCACTAAAGCACACAGGAGACTAAGCATTATCATGCATCAAATTAAATATTTAAAACCTTATGAGGGTGCATTTTCTGAAGCCTCATCATCACATAGAAATAACTCAGAGAGTGTAAATTATGTTTATGAATGTGTATTCTTTTTGAATATTTACAAATTTGCAGTCCTAATGCAATTACAATAAACAAAAAAACATGAAGCCAGTTACAGTTCAGTTGTACTCTATAACTCTACTGTATAACTCTACTACAGTTACTATGTACTATACTGTATATGTATTTCTTACAACAAAACATGGTTCAGTTCTTTACAAATCACATATTTATATATAGTACCTACATCCATTCCTATATTAACAACTCATTTATTGTATCCTGGACCCCCCCATTATAATTTAAGACAAAAACTGACTAAACATAATTGCAGATATGCTGAGGTTTGCTGTAAGGAGCGGTTTTTTTATTTGTAACATTCTGGGGAAAAGACTTCCTTTTAAGTCTTTAGGACAGAGGACTTTGTGCTTTGATGCTTCTTTGTGAAATAATAAGCTATGTTGTACTTTTCTCATTAGCTTTTTAAGAGAGAAAAGTGAGGAACATATTAAATTGATAAAAAAATATAATATGCCATTATATCATTATATATGATAATTTCTAGGTGTTTAGCGAATTGTTGCTGCATAAGAGGAATAAAACATTTTAGGATGTGTTGTTACAGGAAAATAGGCAATTATTCTATAGCAGTATGTGCTCTTATGTTACTCTTTAAATATATTGTACATATTTAAAGAGTATCATAAGACATGTGGGGGGGCAGTGGTGGCTCAGTGTACTAAGGCTCAGAGTAACGGATCGGAAGATCGGAGGTTCGAACCCCAGCTCCACCAGGTTGCTGCTGTTGGGCCCTTGAGCAAGGCCCTTAACCCTGTCTGCTCCAGGGGCGCAGTAAAATGGCTGACTCAGCGCTCTGACCCCTGCCTACTAACAAGAAGCTGAGATATGCGAAAAATAAAGAATTTCACTGTGCAGTAATGTATGTGTGATGAATAAAGGCTGAACTTATCTGTAGTTTGTTGGACATTGAAGAAGTGTTTTTTCCCCATTTTGTTTATTTATTTATTTTTACATATTTATTTAAATGTCTTCAAATGCTATATTTATACCAAATAATATAAAGATGTTTCTCTGCCAATCCATATGGATTAATATTGAATATTTCTATTTATTTATTTTTCTGGTCTTAATGCATAAAAGTTACATTAAAATGTTTGTCTTAGTTTATGTTATGGTACACCTATTGTTTTGACACATACCTATATTTAATTTACAGTTATGAATTTCACAAACACTTTCCCCCAATGAAACTTACAGCTGAGCTGAACTGAGGGTTAAACGCCTTGTGGCAGCTTGACACCATCAACATTTGAACTCTCAACCTTTCAGTCAGTAGCCAACTTTAACCTCTGAACCATGACTTCCAGACCTCATCTATTCAAATTTCAAATGATAATAATAATAATAATAATAATAATAATAATAATAATAATAAAAAAAGAAAAATTAATCTGTAGACTTGTTGGCTATTTCAAGTTTTGAATTTGTGGAAATTAAATGATGCAGTTTACTATCAGTAATATTCGTGGAACTGCACACAAAACCTTTTGCATTACAATGATTGTTGAAGATCATTTGAGCCATACAATAAGCCAAACAAAAAAGTATACAATGCCTCATTAGCACTGCCATCATCAGCACCCCAAGACTTTGGATAAAAATCCATGAATACTGGGAGAAGTGCAATGGCAGTCAACAGCGGATAATTTTGCTTAGCTGATCAAAAGGAAGCAATGTGATGTGAGGACTGCTGTGCAAAAAAAGTAAGTTCATGATTCTAAAAGAAGATAGATCAAAGTCCCCCTCCCCCTTTGCCTCCCACAAAAAAAATTATAAAATCAAATTATATAAAATTATAAAAATGTTTGGTTATAGTTACCTTTTCCTGTCTAAGGAAAAATAATTTGTCAGATTGAGTAAAAGTCCAAAAAATTAATTTATCTCATTCTTCAGTAAAAACCCAGCTGTTTATTGTGCATTTCCTGTATATATTTTTCCTGTAGTTTGTATTTATCTGTATTTTCCTGCAGTTAATTGCAGTTGTTTTGAGAATACTGAGTAATAATCAAGGGTACTGAGAATATGGAATCATTCCATCTCTAGTTAAAAATCATTATTAACAAAACAAAATAATGGGGAAATTATGCTGGTGTTATAGGAATGAAACCACTTTGAGTTGTGCCATTACTGAAAAATAATCAATTAAATGATGGGAAATAATAAATCAATTTTTATTATCCTCTGCAGGTTCATTCTGTATATTGGTGCCAAATACGTGAGGAGGCTCAACTTACGAGCAGCTCATCTTACCTTGTTCACCTCTACAACTCTGTCAATGAAGTTGAATTGATGGAACTGAATAAGAGCTTCAAACAAATAATCACTGTTATAATCTTCACTAAATCATGGTTAACAAAAAGGCATTATGTTGTTTATATAGTCTATAACAGTGAAGCATGATTTGGATTTAAACACACTTTCGAACAGGGATGAGAAATAAGCAAATGCTTCGCTGCATCACTCTGACTAATTGTGTCAGTAGATTCACTTCTGAGTTAGATTTACTCTTTGTGGTATAGCTTTGGGCACAATGATTAAGCCTATCCATAGTCTCTGCACAAACCCAAGGGAGCCACTTGCAACATGTTTATGATTTAGTCCAAAGTCTACCTAAAAACTGTGAGAGCTGAGACGTGTCAGTGATACAGCAGAGTCTTTGAAACTTTAACGGTAGACCACATGTTTCTGGTTTTTGACTAGGCAAGTGCTGGGAACCTCTCCCGGTCATTATGCTTGTTCACTACCTTAATCATCTCTTGCAGTATCTGCCCTTTGTCCCCACCCCGCAACGTATTGCCTCCAGCGACTGGTCGGCCATGTTGAATTCAACTCTACTTCTACATCGGCTTTGAACCAAGACTTAATGAAGAGGCATCTGTTTCAATGGACGTTAAACATCACTTCTCTTTTTGTCCCGGTTCTCCTTCCTTTGGGGAAAAGGGATGATAATAGATGGACGAGGGGTGCCTGCTTTCCTGTGAAAGTGAATTTGACGCCAGGCCTTTCTCTTCCGGGACATGGCCTAATCAATCATAACCGATAACAAATTCATCAGCTTGGATCAATTTTGGGCTGTTAAGATCAAAAAGGGGCGGTTTGTGGGAGGCTTTTCCCCCCTTGGCCTAATTTATATAATGTGGTGCAAATTTACTTAACCCCCCTTCCCCCTTACACTCACACACTCCAAGACTATTAGAAATCCATTTGTCTACACATAGTAATGTTGATATTGGTGGTTAGGTCCTGATTTTATACATAAAACCAAAAATGGTCTGAAGAAAAGAACTTAGCAATTTAATTTCTTGTCTCTGGATTATTGCAAACATAACCCGATCTAACCACAAAGCTCTTAGATCTGCATTCAAGTTTCATTTGTTTTCATCCACCAGCTTACAATAAATCATCCATATCTCAGCTAAGATGTAAAAAAAAAGGGGAAATGCTTAACAGCATCCCAGCAAAGAGTCACATGTTTTTCTGTGCACATATTTAAACACTTCAGTGCTGGGCCTCATGTCCGGAATAGTGTATCTGTTTTTTAAATATTAATCCTGGTTCAATTGCCAATGACAAGTCAAAGAAACCCTTGCATTTATCAGTGTTAAAGGCCCTGGGACAAATACTGGCCCATCAAAGGCCTTCACCCTGTCCAACAATTACCACTAATAGTTACTGCGGGCCAAAGTCTGCCCCCCTCCATGTTCCCTTCCTCCCTTCTGCCCCCTCCTGCCCCCCTGTCAGAGGTGGCTCATACCAGGGGGCTTAAAACAGGAAGTCAGGAAGCTTTGAAGATCACAAATCAGATACTGAGGAACACTTACAAAGGTGAGCAATGGTCAATTAGCCATTTCAAATTAATTTTGGGGAAAGGAACAGGAAGGCATCATGGCAATGTCACAGCAATCACCTTTTTAGGAGGAATGTTTTTGTTTGTTTGTTTTGTTTTTAATATATATTTAAAATAAAATATAATTATTTACAACATATTTTATTGTATGTTTTAACATTTTTATTTGTATTTTTCTGTGAATTAAAAATTTTAAATTAATAATAAAAATTAATATTTTTCCATTTAAATGTTTTATTATAGTTGTCCCACATCATCTTGACTGTTGCAATGGGCATAAACGTATCTTTATACCAAATCCCACAATTATTTAATAGTAAGTAAGCTCTCATACCATATAAGCCTACTCTATTTTTTATTAAAATACATTTGAGTTTATAAGTATCTAATTTGTTTTAATAATGAATAGAAGTTTATTGGATTTTTATTTGAAAACCATGAAATAACACATATGGCATTAGGTAATTAAGAAACAATAACAACAATCAGCTGTTATTTTAAGGCACAGAGGTCAGCTGTTCTGGAATAGTTCTTACAAGAACAGTATTGTCAAGTGCATTTGCAAAACCCATCAAGCACCATGAGGAAACTGGCTCTCATGAAAACTATCCCAGGAAAGCAAGACTTCTGCTTACTTCTGCTGCAGAGGAGAAGTTCATTTAGAGTCAACAGCCTCAAAAATCCCCAATTAACAGCACTTTAAATTAGGGCCATTATGAAGGCTTTATAGCGAATAACTAACAGACACATCTCAATATCAACTGAGATTGTTGTATTTTTTGAATGCCTTTAGCATTGTTTTAGAATGTAGAAAGAAATACAAATCAGGAAATACCATGGCATTACAAGGTGTCCAAACGTTTGACTGGCAATGTATGTAATCATATTGGTTGCAATTTGGCATGTGAAGGTCAATGAACCAGGTGGAAATCTTGTGTAAAAATTTAATCTGTGATTAAGCATTTAGCACTGTTGACTCCTCCAGTGTTGGAGGTTTGAATCTTGCTTTCTTTGTTCATGGAGTTTGCATGTTTTCTCTGTACTTTGTAGGTTTTCTTCAGGTACGCCGGTTATTTAGTGTTTTGAAATTGCTTGTAGTGTGTGCACGGCTTTGCCCTACGATGGGTTGGAACACTATTCCTTGTGCACTGAACTAGGCTCTAGGCCACAGACGGTGATCCTACACAAGATACAGTAAGTAGGCCTACTAACAAAGCTGGACTATGTGAAGAAAAAAAGTTTCACTGTGCAGTAATGTACATGTGATGAATAAAGGCTTAACTTAACTTAATTAACTCAACAAAAAAACTTCGTGTTTGACAATAATACATATGAAAAGGACATAAGCACATGTTTGAGCTCTGTTCCTCCAACTGGAATCATAGATTCTTTGCCCACTGTAAATCTAAATGTGAAAAATATGTGAAGATAAAACACATCAATTTATTATGATCAAGTTTTTGCAGCCATCAATCAACACATCAATTTTTTAAGTAAGAGAAATAATCTGCAGTGTGAAAACACAGTGGATTGTGCATCATGAAGTCACACGCACATATTACTGATGCTGGTCTCGGCAGGGGTGTCTAATTTCGAGTTGCCTCCACTGAGGTGAGTGCAAGTGTCACTGTAAAGGGAAGTGACTGCCTTCCATCCCACTTCTCTCTCTCTCTCTCTCTGCTCCGGGCTCTCTCAGCGCCTCTTTGCTTTCACAGGATCCCATTTCCCCCAGTGAGCTGCTACACCAGACGCTCAAATCAGTCACAGATTGGCAGAAGAAGAGCTGTGAGAGGGAAAGCGAGAAAGAGTGAGACAGAGAGAAGGAATTGCAAAGAAAAAAACTGGTAATCTTAATGAATAGCATTTGGCCATCCACACCTTGCTTGACTTGGCCCCCGCTCCCTTCATCCACATGGCCTCTTGAGCTTTGATCATAACTTCAATTTGTAAATGTTACCAATGACCTTTATCCCTTTTTATTTCCCCAGTTCTCACTATCTTTCCTTTCTCCTGCCCCAGTTTGCCCACACTCTGGCCTCGGGCCTTTGAATCACTTTCAAAGTGCTGATTCTCATCTGAAGTCTGCTCCTGTTATTAAGTAAAGGAGTCAGCATATGTCCCCACCAATGTCGTTTATAATCTGTGATTGCCTTGCTTTGGGAATACGATAGCATTGGGTTTAAGTCAAATGGAACGTCATATGTGTCGACTTTTCCAGATATAATTTTTTGTTTTTCATATTATTATTATTTTTTAGAATCTTGTTCTCTAGTTATGAATAGCCCCCAAACCTTATGTGTAAAATGACCATCATTATAACTGAAGCAGTTCATTGGATTTGTCTGTCAACTGTTCTGCCGTTATTCTTCTACTATTCCACTTCCATAATTAAGAAAATGGTTTTCATCTTCTTTGTCAGGACCTGGATTTATCTGTCATCCCTTTGCATGTGTGTGGTGATCAAGCTTATTGATTTTAGTGTTATTTGGACTCAAGGAGAACACTAGCCATGTTCTCTGCTGGTTTTCCTGTGTCCCACATCACAAAAGGTTGATAACAGGAATATTACTGTCATCCCTCGACACTTCCAATAGGGAAATTCCTGAGTAATTGTCTGAGCGGACTACTGTGATTTGACATGATTATCCCTTCCTGCTTATCCCAATTTTGATATTCTTTAATGACTTTATTTCCAAGTGCTGACACATTACTCAGATGTTGTCAGTTTGAAATTGAATTTAGCTCATAGTTGAGTTTAGCATAATGTTTGTATCCATAATTTCGGCGCACTACTATTGCAATTTCAAACACTGAATATTTATTCTGAAATAAAGAAATAATTGAAATACATAAATAAATACCTCAAAAGCTTTAAATCCTTTTGTGTTTATGACATGCTTTTAGCTTATAAGTGTTTCTAGGAATGTTTGCATAAAAGTAACTTTGCTTCCCACTCTCACAAATTCAGTTCATAAAAGCTTCCAGATTAAGCTGGGAATTTAGCCTGGTATTCTCTTGCTCAGGAGTCTTACATCGCTGAGTGCTGAAAGAAAAGCAGAGACATGGGTTTGTACACACCCTTATCGCCATCTGACCTACGACCTCGGGCATATTCCAGCTTTGAGAGCAGGGCACACATTTCAACAACAGAGCTGCCTGCGAAATTCACTGCTGCCTTTGCTGAGGGAAGAATGTAATGTTTCATGATTTTTACGGCATTAGAAATCAGTGTTGTTAGAATATCTGTGATTTTGTAATTGATTCCTTAAACTGAAAATGATAAAGAATTAGTTGACAAACTTTTAAATTGACCCTTTCTTTTAAGATTTTTGTTTGTCTTTAAAGTCTTTACAATCTTTAAAATTCACTCTAACATTATTATTCTGGTCTTGTTAAACAAGAGTTGTCTTGTACATTTTAAATTTAATCCGTTTTAAATTGTGGTGTCTAGATAAACTCTAGAGTCTAGAGTCTCTGGTTTTCCAGAGATAATTTTGTTCAAAATCATTAAATTCAGTTTTATAATAATTATTGCATTATAAGCAACGGGAGCTTAAATAAATAAATAAATAAATAAATAAGGAAAGCACTTAGCAATTAAAACAAGTTTAGATAAACTGACTGATTCACAGTTGTGATTTTTAAACTGAATATTTATTTTAAATGATCTTTCCAGAAAGCCTATACAGGGATATAAGTGTTAAAGCATTTTTTAGGCATGTATGGTAACAAACAACAACAATCTTTTCTTAATAAATTCATAATTCAATAAGCCACGATCACTCCAAACTTTCAAGTCCATAGGAAATGATGCTCAACATAGGAAAGTTACCATTCCTATGGCAATTCATACATGCAGTAGTTTAATTTAGTTGCACAGCAAGTAGCATTGCTGCCTTCGAGTTCCAGGGTCTGCTCCAGAGGTTTGTTCCTGAGCTTGGCTTACTATATTTATTGTGAGTCTTTCACAATCTACCCCTACTACTATTCTTCTATTTTTAATGCAGTTTCTTCTCACCTTACAAAAAACTGCCAGAAGGTAGACTGTGAAGATTGTTTGTAAATTTCTCCTTTACAAACAAAAGTGTGATATGCGAATCCAGGGTGATCTTGACCAGCATAAAATCATATATCGCTATTCTTCTTCTTCTTCTTTTAATTCTTCTTCTTCTTCCTGCTTCTAATACTTATTATTATATATTAATAATAATAATAATTACTACTACTACTACTAATAATAATAACTAGAGAGGTAAACTTTCTGAAGAAAATGTGAGTGGTGGTTGCTGTGGCAAAACTCGGGCCTAGGGCGTGAAAAAGTAGAAAAATCTGTCAAAGTTGGTCTCAATGTTAAGTCTATGGAAACACCTCCTGTTTCAATGGGGAGTACCTTCACTATTATATCTCCCCAGGGGTATAACTTTTACCCTCCTGCGGGATATGGTCTGACACATCTTGTAAATTTCTTCTAATGTGGTAAATTTTATATTTCTACCAAAATCTGGCTCTGCGTTACAATCCGTCAAAGTTGGTCTCAATGTTAAGTCTATGGGATTTTTTGGGTGACTTTGCAAGCTACTAGTAGTAGAAGTAATAGTAGTAATCAGGCTAGATAAGTGTGAGTGCAAAATTTTAATAGGAGACAACAATTAGTGGAAAAGGTCCATTAAGTGTGTTAGAGACAAGGTTAAGTTTTTCTCTAAAGCAGTTGGAAGTGTGTATTTTTCATCTTTGTATAAGGGAATCCAAGCTTTTTTTTACTTGAATTTTATTTTACTTTAATTTCCTGTTATATAATTGAACTTAACAACCTTATTAACACACACACACATACGTATATAGCAGGGTTTAATTTATGGCCATATTATCTGGTATCACCCAAATAAGGATGTGTTTCGTATTAAATCTGTTTCCGCTCAAGGTTTCTCCTTAGTTTTTTCTTTGCTGTCATTGTCCCCAGATTGTTCAACAGGGACAAAATTATATTTATAATTTAGATTTTTTTCCTTATTGTTTTCTAACATATTTCCATAATTGTTTGTTTCTGTAAAGATGCTTTGCAACAGTGCACATTGTTGAAAGAACTATTCAAATAAAATTGTATTGACTAGAAACAATTTTAGACTATAATGATTTTACACTATTTATATACAATACCACAATTATCATCACGTTTATTTAAAAAAATGTATTCCATGTCAGAAAATATCCTGAGAGATTTTTTTTTTCTATGACACAAAGTTCAGGCTAAACTATATACTTGGCCGATGAAAGAGAGCAATAAACACATTTAGACTTAGATGTGCTTCTCTGAAATATTGATCATGTCTCACAGTAGGGCTGGCAGCTTGAAAGCTTTTATAGCATTGGTAGCTTAAAACACCTTGTGGGCTGCTTAAGGTGAAATGCATCATCTCTCGCTTTCTTTCTTTTCTTCTCACTTTTCCCAGAAGCCCTTTCCCTGAGCACCATGTACAACACTGCATCAACCACTCAATTAAAGGAGTACATCTAATATTTATCCAGTACACTTCCTTACTCATAGCTCAAATTACCAGACAATAGATTTTTAACAAGCTGCGTCCTCTGGCTACCATTGTTATAGAGAATTTGGAAGAAAACCCTGTCTAAAGCATCATGAGTAGTGCATCTACCTTTCAGAACATTTGTTTTTGCTGTTAAATATGATGGATGCCTGGAAGAGTCACATTCCATTCCCTGAGAGCTCAGTGTGACAATGGCCTGAACAGTTTAGGGTATTCTTTATTGACACCCCTCTTCATTGACACTTTCTCTCTCTTTGTGTTTCTGCTGTCCTCTCTTTTTATTCACTTGCTATGTCATCTTTAGCCTGAAATTCCACCTTTGTGCAATAAATGTTGCAGAGAGAGGAGAAGAGTAATTCATTGCTTTAATGAGCAATAATTCATAGCTCACTCTTCACCCTGTCAGATGGAGATTGGCCTTGTCGCTATTCCGCCTCAGGCAGCAAAGCCAGTCTCATTAAAAGTGCATTAGGTTCACACACACACACACACACACACACACACACACACACACACACACACACACACACACACACACACACACACACACTTTATTTCTTTACTAGGTATACTATAAGTCTGAGAATGTACTTGCTTAGTTTGATTAGCACTACACAATATTCCTACTTCCTATAGGAATTGCATTTTAGTCAATTAGTACTACACAACATTGTTTATTTCAGGTCCATTCAAGTTATTTTGTGTGATTATTACTACAAAATATTCTTACATTCTATATGACCATTTTTTACCATTAGTTTTTTACCATTAGTACTACACAATTTTCTTACTTAATGTAGGAGTGTTTTAGAGCCATTAGTACTACACAATATTCTTATTTCCTATAGGAGTGTCTTGTAGGCCTATTATTACTACAGAGTAGTTTTAGTGCCATTAATCAAGTCAAATCAAAGCTTTGTTTTTGCCCTACATGCTTTAAAAGGTAAATTAATATAAAAATTAAGAATAAAACCTATAAACAGAACTGGCAGATTAAAAAATAGTACTACATTAGTACAGTACTTAATTCCTACTGTATATTAGTATTTTAGTCCCATTAGTACTGTACTACAGAATATTCTTACTTGATATACAGTAGGAGTGTGTCGTAATGTGTTGTAGTGTGTTTAGTCCTATGCAATATACTTACTTCATATTGGAGTGTTTTAGTGTCATTAGTACAACACAATATTCTAACTTCCTAAAGGCATGCTTTATTCCGATTAGTGGTGCTTCTCTTGGGAATGTAATCAGTGTAGAACTACACAATATTCTTTCTTCCCATGAGGAGTGTGTGTTAGTCCACTTAGCACTACACATTATTGTACCTGTCCCTTTTCTGCTTGCCTGAATTTGTTTTCGGGGGTAACACAATGTTAAATTACATCTGCTGCTGATGCAGTTCTTTACTGTATGTATGTGTATGTAGAAACTTGATTTTTTTTTGCACCAAGAACCAGGTGGGTATATGTGGTGACCCCTTGGTGGAAGCAGCTGAAAAAAAGTTTATCCAGATGGGTATGTTAGATTTAACTTGTTAACTTTCATACATTGATTTTTAATATTGCAAGGTTTATGTGATAAATCCAGTAAAACTTGATATCAGATAATAATCATATTATTACTGTAGGCCTAAACATACGCTGTGTTCTCTCTCTCTCTCAATCTCTCTGTTCTTCACAGAATTGGTAGGCTGCTACTGAATGCTTCATGCTTTCTGAACACACACACACACACACACACACACACACACACACACACACTCGGAGGGATGATGCAGTGGTGCGTGCAGTGGGCAGGCTGATGATGTGAGAGGAAAAGACAGGCCAAAGCAGTAAAGCTCTTGAGTCATGCAAAATGCAAAATACACGCTGCCCTGTGAAAGTCTTCAAAAGCCATACAAGACACATTCATTTCCCATTCAATCTTTCTTGCTCTTTTAATCTTTCCTGCCTCTCTCTCACTCTTTCATTCTCCATCTTGCTCTTTCGCACTCAATAACATATAATGAGATTTGATTTGAGGGCAACTGGGCACAAATACATTCAATATCACTAAAATGATTGATGCAGATTTGTACTCATATCTAATGTTCATGCATCCATCAAATAAAGCCATGGCTTTATTATTGTGTTAATACAACCTTATGCTAGTTCAGATAAACTGCCTGGCTAAAAAAGTGGACATTTTAGAAAGCTCAAATTATTGTACTGCATCAGTCAAAGAAAACAACTACTGAAATTTGAAGTTTGAACAGGATTTAGTTGTACAGGATTTATAACTCCACAACATATTATCAAAACCTGGAAGAATAGTGATCAACCATCAAAAATCATAAATGGAGATCACTTACTGTAAACATTTGGTAACATAAGAGCATTTCCATACACAGACAACTGATGAAAACTCATGGGATCACATCAGAAAAAATCAGAAAAAAAGGATATGGAGCATAAATATTGGATTTTGGAGCAATCACGATACGATATGCAGTTGCTTCAGTTGGTCAGATCTTGGCCCAGCAATGTTATGTGGTCAAGCTTATGACCTGAATACAGTGAAACCTCGGATTACGAGCATAATTCATTCCGTAAGCAGGCTCGTATTCCAAAACTGTGAGGGTTGCCCACTAGAGGGCAGTATGTTTTTGTTGTAGTTCTGTTAGAAGACCCAGTTTCCCAGAAGGCACCTCGGTCAGGTGATGACGAAGTTTCACCTGTGCCGA
>JAQMYG010000038.1:12363263-12386718 GCA_030014215.1 Clariallabes teugelsi | reverse complement strand
ATTCCCATCATGCTGGTCCCCACCTGTGGATTACACACCATCACTTAGTGTTGCAATATAACTAACATTTACGTCAAACATTTTTGTTAAGGATGTACATCTATGTATGTATTTAATGCAAAATGTTTTTTCTCTTGTGAACACACAAAGATACATAATGTGAACATGAATTTAGTGTATATTTCTGACTAATTTACCTCACTACAGTATTTAACGTGTGAGGGATAACAGGATACGACACTCTATCTGGATTTAATACGAAACATTCAACCCTTTTCAAATTCTCAATAAACCCTAGATGAATATGATATTTAAGTGATGAATTTACAACTTACAATACATTTTTCATAAGTATGAAGAAAAAGCTCAGTTTAAACAATGATGCATTTTCATTTATTGAATAACAAAAAACAGAATGAAAAAAAAAATTAACCCCACACCACATAAAAACATTTAATTTTAACAATAAAATACTCTTGCTCCTACCACAACTAAAAACATAAGTAAACATGTACGTTAACTTACCATAAAATACTTAGTGCTCTGAGTATGATCCAGGCAGAAGTGAAAAATCCAGAAAGTTTGCCAAAGAATAAACCAATTGCTGGGTCAAAATAACATACAGAAACAGGAGACATTAAGAGGGTCATTAAACATACCCCAATTGCTTCTTCTGACAACTTTAAAATATGATAAAATATGCCAACAGACTTTCCACACTCAGTTTTAGTGAAGATTACTAGTAATTTACCTAAAATTAAATTTTAGAATACATTCAGTAAATTTTGGGTTTTTCTTGTGTGTGTGCTACAAACGCACTTTTCTCATAATATTCAGTATAGCCAACTATTGGCACAGAATATAAAAACATGAACTCCCCACAGCTCCATATCAAAGTGTGACTTAAAAGGTGGAAAAGTGAATGAACATGAAAATGAGCTTGCTCCTATACCACAACTACAACATTTAAAATTTAGGTTAAAAATTCGTATTAATTTACCATAAAATACTGCCAGGTTTAAGTGGCGTGCCCCTCACTTCAGAAGTGAAGAATCCAGAAAGTTTGTCATGCTGTATCTCAATTCCAAGAACGCAAAGTACAGACTTGACTTGAAAGTATGAGGAGACCGGGTATATTGTAAATGGAACGCAGTGTACAGGATGCGTCACACAGCCTTTTAGAAATACACAAAGTGAAATAAATCCGCTGTTTTAACCATTGCAGAGACATCACAACCAACGGTAGTTTTCAGAAATTTTCTTTCCGAGGTGAGGCAGCATTGGTCGGCTACATGAGCGCCGGGCACCTGTATTGCCTGCCTGGAGCTCAAATCTCAGAAATCGTTGAGGCAATTTTTAAAATAGACGCTACCTTTAATAACCGATTAATGTTTTGAGCTGTACACACATACAATCTCGCTTAAACAACACTTTGTGACACAATAACAGTAATATTTCAAATATTTTACAGGTTTTTGGAGAAACCAAAGAATAAAAAACAAACTAGTTGTTGGGTCAAAATAACCCAGCCAGGTGTTCATTTGTAAATGACCCACTACATTTCATTTGACCCAACATAGAGCAACCCAACATTGTGTTTAAAGTACCAGAAATAACCCAGAATTTTTACCGAGTATAAACAACCCAACAATGTGTTTACAAAAACAACCCAGCATTTTTTAGAGTGTATATTTCAGTTGTAAATATGAATTTCAACTTTGTCTGCCTGTGAATGTCAGGTTGCCAATAACTATAACCTCAAGTTGTCAAGAGGTCAAACTACTGAATGGCCCTCAGCTCCAACGGCCTCTATTTACTCATGCAGAAGAATACTCTCTCTCTCTCTCTGTGGCTCATTTTTGAACAGATGTACTTGTACACACCCACCCCCAGACGAGCCTACTTGACCCAAAACTGTGATTAACGATGTCAAGCTCAATGAACGGGGAATTACCCTCCACACTCCTGCTGACTTCGACACACTCAATGTGCATCTGTATGTGTGTGTGTGTGTAGTAGTAGTAGTAGCAGAAATTGTTGTCAGTGCTAAGTGCTGGCAAGGTGTGAGGTAAAAAAAAGAGCTTGTTTGATTTTAATAATTTTATTGATGGTTATACTGAAAGAAGTTTAAATTATTTAGCAATTTTTATTATTTAAATTCGAGGCGTAGTAAGGTAAATGTCAGGTAACAAACATTTTGAACTACTGGGAATTCCAAAACAAATTGGAAAATTTTAATTATTCCACAATGTTTGCTTCTATCAATAACTGATTTAAAGTGGGCAGAGGAAAACATTTTAAAAGTATTTAAACCACATCATATACATTTCAGTTATATTGGTCCTTTCTGTGATTTCAATACAATGCATTTTTTAAAAGCTGATGTAAATTTTCAAAACAGGAAATAAACACTTAAATTTACAGTGGTGGCACGGTGGCTTAGTGGTTAGCACTGGTGGCAGAGTCTGAGTTCGATTCCTGGCCAAGTCTGATTCCCGTCTCTGTGTGCATGGAGTTTGCATGTCCTCCTCAAACTTGGTGGGTTTCACCTGGGTACTCAGGGGAGTTACCTCCCACAGTCCAAAGGCATGCAGACTAGGCTAGTTGATATTCCCAAAAATGCCCGTAGTGTGTGATGGTGTATGTGTGTGCCCTGCAATGGATTGGCAACCTGTCCAGAGTGTACCCCGCCTCGTTTCCTGGGATAGGCTCCAGGCCCCCTGTGACTCTATATACAGGATTAAGTGGCATAGACAATGAGTGAGAGAGTGAGATATTTACAGAGAGATTTAATTGTAAGCAATTTAACAATATTAGAAGATAAAACACAATAATTTCTTACTCATTTCTTTAGTTACTTCAGCAACTTCAGTTTATTAAGCACATTGCATGAGCCATTAATTAATTTATTATTAATATTTAATGATAATGTTTTTAATCCACAATATTAGATTTCTGCTATCCCGAAGACTTTCTAATATGCTAGAATAGGTCAATTATAATACCTGTTACATGCCCTGTAAATATGGTGCAGCTAAAAGTTGCTTTCTTTCTAAAGTGAGGCTACAAATCTGTTCTTTTATATAGAAGTTTAAATAGAAATTTGATATTGATGGGTTAAGGCATCTTATGTTGCATACATCCTGGATGATGATTGATTGTCAGATATAGTCTTTTAAAAAACAAAGTTTATCTGCATGCTTAAAGAAATAAACTAAAAAAAACAAATGTTTTCAGATATTATACCAAATCATTGCAAAATACAAAAATAATACCAAAGTAGTATAAAGTATCAACCAGTGATAAAGTTTAAATGATTTCCAACCAAAATGCCAGATAGAACACTGCAATCCTGAGGTCATGAATCGTATTATTTCTTATATGATTGGCTGCAGTTTTCTACAATCAGGGTTTGGCCCATAATTCACACTACTCAGTGGTTTAGAGATTTATTGCTAGATCTCCAGCTTTGGTCCTTAATTTATTTAATGATTAAATCATCCCTGACTTTAATCAGGGATTTACCATTCCTGAATGGTTTAAGGAATACTTTATTATCCCGAAAACACAACATTGAATACATACGTTCGTCTCTCAAATCTTGTCTGACTTATGACTGGATAGTTGTTACTTATTGGTTTGCCCCAATCCTCCCTAGATCAACTGTCAATCATGCAGACAGCATGTCTGCCTCAGAGGCTTGTGGGTAATACGGGTTGCCATCGCCAGGCATTCGCAAGCCAAGCCCTTCGAAACTCGAGAGTCTCTGGTGGCTGGTGGGAGGCCACTTTAGGAGAGGCTATCTCCAGCACCCAAACACCCCGGCACACACTCTTGCACACACAGATGCAGCCACACTCATGCATGTGCTTATTCACACAGAAAGTTTCGAGTGCGGGGAAAATTATACATTTGGCTGTGATTTTTTTCTATGATTGAAAACTGTAGAAGTTGTGATTGTGTAATTTTTTCCAGCACGTTTTTCCCTTTCTAGTCCTTCTGCTTTTCATAATAAATAAGTCTATAATACAGACACAGTTTCAACATTTTCTTTGGTGGGTGTGTTTGAAAGGCCCCAGCTGAAAAAAAAAGAATGTTCATAACCCATAATTGAAAGCATGCTCATAATAATGTCCATCAATTTATCAGTATTGGATTGTGATGAGTGAGTCTGAGGTTGGTAAGAATCTTACCACTGGTTGAGCAGCAGAGCATGACGTATGAAACCTGAAACTGTCATTTATTCTTTGACTAACAGTGCAATCAATCAATGAGGCACTATAAGGACATCGGTACAGCTCCCCTAGTCATCGATACCCATAGACTAGTACATATGGCATGTTTACGTTGTGGCCTCTTTGATCAGTCTCTGTTTCTAATGGATTTTGCTGGACCTTTAAGATTCTCTGACCCAGCATGGGTGTGTTGGTGTGATGCAAAGGGCTGCAAGAGGCCGCAGGGTCATTTGAACCTTGTGGTTTTGGAGCAAAGTGCAGGGCGACAGAAGGTGTTCTCTCTGTTTTCAAATGTCGGTCTTTCGCAGAGACAGGAAGTCTGCTGTGCCCCCTCACACAGACGTAGACACACACACTACACCGCACCATTAACAGATCACATGCATTAATGGGATGTACTGCAGAGATAGATGAAAGCATGGGTGAAATCCAATATGGAGGATCCGCGATGAGTCCTAGACCACAGCACAAAAATCAAAATCTCTGTCTCACACTGTCTAAACTGTCCGAAACCCAATCTGGGAGGCATGTGTACATCACAACTGTAATCTGTTAGGTAAGGTTTCCATGGCCCACGCCCATAAAGATTAAGCCATCCACCATGATTAAATTTATTGTATTTATGATTGAGTTCTAATTGTTTTTAATCTGTTTTACTGGACAAATAAGTAACTTATAAATACTTTTAATTAAGTTAATCACTGTTTGTGAGTTTAATGCAAATGTGTTGAGGTGACAGTTCAAGAATGAAAATATTCATGACCCAATAATCAAAATATCAGTATGCACATAAATCAATATGTTGGATTATTTTCAGCAATAAATCTTCGCTGATGAGGATATATGGAATTTTTAATTAAAATTTTACAGTAGTAATTGTTTTATCCTCTTCCTACATCCATTAATAATAATAATAATAATAATAATAATAATAATAATAATAAAATGTCAAATACAGTGTGTACAGTAGTATTTCTTTCTGTACCATAATATATGTAAATACACCCCAAATATAATGTAGTATACTGTCCATGCCATTGACATAAACAGTAAAAAAAAAAAATGTACAGTGTATGTGTTTATATACATTTTAAACTCTTTTTGGATATGAGTAAGCGCTAGTTTGTGTGTGATCTCTGGAGGAATGTAGGAAGGTGCTGATTCATGAAATTCATTGGCCTGAGAAAAGAAAATTTTTCAGGCATCAGTTAATCACACCTAACCCCTGGTCTCTAACTTTTGGTCTCTGGAAGAATAGGAAAATGGAAATGGCATTATCATACATCATATTTGTCCAATAAGTCAAATCACATTTTCCCTCTTCATTTGTGCAGGATTGCAAATATATTTGTTTAAACATAAGTATGTGTGGAAAACATTTAAAAGTAAGACCTACTTTTTTTTCTTACACATCTATTGAAAAACAAACTAAATAATCTGTTATTCCAAGAAATTGTTATTAAACATTCATAAGATATTATTAAAAAGTTCCCCAATGTTATATATACAATGTGTTTCAGCTCAGTATATATTATAAAATACACTATTTACTTTTTGATATAGCACTTACTTAAGGAAAAACGTGAATGTCAATCTAATCACATTTTTATTTATACTTCTTATACTTCTTAAAAAGTTTTTAAAAATTACATCTTTTGAACATGCTTAACTATATAATTTGACTAAATATAAAAGATTTGTAGGTTATTTAATCTCCAGTAACAACACTGATTTTTTTTTTATATATAAAATAAAGATTTCTGTATCATGTACACTCTAAACTTTGATACTTTGCTGGCTCATCGTTGTTGAGACTCACACTAGGTAATACATTTCACATTAAGGTCACACTGTTAAATTATTGAAACAGTAGGAGGCTTGTTAAAACTTTTTTCCTCACTTAATTTGGAATGTTAATCTTAATGTTCCATGCTGCCAAGTTAAAAGCTGAACGATTAGCTCATTTTCCTAAAGTCTACTGTGTGTTTACTATTCCCTGCTGAAGAAATCTGTCACAGTATTATAAAGGTTAGGGCAAATAATAACAAATCATTCAGAGTGACAGAAGATGCCTTCCTGATGTTCTTCATTCTGTCTGCACAGTGTGTCAGTTGCTCTGGATAAGAGCATCTGCTGAATGTAAACGTAAAGTTGGTCTAGTGTTATATGGCCCATTCTAAGTTTAAATAGATTTGAATGGACTATGTTTTCCTCATGTCTAAAGGATAACTTAATGTACACTACGATGACTATAACAGTCTCTGACCTTACACAAATAACATATTCAGAAAGATTAGCTTGTGTCAATTCTTGCAAATAAGAAACCATAAAAAATGTGCAAGCAATCTTATCAATTTTATTCAAACATACCATATTATGTTAACAAAAGTACAAAGCCCTGGATTGTTAAAATGAATCATCTCCATGACTGTTGTGCCCACTCTCTTAAAATGCATAAAACAGCCAGTGCACTGATTCTAGAGTTGAAGGTTTTCATTTAATTTCTTATTTCCTGATAGGACTGATAGACTGATCAAACTTTTGACAATTAATTTTGAACTTTTTGTTATTCTTGTCAGGAAAAAAAGCCTACAGTCTAATATAAAACCATCTGGCTAAAACAATGTAAACCATATTGTGTAAATGAGTTCCATGTGTGATAACATGTAAGAAGATTTAAAATAAAAACTTAAACACATAAGCGCTACAAAGAAGCTGCAAATCCCTGGCTCTTTGTATTTGAATTAGTAAATTGTTTGCACAAATTTTACATTATCTGTTAAATTTGCACTTCTAATTCTCATGGTAATAGTCATGAAAGTTGCGTGTCTACTTCAGTCGCTACAGCTTCACATGGCTGCAGAGCATTTGTCACATTTCTCCTGTGACATTTTGCATTGTGCAATTTTTATACTGTGTGACTCAGAATTGCTGTATTAAAGAAATAAGAATACAGTTAAGAATTAAGTGCCTATAATGTTTTAGACTTCAATCTTAAATTTTTTCTCCCCATACACCCACCAAATTACCTATTTCATTATAGTTTGGTGTTTCATGCATTTTCAGTAAAATTACCATTACTTGATTTACTCCTTCAGGCACAGTATGACCAGGATTGCAATTTGAGATAATTTAAACCATTTGGGAAGATTTGCCACATGTACTGCCTATTTTAGTTTGTTCAATCCCCAAAATATGTTAAAAGCATGTGGATTTCAGGTGGATTATTGTCAGCCTGCTTTCCTGTAAAAGCACACTCACATGTTTAATCAACATTATACAGGCTAAAATAGGATTAAGAAGATTCCACATCAATCGAAACACCACATTCTGCCGAAGAGGTTTTAAATACAAAACATGTGTACCAAATACTCCAGTGCTGAATTAACACATAGCGAACAGTATTTGTATGATATACTCAATCCTATAGCATTTATATAAGTGAAGATGTACACAAATGAACACTTGTGAGAGTTAAGACAACACTTTAAGTATTCAACCAATTGGGGATTTTATGTGTTGCTAAATGTAAGAGCAAAAAAAGTGTTTGAGAAGTAAGTGTAAAACAGGAAATTTAATTAAAAAGGTGCGAAGAGGCCTAAATGTGAACTACTTGGCTATGTTACACCCAGAAGAGATCGATGAAAAAAGAAGATGAACAAGAAATAAACATGCAGTAAACAAATGAGAAAAAGAATATAGCATTTACATTCATTTAAAATGGGTTGAATTGAGCACGTTTGCGATGCACGCCTACCTATATGCAGGTTATAAACACACACACACACACACACACACACACACACACACACACACATCGATCTTTGGCGAAGTTATAATAATAATAATGATAATAACAATAAAAATAATGTAATAATAATGACATAAACGTTTGTATTAATGATGTGATTGGCACTGGTGTGGATATGGCTTCTGCTCATTATGATGTCATAAGAGTAGGCTATAAAATATGTTAGACTATATCAAAATAGTTACGGTTTATAAATAAATAACATCAGCTTTTCAGCTTTGCATAGAAATAAACTGGTCCCTGAAAGCCGATATTCTAAATGGAACAAGAAAATAATTAAATGAAAATAAAAAATAAAAACAACAACAAAAAAAATTCAAACAAGCAAACAAAAAACAACAGTAAAATAAGTAAAGCTACAAATAACGTAGGCTATATAATTTGTAACTTGACTTGTTTTACTGTTGTTTCTTTATTTGCTTTTGTTTGTTTTAATTTTTATACTATATACTATATATAGTGACCTTTCAAAAGTGGAAAAGTGGTTTTGAGAAAGTCAGACATCCCCTTCGAAAAGCCCGAAGTATTTGTTGGCGTTTGAGAAACACAGATAAGGCGCGCTGCTTCCCGGATACACGAGCGGCAGAGGAGTCGGTAATAAACATCTTCCTAATAAAGCGCTTTCTTTATAGAAAAGCGGAAGCGCCAATGTCTTCGCGCTGTCACTGAACTCGGTGCTCGCTCCGTCCATTTCACTAGACAGCAGCTGCCTTTTTAATTTATTCCTCCGGTTCTGGAACCAGATCTTCACCTGAGTCTCGGTCAGCTGCAGAGAGCTGGCCAGGCACGCACGCTCCGCGCTGCTCAGGTAGCGTTTGGCGTCGAAAGTGGACTCCAGCTGAAAGATCTGGCGCTTGGAAAAGATGGTGCGCGTTTTCTTTTTCGCCGCTGCCGTGGTCCGCGTGCTCTTGTCGGTGCCGCTGTCGCGCGTGTCTGCGCTTCCTCCAGCGGCGCTCTGGTAAGATTCATCCTCGCAAACGGGGCTTATTTCTGCACGCGCGCCATCTGGAAGAAAAAATGGTTAGTTAAAGTAAGGAAAAGGAAAACGGTGTCCAAAAGCTGGATGTTTTGTAGCCTGATATTTGCACAAGCAATAGCAGAGGACACGCTACCATGAGTGTCATCGCGCTGAAGAGGAAGCGCGTCTCCGCTGACTGGAGAGCGAGGCGCCTTCGAGTGACAGCTGTCAAACGCTCGTGCGCTTGACTTCAGATTGAGAATGCTGTCGATGGTGAACTTAAAGGACGCGGCTCGGCGCGGCGGCTCTTCCTTGCTCATATTCACAGGCAGACGGATGGTTTGCGTGGCCCTAATCTCCGCGCAGCTTTACACCCAGACCCCGGTCCCCTCGAGCACCATCGCTTCGCAACCGACTAGCAAGTCGGAGTCCTGCGCGACCGTTACTTCTCGGACCGGAAGTACGTGGTTTCCCCTTTTCGTCTATTGGTCGCGGAAATCCCTCGGCTCAGCGGCCAATGGTCGGGAAGGGCGGGTGAAGCGCGCGCGCGCACGCACAGCCACAGCCCCACGTTCACACCCCGTGTAGTAAATAACCTACATCAGCACAGCTAAATCCACAGCGTTAAATAAATGCACAGAGCGTGCTATAAACGTACGTGCGAAATGCCGGGCTCTTAAGAACATATTGAATAAATATCTGCGTGCATCAACTTTAAATAACTCCATCACCGTTTAATCGTCTTCAGGATATCGAACAAACAAACACTAGTTTATTTGGATTTTTACTTAATAACACAGCAACAACAAACACATCTGTTTCAGATAGTAATTGCATTAATACAATCTATGCATTTTATAAAATGCATTTCTCGGTGCCTGTTTTTAAATAATTTTAAAATTCATATGTTATTCCAAAACACTATGTGCTTTGTTAAACTAAAGACTATATACACCAGATTCCTAGATATTTAGAATACAAATGTATTTATAATATAAGAATGATAAACAAATCAGCATTTAGAACTATTTTAGACTAATATTATCCACACTGTCAAAACTGTTCAGTTAGCCATACGTCCAAGATGTAACTCGTATTGATTTTGTGCTTTTTTTTTTTTTTTTTTTTTTAGCTTTTCTTCAAGCATGGACGTTAATCATTTGGGTGTGTTCTTCCGTTAAGCGTAAAGATGGAACGTTAAGCGTTATTTCTCACGGATTACATTTTGTATTTGTCACTGAATTATTAGACATTAACAATCAAAGGAGTGAAACTTTCAGTGCAAAAAAAAAAATTGCTTTTATAGCGTTTAAAAAAAAAAAAAGTAATTAAAATGTATTTATGTTTAAGACCTCTAAATACTGAGAACGGTGTTTGTCATGGTTTTCATTTACTCACTTGCACAACAATCTTCGTATACGCTAACATAATAATAATAATAATAATCATCATCATCATCATCATCATCAAAGGGTGCAATAACATCAACAAGCACTAACACCGTAGATTTGTGACGAATTTATTACCAACTTAAATGCACTGCGTGAAAAAGAGTGGAAAACATAGAAATACGTGTATCTGAATAAAAAAATAGTTATTTTTTTTAAGTCTTAAATAAATACATATAGGCCAATAGGAGGGCCTGAATCCCCATGCATAGACTATTTTAGACATTAGAAATAACACTACAAATAAAATACTCTGTTATATACACAGTAAAACTTCCATTGTTTAATAAATTGTGCACGCTTACAAAAAGGCTCATTGAACTATTAATTCTTCCAAAAAGGGAAACACATTTAGAGGTTCTACAGAGAACATGTAATGGTTCCCCAGAGGGACAACAAAAGAGTGAAGCCTATTTATTTGGTCATTTTGACTTGTATACATCTGGAAGACAATTCAACACTAAGTACTCATTCATAATTAGGCTGAGGGATTTGCTGTTTCATCAGAATATTTGACTTCTTTGGATGGATGCATAGTTTTGCGCAGCCGTGTGTGTTATTGCACTTCAGTGATAAGATAAGCCCGATTGTCCTTGAAGTTAGTCCGTGAAGTTAGACAAGTCCTGCTAGCTGTGATCTCAACAGACTCACTGAGTGAGTGAAATTAGTGAGTGGGTAGCTCACTGAACTTGTAAAACCTACGATAGGAGGCGACACTTGTGGCACATTGAGACCGAGCGTAGCGCTCTCATGATACAGAATGGGGACGCGCACGACGCGCTGAGATGAGTGCGACGCGTTGGCAGCCTCGAGTTCTGCAGCCAGCTGTCTCTTCCACTTATTACGCCGGTTTTGAAACCAGATTTTCACCTGTGTCTCGGTGAGGTGCAGGGACGCTGCGAGGCCCGCACGCTCCGAGCTGCTCAGGTAACGCTTCACGTCAAACGTGGACTCCAGCTGGAACACCTGACTCCTGCTGAACACGGTTCGGGTTTTCTTCTTTCTCACTGTGCCGGACTCGGTGGTGTCAGGAGGCGATTGGTCATCCGAGAGCTGTCGCGCTTCGTCTCGTGCATCAGTGGCGGTTCTGTCAGCAGTTTTGCGCACGCCGTCTTTGCCTGGCTTTTCAGACACCAACAGGGAGTCCCAGTCGCTGCAGACGGAGTCGATTTGTTCGTAAGAACTTCTGGTTTCCTCTTTCGGATCTGAACAATAAGTGATATATGTGTTAATACTCATTTAGTCAGGGAGAGAAGCTACTTATCCTTATCGTTAATTGAATCACTGTACAAGTACTAGTTTCCCCTGGTTATTTCGGGCTCTGCATTTAACCCCTGTGTTCTGGTTTGCAAATAATCCATAGGCCTTTTTTCCAACATAAACTCCTATGTTTGGTTCATTATCTCAATACATTCTGTAAAGTGACAAATGTTTTTTTTTGGTGCATCTGTCACACTAATATTTTGCCTATAGTTGGCAACGTTTATGTTTGAGATATTTTGAACAGGCTGACTAAGTGGTAATATATCACGTGACACCAACTTCTTTTTTAACAACAACAACAACAACAACAAAAAACAAACAGGTGCAATCAATTCATGTCACTTTACCTCCATGCCATATTCGCACTTATACACTCTGCTTGCAGGAGCAATCCCAGGCATGAGAAGCGGTTTTGCGTGGGTTTACCAAAACAAGGACCAGATGCATTTATAATTGGTCAAGTCAAATATTTTTTTCTGTCTCAGCTGCCCAAAGTCGTATGACTCGTGAATAGCGCACGCATTGATACGGAATAACTTAGATTGGGAATGCCGAGCTCCAGTTTTAGCTGACAGACGCATACTTGTTGGTTTTATATACGACAAAAAGGTCAGGAGCGTACAGTAATTGCTTCCCTTGCATCAGAGCAAATATCTAGACAGTAAGTGTTGGAATTAATTACTACAAAAATACCTACACAAAGTGTTGAATTAAATTATGCAGGGCTTGTTTTAACACGTACTGCTCATTTGACGTCGTATAGACTTTATGCAGATATGTGGGTTTCTTTTGACACTGTATAGCAGCTCCAGTAATATCATTCATACTGTACTCTACAATCTAACTGCTCACAATCATTTTGCTTTAATTAACATCTGATTAAAATTAAAACATCACATGCTTTAAACCATCACAAAGTGCATTCGCTGCAGTGATTGCGGCAAACTCATTCACTTGCTGTGTGGTACATTTCTTATTTAGCCTACGTTAAAATAACCCTTACAATGTATTTATGGCTTTGTTTACTCACTATCAGATCTCTCGAGAGCCCCGAGATTCAGGGAGTCCCTTCCATTCCAGGGCGAAGGCGAGGGTGGGCACATCTCCAATTTGGAGTTTGTGCTGGATTCTGCACGGCACACTTCATGGTAATACGTTGTCTTGTGTTTCATCTCTCTGTGTCCTACGCCATCACGCAAGTGTTTGAGATTAGAAGCAGGAGGTTCGGTGCGATCTGAGCCAAGCAAGTTCTCGATAAAAAACGAAGATCCTCGCGACAGCGCAGACGTGTTGCTCTCTGTGATTGTTTCAGGCATCTTCCGTTTTTATTTTGCGTAAAATCCAAGTTCATGTGTGTGTAGAGGGTGGGTGTGTGTCACGCTAAAAATGAAGCTGTTTCTTCAAGATGTCCCCGTTGCACCATGTCTTACTGAGATTACGTCCCGAGATACCAAACCGTGAACGTCCCGCTTTTGGGACGATCACACTGGTGAATTGGACGCGTACGGTAAAAGGCTATTACTGTCCGCAAATCCCTGCTCTGTTGCTGACAGCGCCTGGGGGTCGAAGGATCCCTGCCAGTGAGCGCTTTATCTGGGTCAATTAGGGAGCAAATAAAAATGCTTGCTTAGACAGTTACCGGGGCCGCGCGGGGAGCCTGATTCTGACTGCCTATTGGCGGGATATGTTGTGACGTCATACCCGCGTTCTGCCGAAAAGGAACTCCGCCGTTGCACTGCATGAGCCTGTCGTTAAACGAAAACTTTTTTTGTTTCGATATTTATCTAGGTACTCTTTTTTAAGAATAAATCAGCTAGCATTATATTTCCACATATACATTCTCTTTTGTTTCCAGTCACTGAACAATTATATTGAAATGTAGGCTATTTTGTTACCCCGAGCTTTTAATGAACTAAATTCTTCGGATGTTAAAAAAGGTGCACTAATGGAAATACCGGGATTCTTCACAAGTCTTGGTAATTTACCGAATAAAGATGTTATTATCATTATTATCATTAATGTCATGTGACATTTTGCTTTCGACAATGCATGTCAACAAAGGTTTATTTGTAACCTAATGTATTCTCGTTATAGCATAAAATGTGCAAAGACGTGGATTTAGATGTAGATTATATTAGACATTTGATATCCTGTAATTAAAACATGCTGTGATTCCAAAATTTTGGATTAAACGCGCGCGTTTACTTAACGCAAATAAAGAAAATTTGCCAGAACTCAATTAAGCTAATGGTCGCTCTTAATCTTTGTTTTTTCCCCCTTTTTGTCATCTTTCTGAAATGACAAACTTTAATAAACGTTAATAGGTAAATTATGTTTTTCGGTGGTGTATCATACATCAAACACAAAGTTCAAATAAACAAACAAGCAAATAAATAAATAACCTTTATTTGTAAGTAAGTAAGCAAGTAAGTAAATAAGTATAAGTAAGTAAGTATCCCAGTACTAATAGTATAAACCAAATAGTTTATGACTAAAATTACAGTATAGATTTTTCAGCAGGTTTAGTAAACCGAATTACCTGATTGTGCGCAGGTAAAAATGTAAATATTTGTATTTATTTATTTATTTGCTGTAAGATCCAGGTTAAATCTCAACCTCTCAGTCCGTCTATGACTACTTTTAAATTGAAACTTTTTATTGATGAAGCATTTAACATTGTCAATACTAAATTTTAACAAATGATTTTTGTCTTTAAAAAATCTAAAGAACAATTTCCATCTTTTTAACATCATGAAATCGTTTTCTTTATCTCATATAGGAAACAGACAAGTATACAACTATAAAGAAACAGACTTTATAGCTGTATACTGTATAGGCTGCCATATTTCTCATGGGTGTAAATAGCGATACTGCGTTTGAATCAGACAATGTATGTCAGCAACTCACTACCTAATAAAAGTCTATAATACCCCCAATTAAAATATCCAATATCAAAAACTTTATTTTGTATAAGGTATCCTTAAAATTTACATATTTGTACAGTGTGCTTATCTAACGTGCAGAATCAAATATATTATGCAGCCATGATAACTGTAACTGTTGTTTAATGGTTTCTGTGTGCTAGCTTAATATTCATTTGGTCAATTGCACTTCTCTAATACTTTTGCAAATCTATCAAACCGAACGGATAAATTATTTTAGACCTCGTTTAGTATTGATTTAGCTTATTGTTTGCTTGGTTCTCCGCCCGTCCGTCCGCCCGATCTATCTATCTATCTATCTTAATTTTAGTGTAATTTTGTAGTTTAATTGAGTAGATTTCAATTAAATGCATTTAAAAGCAACGAGACTAGACTGTAATAATGAACTAATTTGACAATGTTTTATAGCGCTTTAAGATTATTCTTCTGCAGTATATTATTTTCTGTGCAGTATATCGAGTAATTATTAACTCCATGGATTAAAATTGGGATAGCCAAGGCCACATAGATACGATCAACATAAAAAATAACAACTATGTATAAAATATAAAATAGTATAATACATTGGATAAATATCAAACTAAATTAATTTTCGTGAGTCACACCACCTGGATAAAAAGTCATTCGCGGTTACAGAGCAACCATCAAGACAGATGAAAGGTGGGGAGTTTAACACTCTTGCTTTAATGTTTTTCCACGAATAAGCTTTACAAATATATAATTGTCGTTATTATTTTTTATTTGAAATGGTGATCATGGTGTCATGATTGAGGAGGCTTAATAACAGCTTCACTCTTTACGTTGGTATTGGGCATCTTAAATAGATTGAGAGTCTAAACTCTACTGAGCCCCATGTTTTGCTCACTGTACGTGTGTTTTATTTTGACCTTTAATTTCACCTTTGCCTGATGAAGTTACATTTCATATGTGAATGGTTTAGTCCTTGAAATGACAAAGGCCAGACCTCAGAGTTTCCACACATGGAAGTGAATTACATCCATCCTGTTCTTGCACTCAAGTCATATGTGCATTTGTGCATGTGTGTGTGTAAGAGAGATGAATTAACTTTTAGATCTGTTTGTACAGCAGTATGTTTTGCATCTACATTCACCAACCTGTGGAAGAGAAGGCAGAGGTTATGTATTCCTACTGATCTTTATCTAGATTGGCATGGCCTTTTCACACTGCTGACCAGCCATTTAGAGCATTACAAATCTCTCTCTCTCTCTCTCTCTCTCTCTCTCTCTCTCTAATACACACTAATACATACATTCCCATCTCTTCTCTTCTCTTCTCTTCTCTTCTCTTCTCTTCTCCAGCTATAAATACTGATTAATCCAAGCACATACCCATTAGCAATCATCAGTTTGCCAAAATTATAGATAATGCAATTAAATATCCTTGGTGCATAGATTGATGTTAGATATATTACTCCATCTATTGGTGAAGTTATTAAACTGCAGTTCATTACATAAATCATTTAAAGTTTATCACAACTTTAACATCGGTAAACATGGCAATGGCAAGAGTATGTGCTTCTTTCTGGGGTTTCCTGTGGATCATCATTATACACTGCCTGGCCAAACAACAACAAAAAAAGCCATTAGTTCTGATTAACACATGTAATGTGGGTGCCAATTCATACGTGAAAATTATTCCTCTTGCTCACAGAAACACTTTTTTAAGAATCTGAGTCCAGAAATATACATTGTGCCATCAGTGGAGAAAACAAAAAAATCTATTGATGGCATAAACTTTTTTTTATTTCCACATAACTTTGCTGAGCCTTAACCTGACCAGCTGAAGCAACCCCAGCTTATAGCACTCCCTCCAACGACTTGTACTGTGGACAGTGTATACAGTACAGTATAACCCTTCACATGATTTCCTTATTACACTGATGTACAGCCATCACTCTTGAATAGGATCAGTCTGGACTCATTAGTCCACATGACCTTTTTCCAGTGCTCCAAAGTACAATCTTTATACTTGCAAACTGAAGACGTCTTTTTGATTAATTTCACTAAAAAGGTGCACAGCTGTTTAGTTGTTTCTGTAAGGTCTTATTACATTGTGCATGTAGAAATGTTCGTACTTTTACTATTGACAACAGCTCTGTTTTTTTTTTTAAATGTAAACTTCACCTAATGTTTAAGTGATCTCTAATCACAATCATTCATGATTTTTTTTTTTTTTTATTTTTTTTTACATTTCTTCATAAATTTTGAGTGTTCACTTTATTCCTTCAATATTTATTAATGTGTTGGATGGTCCTTAACTTAATTCCAGTAATATGAATTATGTAGGACAATAATTTGATCATTCTGACACTTGATATGACACTTTGGTAGTATTATTTTCCTTTTGGCTTTATTTCAGGCAGGCATGCTCACATCTGAACACATTTTATTTGAAAGCTGTTATTTCATTGGTACACACCATGCTCATTATACAGCACAGAATGTTACACATGGGAACCTTCTCTATAAGCACAGTTCTAACTTTTCCACAACGATTTTCCACAAAGTCTACAATTTGCACAAAGCTAAAATTTGAAAAGTCTAAGATTTGGTCTACACATTCACAGTAGTTACGCATAGTTTGCAATGCAAGCAAGTACAGGGGGTTGTGAATTAATGAATTGTAATTTAATTTCTGTAAACATCTAATGTGAGTCAGTTGCCCAAAACACTGTTTAAAATGTGGTCAAAAGCTCTTAAACATTTTTAAAAGTTGGACTCGTGTGGAAGTTGCCCTCTTATAAACCTAAAACGAGGGAATTGTGCACTGTACACTGTTTTTCATTTCTTTTGGCCAGAGAAAAGTTTTCCCACTGAGCTGCAATTGAGAGCAAATAGGCCAGGTGCTTGGCCATAACTGTTAAAAACTTGGTTCAGATGCAACAGCATATTCTTAGAAGAGTAAACTGTTTTTCTTCATGGCTAGATGGTGTTTAATGACGGACCCAACTAATGTTTTTTGTTTGTACTAGTGAAATAGGCTTATACTGCAAGTATATGCCACAGGAGACTATTTATTAAAGTCTCAATGGACAAGAAGAATTCATTTATGAAACATATGTCTTGACTCATGTTTTTTATTTTCATATTTTGAGTGTGTGTAATGAGCAGCAGTGTGTTTAAATCACACTGGATATTGAAATTACAATATATTTGTAATGTTGACAGTCTAACAGTATTTTATCACCATGAACATCTGTGTGTTTGCAGTATGATGACTTGTATATCACTGGATGGGACATGTGGAACAAAAGAAGTGTGTGTTGAGTAACATGACTTTTTGCTCACTACTTACCAAAGGCTGTCCTGTTGACCTAGGGCTAATAACTTAAGTAATTTAGTTTTTATTTCAATGCATTTTTGAAATGTACTAACACAATATATATTACAAAACCTATGAATGTACTGCACCTTTTTAATGTTTCTGCCTTTCAGTTTGACCTGTCCTGAACTGCATCGACCTGATATGTCCTGACATGTGCTCCTGCTCTTTAGAGCTGCATTCAGTCACTGTGAAAATCATTGGTGAAAATATTGGTTGTACTGCCAAACCCCTACTATCAGTGTGTGGCTCTTTCACCAGTTAGTAATAATGCAGACAAATACTGTGATTCAGTTTCATTCTCAATTACCTTCAATTTCGGGTCGGACACCTCATTTTCAAAATTTGTGCACCTCAAAAATGTGTAGATTTAGCTTAGTATTTAATTAAGCATTCTTCCCAAAAGTACCTCCTTACATTACTGACTTTACTTGACAAGGATGACGATAATAATAATAATAGTAATAATAATAATAGTAATAATAATAATAATAATAATAATAATTATTATTATTATTAGTAGTAGTAGTAGTAGTAGTATCTCTCCATCTACTGTAGGAACCTCTGTAGGTCAACTATGGACCATGGAGGCCAATAGTAACTATTGTGTTTGTTCTCCTAATAATAATAATAATAATAATAATAATAATAATAATAATAACAGATAGATAGATAGATAGATAGATAGATAGATAGATAGATAGATAGATAGATAGAGTAATTTATGAGTGGTGTATGCATGTGACTGTATAAATATAATAGAAGGAATCATTTTTATTAGCTTACATGATTAAAACTGTCTGACAATTCAATCAGCACAAATTATGGGTTTTTAGTGAATATATTTATTTATGCACCCTTTCTTTTACTATTTAGTATAAGTACTATCAGTGTTGTTCCCTTCTTTCAGCTTACCAATATCAAACACTTGAACTTGGTATTTTTTATAAAATAAAGCCTGAAAGAAAGAACAACTATAAGTCCTCTTATTTCTATCCAAAAAAACCCTTGTTCTCTAATTTATCCTATCAAATGTACTGTATATGATTTAATGTACTACTGTTGCAGACTTATACAATGTACAGTAATGATTTAATGTAATACTGCTGCAGACTTATGAATTTTAAACATGAAGTTGTAAAACTATGATTTTTTTAAAGGTTCATCTTATTGAAACAAATTACTCATCATTCATGTGCAGAAATGTATTTAAATATGTTTAATATAATACATTTCTGTAAAATTTATGAAAATGGGAATTTGCATAGTTTTAATGCATTTAATGTCTAATCTAGTAACCAACCAATGAGGGGAAAAAACAATGGCTTTTCAATCAACTAAATAAAAGTTTTAGGTATATTTAGACATAGTAGTTTTTATTTTGCACATGCAGTACATTGATTAATACTTCTAAATAGAACTATAATGCAAACATTAGGATTAATATTCCCATTATACACATATTGCTTGTTCGACATCTCAATTTTGTAAAAAAATTTTAATGGCAAAGATGAGGACGCACTAACAGCAGATTTTCATGTTTAATCTAAAAACCTAAGCCTAAGTTTAAGTGCTTTATCAGCTGGAGGTTTTTCAGGCAAAGAGTCAGTTTGTTTAACCTCTTCTCAGCATATTGACCTCTGTCAACCTCGACCCATCACAACAAAGAGCTGAACATTTTTAACAGTTTTCAGTTAATCTGATCTTGAGCAAAACTCAAATATCCAACATTGCTAATGAAAGATCTGAAGATATGAAAATATGTGTGTAGGCTTAAAGTGCTTCAAAACAAGCAATCCTGTACAAAACATTTCCCCCTATATTTACTTTACAGGAAAATACCATGTTTATTTTTAAAATTTTGAGTGTGTAGAATTGTACTTGTACTTTGCATGCTTTTCGGTGTAGGTGTATATGTGAAAAAGAGGAAGAGAATGAAGTAAATACAGATTATATTAGACTTCTTTGTTAGTGGCTCAAATATGGAGTAATTACTTCAAGCCTTGTTTAAATATCACATCTGTAAACAGGGGATCAAGTGTGTGCGTTTGTATGTGTGCATGTGTAAGAGAGGGAGATACTGTAGGGAGAAATGTTATCATAATAATAAATAGAACTTATTCAAAAGTATTTTAGGTTGTGATATGTTGTATTAATTTAATTAAAACAATACAGCAATGTTTTTAATAAAGCAATAAACCACAATAATACACTTTGTATCATGCCTAAGAACAACCATTTTTGTGATTAGTCATTATAACAAAAGTTCAATCAAGAGTTGACTTTTTATTTATGTTAATAATAAAACCTTCCACCATACAGTGTAACCTGGTTGTAACATTGGTTTATAAATAAAAGAAAAGATAGCACAAAGTTCTGAAGAATTTTTATAGAATTTGGTGAATGTCATGTGATCACAGGTACTCAATCATCAATGTTTATTCATTAAATTTGAGCAAATTAATCCCCCAAACTGACTGACTTTATAATTATACATTCTACAGTGTCAACAATTTGTAGCAAATGGTTTAAAAGTTAACTTTTAAGTTAAAAACATTACAGGGGACCCCTTAATTTTTCTTTCTTTTTTCTTTTTATTATTATTTTTTTATTCATTTCCAATATTGGTTTCCAATATTTGGTTTCTCTATGGATTCTATATTGATAAGGCGGACAAAAAAAATAATTTACTAAATCTACAGAAGACAGATTTCTCAGTAATGCGATCTAATGAATCACATTTTTTTCTAATTTAATTGTTAAGTTATAATCCTTTATGACTGTTGCCTTTAAGACTCTCATACTTAGGTTTAGGTCTTCCAGCAACTAAAAAATAATTGCAGAAATAATTATTTGTGATTGTAACCTTTTTTGAACCTATGAACCTATTTAAGTAGTTCATAAAATAGCACGTAACTTACAAAAATTGTATGCCAGAATTAAAAACTCACTAAAATCCAGACCTCTGGACTCATAAATTAATTCCAAACATCTTTCCTGTGAGATGAAAAAAGGGAAAACTCCACTGATGTTAAAAGGGGTTCTTCTTTCAGTTGGCATAACTAAAAATAATGACCAATTTTATTTGAAAAGACAAAATAAAGAACCACCGTGTTAGGGAGTCTGATAGTGAGTCACTTAGAATCTCTTCATCTGTTGGTTTGTTTAACTCATAGATGGCTTGCTCTGGACTGGATGGCCCGCTTCAGCTAATTGGTGCTGCTTTCGGTGGAGTGCTGATTAAAGATGGATGTGAGTAGTGAAGGCAGAGCAGGGTTAACCAGAAGCGACATGAAAGATGAAAGGCAATGGTATTAAATGCACCGCCCGGAGGAGAGACGGCCTCACTTGTTTTTCTTTCTGTTTGTCACGCAAGTTTTGGCTCCACCCAGATTGTATGCTGATAGGCTCCTTGTAGCAAACATGAACACGTGTGTGCACACACATGCACAGAGTGTAAAGAGAGAGAGAGAGAGAGAGAGAGAGAATACTACAGAGTAAGCTAAGGAAAAATTACCCTAGTATGTATGTATGTATGTATGTATGTATCTATCTGTCTGTCTGTCTGTCTGTCCTTTTCCATATGTCTGCAATCTGGTAATGGAAACAGCCTGCTATTAATTTATTAATTAATTCATGAGGATGACGTGACTGTGTTGTGACTTTTTTTGGGTGAGAGCTTAGACTCAAAACCATGTTGGCATTAATCTGTGTGAGTCAAACATCAAGCCCATATTTAATGTATACAGTATAACTAAAAGGTACAGCACATGCCATTAATTAGATTAGATACATGCTGCATCACGTTTAACTCTGATTTAATGTTTTGGAGTTTGTATTACTGTCAAAATATTATTATATGGGCTATTTTGTCATTTCTTATATGTATTAATTTGATTCATGTTCATGACAATTTTTCCATTCTTATTTACTTTTGGAATAATATATAAATGCACAGTTTTATACATGTAGAACCATAGAAAGAGAAATAGTTTCATCTTAAAACTGAATTTAGTAACTGTAAAATCTTAATAAAAGGCCAATTAAATGTAAATAATCAAATTATCATAAATATAATTTATAGTCATGCAAGATTGATAAAAGTGCAGTGTGCATTGTTTTGTTTCCCTTTTTACCATGGGTACTGGTATAATACTAGTTATAGGTTGGTGCCTATTCACTTTGCTAGCCATCTGCAAATATATATAAGAATGCCATGATAGTATATTTGGCAATCTCACAAAGTACACTTCACATTCATAAAATATTACATATTTTATGTAAATATACTATTAATTTTTTTTTCAAAGTATAGAAATATTACAATACACTTCTTTTTGAGACATTTATTTGGATTTCCCCCTATAAAAGTGTCATAGGCTTAAATTTATAGTACAATAGGGATGAGGACATTTTTTTTTACATTTTTTTATTTTTAGAAATTTCAAGGACAATTACATTCATGTATTTATTTATTTATTCATTATTGAGAGACAATGTGGATCAAGTCACACAATTAATCATATACAGTACCAGACACAGATACTGCACCGACATGAAAAATGTAACTAGACATGTAAATGATTTAAATTTTAAAACAAATGTAATGTAAAAAGATTTGTAAGATGCAAATGATTAACAGTTGTATTTTTAATGTAACAATGGCTTCTCCTTCTTGTATAATGACTAGGTGCATAGAGAACAATGTGCTGGGTTATATATTTCTCTCGAAAAGGGTATAAATCAGTAGTGAAAATTTAGTGAAAATCTCACTGAAAAATAATTGTATTGGTGAAATGTAAAATATTATGTTTTTTTTTCTTGGGTAAACATAGGTGTAGTTATAGATTTGTTTTATTCTGTTGTGAAATCATATTTTTTTATAAATGATAATGCACATGTAATGCTACAATACACAGAAATTAATTTAGTTTTGTAATTAATTTTTTGCTGAAGATATCTGAATAAAATCATATTTGTTCATGAAAAGCCAAATACTGATGAGAGAGTTCAAAGATGTTGCTTAGTTTGGTGATAAATACACACATATTTATGTCAAAGTCATGAAATTCACTGAATGTGCTCAGATAAGATATCAGTCTCTGTATAGATTCAGGTCAGGGGTGCATTTGGTTTTGTTTGAGCTTCTCATTATAGCTCCCGGTACTTTAGGAGCTATACTCTGACTCCGTGTCTGGACGTTATCAGAGCTTGTGCATTCAAAAGGTAAAAGCAACAGGGTCAGTATAGTATCTGATGGTAAACAGTCAGTCAAGCACTTATAACTTGGTTATTGCAGAAATAAATCATGTTTTGTTTGTCTTTCTACTTTTCAGTAGTTATGTTATTTCAGGGTAGTATATATTAGGGCCGGGACTTGATTAAAAAAATTAATCTAATTAATTAGAGGCTTTGTAATTAATTAATCGAAATTAATCGCATTTAAATCGCATATA
>JAQMYG010000038.1:12290638-12302050 GCA_030014215.1 Clariallabes teugelsi | reverse complement strand
TGTACTTCAGTAAAAGTTCACTAAAGTAACAGTACTTTTACTTAAGTACAACATTTTATTACTCTTTCCACCTCTGCTTGTGATGAAATGTCTTTTGAATGAAGGTGCAAAACCAAACGATATTTATGGTAATGAGACTGTTAGCCGCAGTAAAATATTTGAATACTGCAAATGTTTTAAAGAAGGCCATTTGAAACAAGGTTTTATCTGTTTGTGTGCCCTTTATAAAGACATGGATAAGATGTACTATGCTCACAATTTAAAAATAGTAATTTCAAAGAATATCTTGTCAAATAATCTTGTATATGTATAATTTAATATCCTTTTCTATTTTAAATTAAATGCAAACCTTTAATAAAGAGCACGTTCACTTGTATATGTATTCCAAATGAGTATGTCAAAAAAATAAAAAATAAATGCCACTCATCTTCTATTGCAAAGATGGTCAGTCAGAAGCAAAATAAACACTTCACATCAAAGTCTGGAAATAAATAGTCTGGAAATAAAAAGGGCCACATTTAATTTTCCAGTCCATGAGAAAGGTCAGTTAGGCAGTGATTTTTAATTTAGTTTCTATTATCTAATTCAATACTGTTCCTGCATTCTGTCCTATCTAATAAACATAAACACGTATCACACTACACAGATGAGTAATTCGAATTTATGAAAACACATCGACTGACTAATGTGTTATGTTTGTTCAGAGATCAAAGATGAACTCTTTTGACTGATACCACTTAAAGACAAATCCTAGACAGATGGATGCTATGAGTCTCTTCTCTATGGCAATTCTATGGGGGGGAAGTTCAGCAGGCTCAAGTTCATCATCTGAGTCATTCCCGATTCCTGATGACGCCACATGTCTGCTCTTGTTTTCTTTGCGATTGATAAGATCACACAAGTGAGTCCAAAGTGAGTCTTGATTGCATTCTGAATGCTTGTTTACACTTTGTTCCTCAGTGAAGAATGATGTAATATCATAATGATGATGTGAAAATGACAAAACCCTGATAACTAAGGCGAAGGCTAGGCATGCAGTGGGGTTAATTACATTTTAACTGTTTAATGGAGTGTTTGAGGCAATAATAGTGATCTTTAATCTTTGTTAAATGAGGCTCAGTTTACAAGGATGAAAGAAAGGTTAGGGGCTGCTGGAATGAATGTGCTAAGCCTCCCTGAAGTTCAAAGATAAAACAACCCGGCATTTTGTGGAACCAGTGAAACATCATCTAGGTTTGCGTTACATATTAGCTGATATTTTTCAGGCCACTTTTCTGATACATCCATAGCACATCATTAACTTTTACTGGGAAGGTGCCTGTATAGACATAAATAAAATTTTTTGTTGTTTCTAAAATGCCTTTGTGGAGGAAAGTAAAAACAAATAGACTGTATATCTTCCACACAATGTAAAAATTGCACAAAAAGGCA
Organism: Clariallabes teugelsi; assembly: GCA_030014215.1. NCBI lineage: Eukaryota > Metazoa > Chordata > Actinopteri > Siluriformes > Clariidae > Clariallabes > Clariallabes teugelsi. Next base: position 12,300,619 of record JAQMYG010000038.1, on the reverse strand, counting down.
GATGACAAAACCTGTAGAGGAATACGAGAGTAACGCTTGTCCAATCCTTTCAATTTGTGTGTGCGTGTGTGTGTGTGTAATCATTTGCCCCACATCATTCTTAATATGCCATCATGAGTCCTCCTGATATAACACATTGCTCACCCCTAATGGCTGTCAAGCTACTGGTAGATATTAGATTTAAGCCTCCCACCTTATATCACAACAAGCCATCACCAAGATACTTGCTTCTCATTTAAGAGACTTTAGTACACTTCATTTTCTTCTTGAAAAGCATTTTACAGGTTTAAGTAAATCTCTATTTATAGTAAATCTCTATTTACAGGGTGACACAACTTTGTTTTACAAAGTAAAGCTTTCTGTTTTGAAAGATTTAGAGTTCCCCAGAGACAAACATAAAGGTGGTTGAGGATGTTAGAAGCTTGTGATCCAAGTTGTCCTAAATTAATTAATTTTGTTTTCTCTCACAGACGTCAAATCTGAAACATCCACGACATGCAGTAAAGATTGAGACTATAACGAGGGTTCATTTTCAGGTCACGGCTGTGGATGCATTGACAGCATATATCCAGGCAAATGTGTGTCTTGCTATATATTTTTTATGAATATTTTCCCTTTCTCTTAGACAATAAATAGCAAGTAAGATTTTATATAAATTAAAAGAAAACAGTACATTATTAGGCCTGGCTCATAAATAATTCTACAGATATTAATTCATATCTTTATATTATTAATTAATTTTGCTGGTTAAGACTCTGGGAAGATCTTTCAGCAGATCTATTATTCAACACATCATGCTCTTATCAAAGGATGAGTAAATAGTGCCCTTCACATGAACTTTTCATCTGCTATGTTTTTGTCTATGACAATGCATGTGTATATGACAGATCACTAGGGATGAATAAAAATACAAGCAGGGCTTTTTTTATGATCTGTTTCTTTTGCAGTCTCTTTAAAATATATCCCAATGGCATGAAAAGTAAGCAGATATTTTATTTATGTTTTTTACCCCATTCAAAGTGAGTTAGGTAATTAAATTACAACAGTAAATGCAAAAAGAAGATTGCACTGATAAATGAGAATGCAGTCAGGGTATTAAATGACTCTTATAAAACCCTTGGCTAAATAAAATGTAATGAAATGTTTTGCTTCACCACTGTGTGAGACCAAATTAATCATTGACATCAGTCCTGACATTGTTTTGAGAAATGCCTTTAATAATTTTCTACCAAAAGACATTAAGAAAACTATTAAAAATGGATCAATGTTTTTATTAATTCAAATACATAAACATTTCTTACCCATAAGATAATGAAACCCGCCAACTTCGACAAAAAAAAGGAGAGAGAAAAAGAAATAATATAATCAGTACTTATTTTTCTTCAAATATCATGGTCATTTCTATACAATTATCCCTTAATTTATTAATCCTTTAAGTGTCAATCAGTGTTTTTTCCATCAATCCACGCATTTATCCAACCATTATCTATAATACTTATCTTTTGTAGGATTTTTGAAGGAGCCTATCCTAGGGAACTCAGGGCACAAGGCGGTGTACACAAATCAGCTTATATCACAATTATTCATATTATCCCTACTTAGTTTAAGGCTCAAATAGTTACTTTGTCATAAATTAGTCATATGATAATTGCTTTAGAGCCACAACAAAAAAACAGCAGGAAAATGGAAATGTAGAAATTCTAATGTGACTGTTAATGACTTTGAACTCATACAGAATACAGGTTAGATACAGAAATGAGAATGTCAGAAGTATTTTCCTTGTTTTGGCTCTCTAACATTGTCATGAGTGCATTATTTTCCATATTTTTCGAAAAATAAAAATGCTATGATAATCTTTCTGATGTATTGAACAAGATAATCAGGTAAATATTCTTTCCTTTATCCTCTCAGCTGATTTTCCATTGAGGGCAGTGTATCATGGACATACAACTTGTATTAAAAACTGTTGCAGCCATGTCAGTTTTTGATCTGACAGTGTAAAAAGTGTTTTTTTATGCATATGTATTTAAATAAGGGAAATAATGCTGCACTATATGGATATATTATACTGTGATAAATCTTGTAATACACTCACTCATCTCTCACTCATCACCCATACCGCTTTATCTTGTATCCAGGGTGGCAGGGGGACTGGAGCCCATCCCAGGAGGCTTAGGTCACAAGGTGGGGTACACCCTGGACAGGGTGCCAATCCGTTGCAGATCTGGTAATACATTTAAACTAAATGATTAACCCATGGGAAACACAGGGGTGCTGAGGGTAGTTGCTGCCTCTAAGTCATTGGTCGCTGGTGTGATCCTAAATGTTGGATAATACTGGTGTTGAGTATCTGTGCACGTTCTTGTGGGTTTCCTGCAGGTTCACTGGTTTCACTTCTAAAAACATGCAGGTAGGTGGATTAGCTACAGTATATGGCAAATTGCCCCAGTATGTGAATGGGTGTCCTGAGTTCGACTGTATATATAAACTTCTTGCAAACACTATCCACCACAATCATGACCTGTGCTAAAGTACTACTTTAGATGAATGATGTTTCACTGTCTCTGTTAATTTTAACAATTTGTATCTGAGAGATTTAAGAGTCAGCATACACATAAGTGTCATTTGTTGAAGTGCTCTTGTAAAATTTCAACTATGACACTATGACAACTATGACAGTTTTGTGATACCAATTAACAAACAATACATTGTTTAGCGCAAAATGCAAGAAATAGTCAGAAAAGAACCACATACACACAACGATAATACACTGTTTATAGCGATAAGTAGAAGTATAATTTATTTATTTCATTCATTCATTCATCAAATGTGCTTGTAGTGACCAGTTTGGCCGATTCAAATATATCACAAGAAGGTGAAGCCAGGGGAAAAAATACATAGCCCAACACCCCAGGTTAGGCAAAACAATTCATGACATACAAAAAAAAGTGGCTTTTCCCTTTGTGATGTATATAATACAGAGTCATCATATACAGTGCCATAGTACAATATAATACAGCCAACAAGCATGGGCACAGAACAGCATCAGTTGTTCAGAAATGCATAAACAAATTATGAAGAATAGTAATCTTATAAATACTTATATATAATCATACACAGCTTTGTTTTAATGGTGCGAATATGTGTTCAGTATGGTTTTAAGTAATGGCATTATATCGTACAGAGCTTCAGCAGCAATCCAGTGTTTATTAAAAGCACATGAGTTGGCAGACAGTTTAAGGTAACAGCACACAGTTTAAAGCCCTGTTGGGGTTTGTTTTCTCCAGAGGTGCCTTGCAATAGCTGGAGAACACACAATCTATCTATCTTTCAGTGATGTCCCACTGTAGGACTTGAACCTCTCTATTCCCTAACTAATCGATGTCCAATTTTGTCCGCTGAAAAAACAAAACAAAAAAAACAATATACTTTTTTTTTTTTCATTTCCCCTGTTTTATAATACATCTCTCCATTTAAAAGGAAATGACCTCTCATGTTACATAGCCCTCTAGTCCCAAAGAGGAAAGCCATATGTGCAAACTGATCATAAATATGTCTCTTGGTAACGCACAAGTGCCTGTGGCTGTAATTAAGACAAGTCTGTTTCTGCAAGCACACTACAGTGTTGCTGCATTTAGGTGAATGGTTTTTGAAGAATCTTGCTACTGTATGAATTGACAGACCACAGCCGCCATCCTGACAGAGCTCAGTGTTTAAAATCTATTAAGAAGATTGTCAAGGCATTGATGCAGTGGGACAGTTGATGTTTGAATACAGCTTGAGTAAAATCTTGTAAACATCCATGGCTTTTCCATCAGGTGAAACTGGTGTTTGTGCCATTAAGACCACCCAACCATCATGATCCTCTAAAAAGATCTCTTAAAGGACTTGCACAGGATTTTCTGAAAGGCTCTACGGAAGTCCTGGTTAAAGATTGTATAGATAACAGGGTTGAGGGAGCTGTTGCAGTAGCCAATCCAGAAGAAGAACTTGAAGAGAGGGTCAGGGATCTCACAAGGCTTCCGGCAGATGCCATACAGACTGTAACTGAAGAAAAATGGAAACCAGCAGACCACAAATACGCCCATGACCACCGCCAGGACAAATGTAAAGCGCTTCTCACGGGCTTGTGAGATCTTCTTTCTGGACATTGTGCTCCTTCTTTTCCTGCGGGAGGAAAACAGATCTAGCGACTTGCTGCTTGCACGGGACTTGCGGCTTGAGTGCTTGGAGCTGGAGCTGTTCTTGCGGCTGGTCCGGCGTTCTCTCCGGCCTGCTGCTGACTCACGGCGTGGTCGCTTGGCCTTTTCATCTGAAGAGCTGCTGTCGTCCAGTTCCGCATCAGGTTCATCCTCTGGAGGTTTTTTATTAACAGGCTGAGGTGGAGTTGCACAGTGACCATTCTGCCGGCCTGAGTCGTCTCGGCTAAGGCTGTTTTCAAGGCGTGGTGCCTCCTCGGTCTCATGCCGCTTCTCTGACATGCTCCGAGTGCGTGTTTTGGCCACTTGGTAGATGCGCACATAGACAAGGATCATGATGAGACATGGTGCAAAGAAGGAGCCAATACTGGAGTACAGGATGTACCATGTGTGGTCATTCAACTGACACTGTGGCTCACGCTCACCACCTTCACTGCTCCGGTCCATGGAGATGAGTGGAGGGAAAGAGATCACAGCCGAGATCAGCCACACCACAACAATCATTGCTTTCACTCGGCGTGGCGTGCGTTTCAGGTTGTATTCCACTGCCTGTGTTACTGACCAGTACCTGTCTAGGCTGATGGCACACAGGTGAACAATGGAGGATGTGCAGAAGAGGACATCCAGTGCAAGATAGATGTCACACCAAACTTGACCAAAGAACCAATAACCCATTAGTTCATTCGCCAAAGAGAAAGGCATAATGAGGGTGGCCACCAGGATGTCTGCAGTAGCCAAAGACACCAGGAAAAGATTCTGAGGTGGCTTGAGCGCTCTGCTCGTCAGAACCGCGATTACCACCAGTACATTTCCAACTATAATAAACAAAATGATGAAGCTTACCAAACCGGCGAGTCCTACGACAGTGGCCAGAGTGTATCGGCTGGTAAAATTCCCAGTGAAATTGGAGGAGTCAATCCCGCTGAAAAAACTCAAGTTATCCATTTTGAGGCAGAACTGTGTTTTGTGTGTGCGTTTGCTTTATTTGATCGCAAATCCTTAGTGGATGTCTTTTTAAGCGTAAAAGCAGCGCGCCGCTGTATGTCCGACGTCCCGTCTTGTTCGCGCGGTGTCCGTTTTCCCCGCGTTCCTCCTCTTCTGTCTGTCCGTCACTTTCATCTCGGTCCTGTCTTCGCTTTTTCTTTACCCGTAGAAATTCTTACACGAATTGATTCTGTATTATTATTATTATTATTGTTGTTGTTGTTGTTTATGAACAAGGCGGTTTTGTGTGGATGAGTATGACTGTCACCGGCGGACACTGTGCTCCACGCGCACTGCTTGCGATCCAACGACTCTCCTCCACAGCGTCCTCGCGCGCGCTCTCTCTCTCGCTCTCTTTCCTGTGCCGCCACACTCACACACACACACACACACTCACTCCGCACGCCTCGCCCGCAGCGCACCGTCCACGTGCTGGCCAGATTAACGTAACTCCGCCCCTGCAAAGTCAAAAGGATATCTGCCCCAATCTCATATTTGTCCTATGTATCCTAATTGCACCTGAGCACCGTGCGCGTTTCCTTCCTATCACCGACTCCTTTACGCCCACATGAGATGCGCTTTAAGATGTTATATTTTTGTATGTTAACAGAAATATTACTGGTCCGTTTTTTTTTTTTTTTTCCATTTAATTTGTCGGTGAAATGTCGTAATACATTTCGATGAAGACTAGACGTGCAAACAACTGTGCGCTTAAGTTGACCGTTTTCCAAAAAAAAAAAAAAATATCTAAACCATTGGGTATAAGATCTTGGAACTTTTGCTTATAATAAATAACAAAACGTGATAACACGTGGCATTAACGTAACCGACAATGCTTGTTTGTGTTAATGCCCCGCCTACTGCAATACCTATTTGTCATTAATCCATATGGCAATCAGTCTTATGTCACTCTGACAGCATCTGTTTAAACCCAATTGCTACTGTATAAATGCTCACTATAAGTAAAATCAGTTTATCCTTGAACATTTTCTGATATCTTTTTTTTTTAATGTTTAATAATTTAGCTATGATTTCACTATAAGATTTAAGACAAGTATATATTAATTAGTTAATTAATTCTTTATGATGCTTTCATAATGATGAATCAGTCAGTACACTAACCAAATAACAATTAAATTTATAGCAAACTCTTCAAAAAGGCTCTAAATTTATAGCAGTGTTTACAATATACTGTAACTTCCCACTTATATACAATATAAAGGAGCTACCCATGGCAGCTTAGTGATGCACTAGGCTTTGTACACTGTTTGACTTGTTGGTCTAAGGCTTGATCACTAAACCAGCAATTCCCTTCAACCACCCCCACCAGTGAATAATCTCGCACTGAAGATGAATTTTAACCAAACAGAAGGTTTAACTTGCATTTGAACTTGCTTTCCAATTTTTCACTTAAAATAGGCTAGTTGCTTAAATTGAGCTCTCTGAAAGGATGAACTAATTTTTAGATGGAGATTCAAAAGCTGCATTCCGACTGGCAAGTTGTTCCCTCAGCAATGAGTATGATTCCAAACCACAGGGAGCAAATCTGTTCAGAGACTAGTAATCTGTAAAAATGCACAATAATAATTTCTCTGTATGCCTGGTAAATGAATCAAATAATTTATCTGCAAGTTATACACATTTTAATAGTGATATTTAATTTTTGTAGTGTGAAATTTCCACAATAGCAGCAATAGGTATCTGAGGTGCTAATGTTACAAGGGTAACGCACAAAGGAAGTGATGTCTCCACTGTTCCAGATTGAGAAATTTTGTCGAGGGAAGTTCCCTTAATTAACATTCCTTGCATAAGGAGCAGGCAGTGTGGAGCACACTCTAAAGTACGAATGCAGCCATAGACATTCTTTAGAATTCTCATTTATGACTAATCCAACTACACTGCACAATCTTCCCAAATGTTTACAATATAGTACAGTACAATAAAACAGTATGTTGCTGTGGAAGCCAACAGAAGCCAATAGTATGTTGCTGTGTAAAACCAAACTCTAGGAAAGAACAGTTCTCAACTCCAAGACAAGGTCACTTACATGATCAAAATCAAATGTTGTAAAATCTGCACAAAATGTATCCACTGAAGCACGCAGTATCATGTCAAAATCAATCATTTTCAATTCATATTATGTTCTGCTTTGGAATTTAGTTTAAAATTAGGGGTATTCAAAAACAAAATACAAAGTTTGCCTTAATTTATATAATATTACACCTTATAATTTGGGTTAAACCTTGATCCCTAACAAATCCTTATGTGACCAATTTTATTAATCCTACAAGGCACGGTAATTAAAAAAGTGAATTAACAAGATTTTAATAGTTTTTAATGACTAATACTATTATCAACGGCTATTCAGGATCCTGACTTGGTTCATTCAGAATGTATATGCTTCATTGTTAACTAAACATTATTTATTATCAACTAAACATTCATCAACTCATCATTATGAAAGTGTCAATTAAGTATTAATATGTGCTTATTTGTTGGTTGACCTTATATTAATGCTTATAAATGCAGTAATCTGAGTACCTAGGTCTTTATTGATCTGAACTAAAACCTGAGTATTTTAACATATGAAATTATAACCCAAATTGCAAACAATGTTCTGATAGCAGCTGTCAGTTCCTTTGAGGCGCATAATGCTGAGGGTCATCTGTGTTAATTATTGTTACTGGAATTTCATTTGTAATCATGCATTATTAATAACACAGAGACATAGCATTAACAGTGATCTAATTTAAAATTAATTGAAATTAAGCAACGTATCACCTCCGTTTATACTGTAAGGTAGCCTCCATTAATTTCAGCATAATGGAACATTTAATTCACAGTTACAACAAATTTAGTCAGGTTTGTTTTTCATGATTAGCACCTTTATAAATCAGAACTTCTATACTTCAAGTTTATTTGGTTAGAGCTTTTTTTCAAACTCAGGCTGTACTTTGATTGATTGTTTTTTTCAATAATTTTTCGAACCTTTAATATTAAGCACAGCTGCATATAAATAAATCAAGGATGTACTTTCTAAATGATGATATGCCAGAGCAGCACTATTGACCTTCAACACTCAGAGGGAGTTCATTATCATTCAGTGTCTATTCTGCATAAATGTTTGTTAAATTAGGAGCCAATTATATAATCTTATATAATATCAGTTACCAAAAAAAATTCCCTGATAAACTTTCATTTGGTCGTGAGCGATAAAGCAGCTACATTTGTGCATTAATTTTGATGCATCCATTCTTCAACAAATTGTCACACAACTTTAGAGAATCGCATGCATTCCACTCAGGTCTGCTGTTTACGTCTACAATGTTTATGCCCCATTTTAAAAACACATTAAACATTCTGTATGTACTGTACTCTTAAGTTTTATTCTCATTTTATTCATTTAAGATGTTAAATCTATCTATGTGACTCTTTCTTGGAATGTGCCAAGATTTTTCTAAACAACTCATTTGGAACATTTATTGTGTTTGTGTGAACAAAACTGCATTTGCTCTTCTATGCTGAGTAAGAATGCATGGGCTGTGGATGACTCAGATGTCAGTCAGTGGTTTGTGATTGGCTGTGTTTTCTCATGTGTGGTTGTCTGTGCACATGCTTTTATGGAGCAAAGAAGTCAGAAGCACTGTATACACATTACAGATACAAATACATTACTAATGTGTTCTACACATGCACAAATATCAATATAAATAGGAGGTGGACTATTAATTTTTATAAAGTTTGCCAGATTATAGAGACTAGAGCTGCATTCTGGGATGTAATAAAAAAAGTTGGACTGAAGGTTCTGACTTTTTGTGGGTAGGTTATTTTGGTTAATTTACTTTAATTTGTGTTGCTGTATTTATTATTATAATTTTTTTAATGTTACCTGAAAGTGAATATGTATGCTAAAACAAACATATACTGTATTTTACTCCTTACTTTTTTAACTTGCTTAAAATCTTCTTGTGTATAGTCCATGTACACATACGGTTAAAGTGGGGGTGTGGCATCCCCACCACCAGTACCCCTGTGGCACTCCCATCCCATCAACTTCCCTTTACTGTTTTATATTTAATTATATTAGTATAAAATATATATGACTATCTTTAGAAAATAAGTAATATGGCCTAATATTATTAGGATTGTATCATTTGGAATCCTTTGACAACCCCCAAAATTGGTTTTATACTACAATTCTACTGTCAGCAAAATGTGTTTGAAGACTCCAGAATGTGTTTTATGTTTGTGTATACCAAATTGTTTTTACTCCATAAAAGGTTTGTTTGTATAGGATTTAGAGACAAAAAAATTGCCAAGCAACGAACAATTTCGTTACTCCCAAAGTTGATTCAAAAGCTATTTAACTTTGCCCATTAATGTGTAGACTCAAGTCAAGGTAATGTTTCATGCCATACATTCCCCAAATTCATTGCCTGAATCAAAAACTGTCAAATGTAATTTCAAAATCACTCCCCATAATTCAGCTACATGTAGCTTGCATTAAATGAATGTAATGTTAATGTCCTATAATTCAAAAGTTGAAGTTTATCCAATACATGTAGTGAACCAAATGGGGTTGTGCCAGGATATCCAAATTCACTGGAAGCCCGTCCTTGCCCGTCCAATCAGAAATTAATGAATTGTTCAATTGTATTAAAGAATATTATTATTATGCAAATTTGGCATTATTGGTGGGTTTGTACATTTAACAATCGACACACCACACAGCTGTACTAAGGATATATTTACTCGAACCAGAGCATGGGATGGAAACACACCAGGTACAGTTAAAACA
>JAQMYG010000038.1:12231831-12244935 GCA_030014215.1 Clariallabes teugelsi | reverse complement strand
ACACCTATACACACACACACACACACACACACACACACACACACACGCACACACACACGCACGCACACACTTTGAACATTGTATTTGGACTGTGTTAGGAAACTGGAGCAAGTGGAGGAAACCCACCATAGGGGAGGCTGATGATAGGTAAGGGAATCAGTGGGCGGGAGTGTGCTTTTTAGGTCCAGTTTAATGGCACTCGGGGCAGCACTGGCAAAGGTTTTTCCATGTCGAGCCCCGGCCAGTGAAAGCAATCTCTAATCTTCTTTGCTGAAACAGGCAAAGAAACAGGTGAGAGAAAAAAACTGCCTCACCTTCTGCTTTTGCATCTGCATGGTCGTTCGGGTCTGGGCCAGCCTTGAGGGTTGGAGGACACTACGTTTTGTCACTTGATTTTTTTCTTTCCTCTCCTCCTTGGTGGCAGCAACCTGGCTTGGTCTTTCCCTAAAACAAGAGGTACAGGGAGGGTACACCTGCAGTCATGATTCAGGTTGCAGGAATTTTCTGGTAAGAGAGAGACTGCAGCATGGTATTATTTCTTCTATTAGTTGGTCATAGTCATCCACTTCCTCTGCCGAGTGTGCAAAGTAGGCTCGCTAAGCATCTCCCATGTGAAGAGGAATAATGATGCCACTCCAATTTCGCCTTGGCCATCCTTCCTGCTCCGCTGACCTCTCGAACATCTGGAGAAAGTCTCAATGTTGTCACGAGGAGTGAGTTTGGTTAAGAGGTGCATGGGTCATTGCATGAGTCATGAAGCAGCACTTCCCTTCCTTCACACTGTTGTAGGCATGTAAGCTGTGCTGTGGTCACCTGGAGTTCCAGAGTAAGCTGCTGTTGTAACAGCATCTGTTGATATTCATTTAAAGCAAATGTCCCAGGTATTGTTCCAGGGTGTCCTAAGCATTCTCCAGCAGTGAGTGAAAAACAGATGCCACAAGTCAGATGTTGCAGTGTGAAAAAACAAAAAGTCTTTTATTTTCACTTTTGGTTTTGAAAAAACATGCAAGAGTGAACAAAAAAAAGAGTCACTTCTTTAGGCCTTGTTCACACGGGTGTAAAAAACAAGCGTTTTTCTGGCGTTAGTAGCGTCCGGTGATCGCGGATCAAGCGCGAGGGTTTTCTACACATTTTCTACACAGAGTGTTCACACTGGCTTTGGTGACATGCATTTGACCGGCTGCACGTTTATACAGCGTCAAAAAAACGTTGCATGCAGCTTTTTCTTGGCGTTCAAATCCCAACGAACGCAAGGAAAACGCTTCTAGTGCGTTTTCTTCGTGTTCATTTTAGCGCATCGGAGGACCGGATATATCCCATGATCCTACATGCTATACATTGGGAAATGCGGGGGAAAAAGCAAAATAAAATGTCGGAGGATCAAAAGTGGAAACCATCCGACAGTAATTGAAAAACTTGCGGAAAATTTTCGCATTTCTTCATAAACCACAAAAAAAACTTCCTTTAATCCGACGTTGTGCAGTCAGAGTGTGAACCCAGTAGCGGCGGCGATTTTTTTCTCTCTCCCCACGTCGCTGTATTATGAGAATTTTTAAAACAAGAGGATTAATGTCTAATATAGCAAAATGGTCCATATTAAAAGGAGGCACCTCAAATAAAACGAAAATTCAAATTCAAATTCAAATTCAAATTTTATTTGTCACATACACAGTCATACACAGTACGATATGCAGTGAAATGCTTAGACGACTGCTCGATACCTCGATACTCGATAAAAGGGCTTTCATATCCAGTTCCTGACACTGACATTGGTTCCTGGTTGGAGTATGGTGGAGTGGTGACTCTTGTGCCTGTTTAAGATCTTGAGTCTTTTCCTGGCTTAGGCTGTAGAATTTGAAAATATGTATGAGTGTGAATTATCATACACGTTGTTTAAATCCATAGATAATTAAACTATAATATTATCTGTATTTATCACCAACAACCCCTTAAATGCTTTTAATCCCAAAGTTACTTCCAGTCATCTTTATTTCTGCTAAAGTTTTAGAATCCTTTGCAATTTTCCAAAACCACAATTACAAAAATTAAATTTTAATTAATAGTACTATTAGCAAAATAAAAAAAAAAAAATCACTGGTTGCTTTTTTCAGCAAATTATGTTGTATAGCTTGTTATACTTGTTATGCAAGTTATGCAAAGGAAAGCTTTCCAGGACTTGGCATCTTGAGTCTGCACTCAAGACTGATTTTGTTCATTTGGGCAAAGACATCATGTTTGCAGGTTTGTTTGTACACAGAGGAATTCCTTTTAACCCAAGGTCTGATTGCATGAGTCTATCTCTCCTTTTTTCTTAAGGAAAACTGTTGACCCATCTTTTTTCTCTTGTTTGTTCTAGTTATCTTGTTTAATATGATTTCATGTGTTTATTTAACATTTTTGAAATTATTTATTCATTGTCGGATCTTTGTAACCTTTCATAAGTCTTTTCAAAGGTAAAATCTTTAGGACAGATTATTTAAAATGTTGTACTACTGATTGTAAGGTCATGAGTTTAAATCCAGCACTGCCATTTGAACCTTTGAGCAAAGCTTTAACGTTGTGGAAATAAGATAAATATATATTGATTTGCGAATGGACAACTCCCAAAATGCAACAAATGTAAATGTATATATAATGTATAATTTAAGTGATAACAGAAACGTATCTTTGACCATTCTATGATGATCAATCCCCTTATAGGAGATCAAGGCAAAACTCAAAATGAGTCTTGATAAATGTACCAGGTTCTTAGCACAATCACCTAGAAAACCAGCAAAAACAACAACAACTATAATTTGAACATGTTTGAATTTTCATGTGTTCATCCATTCTATCCAATCTCTTATGGGTGCATTTGGATTGTTTTACTCTTTTTTTTATTTACAATGCAACAAAATTTTGCCCAAATCATAGACTGCATAAGCAATATACAGTCTAAGTAGAGTAGCATGTTTTTCCTTCCCAACTTCTAAACGTCATCAATAGACTCCATTGTTCCCTTAGACCTCTCTGAATGAAAGAGAACAAAAGATGAAACTTTTGTTTTTCTGGTTCTCTGTCTTTTGTGGCGTTTCCTCCTTTGAAGTTCTGCCATTTTACGTCTTATGCATGACATCTTTTGAAAGCTCAGTTAATAAAGATAGAGTCTGGTTCATGGAATATAATTGCCTTTTTTATTTCACATAGTCACACAGGATTGCTGGATGAATTATATGTGTCATATTTGGCATGATAATGTGCTAGAGTACTTATTAACACTGCATTGTGTAGGCGGTGATTGTCAGAGTGGTGACACTTGTTTCAAGAGTTTTGGATTCTCTCATTCCTCTACATTGGTTATGTCAGTGGCAGATTCAGAGAGGAGTGATCGATCCCCCTGGTGCCCCTGGGAACAAAAAGCATACTACAAAGGTGCACTTGTGATACACTGTGATAAAATGCCCATTTAAGTTTCCCCACAGTATAACAAATGTGATAAAATGCCCTTTAATATGCCCCCACAGTAAAGTAAATATGATAAAATGCCCTCTAAGGTGGCCTTACTGTAAAGTAAACATGATAAAGTGACATCTAAGGTCTGCACAAAGAAGAAAACATATCAAAGTTCTGTAATGGCCATATTCATTTTAAATAAATTAGGTAGTGCTCGAAAATATCTTTTTATGTGACAGTACAGAATGAAGTGCCCTGTTAAATGCCCCCACAAGCAAAAAGCAAGAGATAAAGTGACCTTTAGATGAAGATGTAATGGAGTGCACCAGCGAAGGACCTGGGATAAAAAATAAAATAAAGAAAAACATTTTGACGTATCCTTACAATGAAGAATATGAGTTACTATGTCCTATAAAATGTTGTTACAAAGAACTAACTGGCCATTATGGTAAAAAGTAATGTATTATTTATGGAGGCAGATCAACAGTAAAGCACCAACAAAACCTTCTTTTTGTAGCTGTAGCTGTAGTTGCTTCAGAACTTACTATTGCGCTCAGCCACACCTTCTTTAGATTGTTATATATTTTTAGATTTATATTGCCCCTGTCACCAGCAGCAAACTTTCCCAGTTATTGTGAGAGCACTGAATACTTACCACTGATTCACTATGAAACATGCTGTTGATCCCTATAAATGAGCATCACATAAAAATATAAATCAAATAATAATAATAATAATAATAATAATAATTAATAAATAAATAAAAACACAACAGCAATTTAACCAAATATTTTAGCAAGAAGCAGCCAACATGGTAACAACAACAACAACAAAAAAGGTAGAAAATGTTATAAACTTAAGGGACCATGACTGTGGTCGGATGTTGTGTGAAAGGTTATGCATGTAATCTAACTCTCAAAAACAATGTTTTCCCAGAATTGTCCTGATAGTGGGTGTCATTGCAATGTTCTTCCAACTATATTACAACATCTATCCACCTTTAAGATTTCTGATAAGTTAGACACACACCTGATAAGTTAGACACACCTGTAGTCACTCACTAACAATATGCTAAATGGACAATGAATCTATTTATTTATTGTCCTTTTTTGCCCTTGCCCCTCAGACAACCTGCGGCCATTGTTGTGTCATTATCATGGTTTTTGACATTGTTGGTTTTATCAGCTATGTGTCAAAGACAGTACTCCAAATGCGATAATATCCATTTATAAAACACACAAGGCTTAAGTGCCATACTTTTCCCCCTCTTCATTGATAAGTGATAAATATTAATTTCAATCATGGAGTAGATTTAGTAGGGATTGTTTTCCACCATGTGTGTCAGAGACAAGCTGAAATTTTATATGTACATTAACAGAAGGAAGAAAGACCCTGCTGTGGCCAGGTCTTTATATATATATTTTTTATATAATAGTTTTATTTTTTTGTGTGTGTATGCAGAGAAAGAAATATAACAATGCAAAAAGAAATATGAGATATAAAGACCATTGACAATGTAAGGATACAGTAGAATAGACGAGATATCATCTCGCTTCCTTTCTCTGTGTCTGCGTGTACATGTAATATGCTACGATCTTTTCCTGTGAGTCCCTCTGTGCTGGGGTCTGCTTTTGGCCAGCTGGAAATGTAATAAGAGCAAGCCTTTGGGCAGGATGCATAATGTTGTTTCCACTCTCTCTCTCTCTCTCTCTCTCTCTCTCTCTCTCATCTATAGCAGGCTCATAAAGCATCTGCAGGACTTGAGCCAATTTCATCAGCACCTCTCCTCTCTTTTACTTACTCTTCTCCAGGCTTCTGTCTTACAGTAATAAGTGGTCACAATAAGCACTGTGTTGTTTCTCCTTCTACCACCTGTGGTCATTGCATCTCTCTCTGTCCACTTACCTGCCTTTCCCTTTCTCTTCCCCTGGGTAGGAAGCAAACTTTTTTCTCTTATTCGACTATCTACTCCTTCCTTCTACTTGTGTCCTCTCCAGTTTCTCCTGAGTAAATATTGAACTAGAGCACATCTGTGGCTCATTCCCCTGCAGTGTCATTGTCATGTTCATGCAACTGTGCCATTACGTTAATGGTACCTTACAGCTAAATTTTTTTATTTGCTTATATTTATTATATATTATATATTATTATATTTGTTATTGCTAAGTGTGCTGAAAGAGTAGATGTCCTGTCTCTAAAAACTTTGCATAGTTGCAATAGTGAGATCTTTAATTTATAAATTTAGTTTAAATTTCAAAACATTATATATATATATATATATACTGTATATATTCACCAATTAGCCATAACATTAACAGAACATAACATTAACACTTTAACATTGATTATCAAGCATATACAGTGAAACATTGGATTGCGAGTAACGCGGTTTGCGGTAATTTTTCAATTAATTTTGACTTGGAAAACGAACAAGTCTTGGTTTACGAGTACCAAGTACTCTCTTGTACTGCGGAATTGTGGGTAGTCGTCCCCTGCTGGGTCTTAGTGCGCGTCTCTTACTGGTATAATCAACATCCATGCACACGTGTACTGTTTACTTTAACACTGTGACCACGTGTGTGTGCATAAAACATATTTTATTTTGTGTCTGTATGCGTGTGTGTACAGCATGCGTGATGAATAAAGCAAAAGCAAGTCTCATTAGAGAGGTTAAAAATCCATTTTCTCTCTCTGTATCAGTCTGCTCTTTGTGTCTGTGTGACACACAGACACACAGACACACACACTCTTTCTTTCTGCTCTACACAGAAACACTGCTCTGTCGCGATTCATTTCAACGGTAAAGTGCAGGTTAATTTGTTTCATTTTTACTTTACAGCAGTGATTCCATTAGTGGTTAGTGTGTTGAGGGGGAGGGGCTCCTTGCTTTAGCTTCACACACACACACAGCTCCTGGGAGCACAGACGGAAACACTTATCTGTCGGGGTTTATTTTTACTTCTTTTTTAAGGTAAAGTGCAGGTTAATTTGTCTTATTTTTACTTTATATTTTGTGTTAATTATTTTTATGTATTTATATTTTGGGGCTGTGGAACGAATAATTTGAGTTTTCATTATTTCTTATGGGAAATTTGGTTTGGAGTGTTTTGAAATATGAGTTATGATCGTAATCCAAGGTTCCACTGTACTATTAAACTGGTGATACAATCATGGGCAAGGATCAAGACTCACCCATCCCCAGAGGAACAAATGGCTAGTCTGTCTTTTCCAATCCCATTTTTTAACGCCCCCCCCCAACTTGTCTGAAATTAACAAGTAGTCACACAAATATGACATGTTTTAACCCAGACAGCTTAACTAAGATGTATCGATATGCACACACATGCCTTTTCAGAGGACAGATGTGTTTACATTAGAATCAGATAAAGGTCACTTGTAATTACAAACCGGAACCGTTGTGAGAGACAAAAAGAATAAGAAAAAAAACACACACACAAAAAAAAAAACAGAATTTAATACTGTGGCTAGTAATGGGAATGTAGCCATAGGTTACAATAGCTATATTAGCTATAGCTTTAAAAATCATTGTTACATTTTCATGCAATAACTCCTTTGTCATTGTATTTTAATGATGATACCTCTCAAACTAATTATACATAAGAGACCCTCAGCGTGCATTAATGTTCATTTGTTAAATTTGACTGCTCCTTTTTCAATGTACAGGACTAGGCCTGACACAGAATATGAAGAATAAGAGAAATTAAATATTATATTGTAAGAGCAGGGATGAGTTTTAGCTCTGTAAGCAAATACTAGTTTATCAGTAATAGACAAGTTTATTGTTAGAAATACCACATAGAGGTAATCTAGCTGCTTGCATGCATATAAAGTGAGAATTCTTTTCAAAAATCAGCATTTTGTAATCTGTTGTAAAGCAGCATGTATAGCTCTATAGCTCAATAATGAAACTATTAGGGTCAAGCAATGCATTATATCATAATACATTGATGGCATAATAAAAATGATGTTAACTGTTACACACACAGAGTTAAAGTGAGGCAGACTTGCAAGAGCATTTGTGGGAGGCTTTTTGAGGCTGATAATGACAAGGGAGCTGAAACTCTCAGTAGTGTCCAAGAATGTGTCTGGGATTCAGTGTCCAAAAATTGCCAATGTGTGTGTGTATGTTTATGTGTTTACGCAGCACTAGTTATGACAGAATTCAGAAGTTTCATTCAGCTTTAAAGGACAATAAAAATAAGGAGGAATTCCTGTTGGAGCTGTCATGAGTGGGATTGAACAATCTGTCACACACACCTCCTACACTTTCCTTTTAGTTATCCTGCATTTCTTTACTACTTTGTTATTATCTAGTCCCCTGAATTTAAAATTTGTGAAATGCAGGCCCTATAAATGCACAAACTTTAAGCATTACCTGCTCCACAAAAGCGAGACCTAACCAGTAGTATTCATTTGGTTCCCTTAATGGTCTGTGGTCTACGGACAGCAATTGTGTGGTTGTGAGATTGTATGTGTGTGTGTGTGTGTGTGTGTGTGTGTGCGTGCGCAAGAGTTTAACTGAGAGCAGTGTACACCTGGCTGCCCATAAGCCTGAGGAATCAGTCTCAGCTAAGAGGATTGTGTGTGAGAGAGTGAGCATGTGAGGGAGGATGAGGTGGGTGGAAGAGGTGAAACAAGAGTGATGAAGAGTGACAGAGAGCAAACGAGGTAGTGATGAAGAGCGCTTGAGGCAGGCAGGAGATGGCAAAGTACAAAATGAGATCAGTTCAGCGCTGTAGGTGGCCATTTTAACAGCTCTTATTTTTCTGCATATGTGTGGGTGAAAGATGTACCAAAGGCATGTTTTACATCCATGCTTAATAATTGTGCCTCTCAGTGTTGTTACAGCATCCTGCAACCTGCATCCTGGACCCCTTATAATAAAAAAAATAGACATTACAGCAAAGTTGAAAGTCTAGGCTGCGCTGTGTGGGATAAGGACAGCTTTATTTAATTTGCTGTGACTCACCAGATTTCCATTCAGTCTTCTCAAAATGATTAGTTATTCTCTCTCTTCCGTGATCTGATGTCACTCTGACGCCCTCGCTCAGCAATTATTCTGTGTACATTTATGTCCTTTTGAAACTATATTTATGAGAAGTGCTTGTATTGCATACTTGAAATGCTAAACATTATTTGGCAGTTAGTATTTTACAGTAAATTTTATGCTGGATAACAACTATGGAGGTAAAAACAGTCAGGCTACTTGAAGATGTAGTTAGAAACCTAAAAGTCATAGATAAAGAGACATAAGAGACATAAGCCTAATGAATTCAGTCTGTAATCATATCCCAACAAGCCATACAAGCCAAATATCCATTATGCCCCTTTACCACAGAATTGAACTGTTCAGTGCTTGCTAACAACTTGAATGTTACCTGTGGTTAAACTTCAGTCATAATTTATTTTTAGAGCAGATACTCACACCCAGTACGCTCTATGGCTATGAATACTCTTCATAGCCAGATACCTATTTAAGGCATTTTCTAGTTGTGAACAGTTGCATAGGCTACCTGGACTCATTCAAGGAGGAAATTAGATGTAGCAATGTCATGTCATAGACATGTTGTTGGAATATACATGTAGCATCAAACAGGTAGCTCACAGGTTTTCTGTTTGGAAAACGTTTTTGCTGTTTCAATGTTTATGTAGTTTCCATTCCACCTCATAAAGCATATCATTAGGCGAAGTGGCTACTCCAAATTACCTCATATGTGAATGTATGAATATGTGGTGTCATGCAATGAGCTGGTGTAATGTCGACATTCCTGCCATCATCGCTATAATAAGTCCACAATTCCAGAAGATGACTTTTCCTGTGGTGTGGGCCTGGTTGATCAAAATGTCTTGATAGAAATTGCCTTATCATTATGGACTAGAAAGGCTCTGGATCCAAAATAAAAAGAAAGAAAAAAATTGGTGATACTGGAGGACGAATTAAATTCACATGATTGTAAATCAATTTCATTGGCAATTGAGCATGATGCTAGTTTTTATGTAAAACTCAAGAAAAAAATAATTAATGGTATAGTCTTAGGAAAAGTTGTTTCTTAAAAAGATTCAAGGAAAAGATTATAGAGGAATTCTTCTCTGATAAAAAAAAAAAAAAAAACACTTCTTTAAATGTTTGCCATTACAGCTACTAGATTTGACCTTTTATTTGTTTGTTTGTCTTGTTGTGTGTTAAATCCAGAATTCAGAAAGTAAAGTCTCACCTTATAAATCAAAGGAAAAGTATTATTCATTGACCAGCCACAGTTTATGACCGACCACAAGTGTGATTTTTGGGGATTTGGGGATTTTCAAGCGTTAGTGTTACTTCCACCTGTCAGCAGATTAAATTAAAATATCAATTAAATTAAAAGTGGCCCAATTTAGTCGCACTACATCAATTTGATATAGAATATCTTAGATATAAAATGTCTATGTCTATGTATTGACTTAGTTGAAGACATTAGGAGAAAACAAAGATACTGTGCAGTTTCAATCTTTACATACTACATCTCATTGCTAAAGTATAATGTGCTTCATTAATGGGATTAAATAGGTACTTAGTAAATCATATATTATTAAATAATCCTAACTACTAGGTAGTTATCCTTTGGTCAGTAGGATATAGAACACAAACCAAGCCACGAAGTCCAAGGAATTGTTTGTAGACCTCCGAGACAGGGTTGTATTGAGGCACATATCTGGAGAAGGGTACAGAAAAATTTCTGCAGCATTGAAGGACCAGATGAGCACAGTGGCCTCTATCATCCATAAATGGAAGAAGTTATGAACCTCCAGGACTCTTCCTAGAGCGGGCCGTCTGGCCAAAGTGAGTGATTGGGGGGAAAAGGGCCTTAGTCAGGTAGATGACCAAGAACCTGATGGTTAGTCTAAAAGAGCTCCAGTGTTTCTCTGCGGAGAGAGGAGAACCTTCCAGAAGAAAAAAAATCTTGTAGCATTATACTCAGAAAGACTTCAGGCTGTATTTGGTGCCAATGGTACTTTTAAAAAAAAAGTTTGGTCTAAGAGAACTTATGGTCTGAGAGAACTTATGGTCTGAGGGTCCTTCAGGTGCTTTTTGGCAAACTCCAGGCACCTGTCATGTGCCTTTTACTAAGCAGTCGATTGCGTATTGCCACTCTACCATGCAAACCTGATTGGTGGAGTGCTGCAGAGTTGGTTGCTTATCTGAAAGGCTCTCCTCTCTCCACAGAGAAACACCGGAGCTCTTTCAAAATCACCATAAGGTTCTTGGTCACCTAGACTGAACTTTTTGCATTATTTTTAAATGTATCTCAGGAAACACCCTTTGTTTTCAAGCCTAATATGGATCTTTGTCAGCTGTTGCAGGTCAAGCAGATTAGGGTGTTGTGTTACCACACTCCAACATGGTGGGGTGATTCAATCAGACCAGGAAGTGCATGCTACAATGTGCTTCCCTACTTTCTCCTTACCATATGTGAAACACCCCAAGCATCCACCAGATTTTGTGTCCTTCAAGCTCCTCTTTGGTCGGCAGCCCAAAGAACTGCTTAGTGTGGTGAAGGAGGCCTGGGTGGAGCAGCCATCTCTATTCTGGTCATTGGAGGTCTGTTAACTGGACATGCAACCCAAGGTTGATAAAGTTCCTTCCAGCATCCACCAGAACATGGAGAGAGCACAGGCAGCCCAAAAATGTACCTACAACAGACCAGCCCGGCCTTGTGAATTCAAGCTTAGGGACTGGCTGCTCCTGCTCCTCTCCATTGCTAACTGCAAGTTCCTGGGCTGCTGACAAGGCCCCTACATGATAACTGAGAAAGTAAGACCAGTATGATCTCTTATCTCAGTTTTACCATATTAACTTGTTTAAAAAAGTGGATGAAGTTAGTATATACTGTCTTAGTGCTTGCAGCTAGTCCCCCAAATCCACCCCGGTTTGAGAAATACTAAAGTAATTCCCCATTTCCTTTTATACCCTGACTCCTCCGAAACCATGTGTGCATCAGTAGAATATGCAACAGTAGGGTGAGAGGCCCTTGACATGAAAAAGAACTACTGTATATTACCTATAAGTATTACCTGATTGGGCATCACTTCACTCTCAACATGAACCACACTCTGGTAATGACTAAGGATACCAGTTAATCACACACTGGGTCATATTTCAGGTCTAGCACTATGGCCAGAACACAGCACAGAAATCAAGATGACCTCTCTAGGAGATTGCATTTTGGGCACTGTGAGATTGAAGGTGAGGCAGTGTACTATAGCAGTGGGACTACAGCCTACATGCTTTTCACTCAGCAGCTACTGTAGTGCTAAACATACAATGCTAGTTCAGCACCCCTTTGCTGTGGAAAGGAAAATTCCATGTGGGGCCAGGGTAGAGAAAACAGATGTGGCTGGCAGAGAATAATCACCTGCTCTCATTGAGAAGTTAACACACAAAAAAAGGATGCAGTTCTGCCACCAAGTAAGAAGTATTGAATGGTTTCCTTGTTGGTTTTCCTAGTTATCCCGAATGCCACTGACCTGTTAGACAGCCCACACTTTCAGCACACTTTCCACTTGGGTCTAGATGAGCTCAAATTTCCAAATCACAAATCTCTTATTATCAATTTCTCACTTATGTGTTGTATAAATGTGACCAAATATGATAAGACTATTCAGAACAAACACATAATGTTTTACATTTTAAATAACAAATATAAGTTGGAGGTGCATTGGGAAGACCATTGGTATGCATCATCTTGGAACCTGTGTGAAGCAACAAAGCAAGAATTAGGATTCTCTTGCTCTCTCTTTCTCAAACAGCAATATCTCAAACACAAAAACATTCAACCATAAGCTTGGATAATATGCCACATGTGTAAAGGTTTACATATGGCCTACTGAAGCTGCTGCTTACCATTCATATATGCTCCCCTTACAACATACCCCCACTGCCTGACTCATGCCAGCCCACAAGAGGAACCATGCCAAATTCACCTGTGCCCCCAGTTTGTGGATCACCTACAGATGTAGCCATTAAGAATGCACGTCTCGAGGAAAGGGATCTCACGAGCTGCCGCGGGCAGCAGTGAAGTTCTCAGGCACATGTACCTGTAGGGGGCAGTTGTGTTTTAATCACAGGTTTTGCGTGTCTACTGAAGCCGATAATGTGTTACTCCCTCTCAGGTGCCCATTGACAGCAAGCGACAAAGCTCATAAATGTTTCAAGCTCAAACTGTAAATACTGATATGTATTTATTCTTCATTTTCTCCTTCTTTTGTATAAATAATGATTCTTCTTTGGCTGCACTTTCTCCGTTAATTATTATTATTAGTAGTAGTAGTAGCAGTAGTGCGGTGAATTTATTATTATTATTATTATTATTATTACCTTTGCTTTTGCTATGAATATTAAAAGTGCTACATGATAAAACTTAATGCAAATATATTAATGTCACTGTAAATACTGTGAGCCAGAACAAGGTGGAGCCATCTTTGCCAATCCCTCATTTTCTCTTTGCAAGTGTTTTTGTAAATGAAATGATGTTGTAGCAACCCAGAAAAAAAATAGGTACACATTATGGAGCGTGCAGTGTTAGGTGTAATGTGCTACAAAGTAACGCATTAGAGTACTTGGATTACTTTTTTGATGTAACGAGTAATCTAACGCGTTAGGTCCGCCATTTA
>JAQMYG010000038.1:12185507-12199674 GCA_030014215.1 Clariallabes teugelsi | reverse complement strand
GCATGATGTTAGTATACTTTTAATATATTAACTGATGGTACAATTTTTTGTTAGTATATTTGCAGTGTACTATCGAGGAGTTCAACATATTTGTAATACACTAAAGTGTATTTTTTTTTCACTGGGGATCCCAGTGGTTGTAAATTCTCAAATCTGATTAGTCAGATGTGACTGGATAATTTTCTATAGCAGGATGACTCTTTATAGTAATGTGTACATTGCACAATATTTTTGTTTCCTTATTTCAGAAGGACTTAATATTACAAAATAACTTATGGCTAGTAATAAATCGAGTAAAAGGCATGTTATTTTATTAAATAAATAATGCATAGTTTTTACTGAATAAATATATTATTACTTGACATTTCTGGAAGGAGTCTACAGTGTGTTTACGATCATGTTTGAGTGTTTAGGACAGAGTAGATTTTATTTCATATTAACATCAAGAGGTTAATGATCAATTGATTTTCACTGCTATAATGTAACTCATAATAAGAACTCATTTGTTTCATGAATGTTCCATAGCAAACAAGTGTACAGATAAACAGTCAAATTCATTAAGAAATTATTAAGAAGTTGTCAGCAAATAGCTGTGATGGAAAAACATGCTTTGGGACACTGCGTTATTTTGGGGGTGGGGGGAGGGGGGGGGTCCAGCATGTTACTGTGGTGGTAACATATGAAAGTTGTCTAAAATATTATTCTTTCTGTAATAAATCCATATATTGCCTTTAACATGAATGACCTATGACCTATAAACGACCGTTACCAAGCATATTCCTTGCACTGTTAATGTTTTAGATACGAGCATTTCACAGTGCTATGTGAACTGCTTCCTGTGGCCATCCCTTCTCTGGCTGTCTGTCTAGAAGCTCTAAAATATGGTGAGTACTCAGAAGCAAGATAAGACCTGAAGTGGAATAATGAAAAAATACTGTACCATTAGACAACCCCAATTTATTTATCCCATTTGTCTATATCTTCGCACAGGTTCGTTTAATGATACAGCCAAAACTGAGGCAGAAAACATTTTGGGCTGTAAAATTGACATAGAAGCTAACAGCTGGTAAAAACAACAATGACAAACAACACCAACATTTTTTTTTACATTTTTTTTATTTGATATGAATAAACACATATGTAGAAGGAACAATATAATAAATAGGACATAATTCTGATTGTACCTGCTTGTGATGTGTCTCTTTATGTCTTCCAGTAAAAACACTGGGACATTTGCAGGCTATGAAATTTATTACATGGTGCAAAGAATCCACAATGAACTTCAGAAATCCACCGAAAAAATAACTCAAGACCTGTAAGTTCCTTCTTAAAACATTAACGATTTATAGCATGTTAAGTTAAACAAGGCTTCTCCATTTAATAAATCATCCATTGTGATTATATACGTCATACACTGTTTTTTGTAATGTAATTTGTACTGATATAACCTTTCATCAAATCACTGTTTATTTCCTTGCACAGTCTCCTGAGAGGAGCATTCAGTCCTTACCAGAGGAAATACAACTTTGCCAATCCACAGCATGTTAAAACTTTGAAGAGTACGATAATCAAGTAAGTTTGTTTGACTTTAGAGTCTTTAATACTGTGTCTGTCTATTTTGGTTACATACAGTACGTTCGTATGACAAGTTAGCAAAATAATATGCTGATGTAATGATAAATTGCATTCTAATACTAATTTCTGAGAGTGCATGGTATCAGTACCAGTCACATAATACTATAGCTGCCAACTTTTCAGAATTGTGAGACTGGAGTGAGATTCTGAAAAAACAGACATTGGTTCAGTAAAATTATTTACACACAGCACAGAGAAAATGACAATATTTGCATTGAGTTTAATCATCCATAAAACAATGTATCATTATTTATATCCATAAGAACACTCAAGGGCTGACAGACTTACATTATTGGATTAGTAGCACTGTCACCTCGCACCTCTAGGGTTAGCTTTTCAAATCTCACCTCTGGGATGTGTGGTTGGCTTTTGTATGTTTTTCCATGCTTGATGGGTTTCCTACAGATGATAAAATGTTAAAAAATGAATGACTGGAGAAATATAACAATTATTTCTAGAATTGGTCATATTAAACATCATTTGCATAATCGTGTTATTTATGTGCATAATTCCCTAAAGAATGACAGAGAAAAAGAAAGAGTGCATTTTTTAATTTATTTCATATTAGTCACTGTCTACTAGTAACCTGAATTGTCACCCGGAGTGCAATGTAAGTAATGTGGGCCAAATTCCACAACCCTCAAAAAAACTCCACAGTCAGTGTGCAGAGCAGGAAGAATGTACTTAATATATGCACCACCTATGTATATTACCTACAGAATGTATGCACCTCAATTTTGATTTAAGACTGACTTGAAAAAAGAAAAACAATCATTTACTCATTTTAGGATTATAGATAACGTTCTTCTTTTTTACAGAAAAATAGGAAAGTAATTAAATGGTAGTTGATTCACAGCCTGAAAAATAAAGTACTTAAAGTACTCATAGATTTTACTTTTGTAAAGTTTCCTGGATTCGCTTGTTAACAATTTATCTTGGTGTGGTTTTAAGTGACAGAAGTTGGGCCACACCCCTGTGTCCTTTATCCTGTTGTCTTTTATTTTTTTCAGCTGCGTCCTTTTATCTTTTATTTTGGTTTTCTTTGAGCGTAACAAAGCCAGCTTCAATTTGAGATGAATGAATAGTGTAATGCTAAACGCATTTTAGAATGCATTTGAGGAAAGCTGACAGAATAAACATTTCTGGAATAGATTGGATTAGATTTGAGGACAACTGCTGTTTTATTTTATGCAATTGTAATTGCTTGATTCAAAGCTCAGTAAATAGAAAGTTCACATTGATGCATGAAGTCTGAGTGGAGTCTGAAAATTAAAGAATTTAGTTGAAGTGACTAACTAACAGTGTTCTGTTATTCTGCACAAGCACAAGTTGACTTGAATAAACCATATAATAGCTGACTTTAATAAGACTTTCTGTAAATTTTATTGATTTTATAAATGGCTAAAAGTAAACGATGAAAACTTTTCTTGGCATGTCCTAGCCAGGAAGAGGGGGTCAGAGTGCAGAGTGCAGCCTACAGTACAGCACCCCTGAAGCAGCTGAGGCACAAAAGGCCTTGTGTGTGTCAAAGGTCTCAGTATAGCGCTAGAATTAAAACTCTCAACCAACCAACGAAAACATTAGATAAAACATTGATATTAAATGCATAATTCATTATTTAAATACAATATACAGTTAATTTTGTATTGTTTTTTTGAAGTTTTCTTATATACAGTGGGGTTTATTCTTATTATATTGTGACATCAAAACCAATGTAGAAGTTATTTTAATTATAAGGTATCTTGACAAGGGCATTTCTCTCCTGTTTGTTCTTTTTAGAGTGGCAGATGAGTGGAATCGTTTTATGGAGAAGTTCAGGAGGGAAATGAGTACTATCTTCTTCCCAGATACTGTGGAGGAGTGGATGGAGGAGAACGTTAACCAACACTTCGACAAACTCCACAGCATAGCCAAAGATTTAGAACGCATTGATAAATTCAAAGGACAACCAAAGAACCTAAACGTTGTACAATGAAAACAAACCTCACTTCAACTTAAAATAACTACGGTAATGATTCAGACTAAATATTCTCAATCTGAGCAAGCATAACCGCTTATCCTGTACAGGGTCATTGGAAGCCTGGCGACTATCCCAGGGAACTTGGGGCACAAGGAGGCGTACACCCTGGACGGGGTGGCAGTCCATCACAGCACAACAGGCGCACAAACACACACTCTACACAATTTAACAGCAGTCAGCTTAATCTGCATGTCTTTAGACTGTGGGAGGAGACCCACCAAGCACAGGGAGAACCCTGAGAACACAGAACACAGGGAGAACTCCACACAGATCTGAGGCGATGGAGATGCTAACACACAGTTCTGACCACTTTGCCACCACTTGTTACCACGTAATAGTATATTTATATTTTTATTTATTTTTGTTGTTGTTACTGTATTATTGTTAGCATGGGCTTGCAATGCTAGTTAAGCAAAAGTGTTTTCATCCAGTGTTGCAGATAATACTGAAAAAGTCTTTTCGTCCAGTGTTGCGGATGATATTGAAACATCAATATTATAGTAAAAGTTAACAGCCAACAGGTGAAATACAGAATTACTTACCAGAAATTTGTCAGTTAAAAAATGAGAATTTTTATGCTTGTTCTTCAATTTATTTTATTTTAAACAAACAAATATATGTTTAAACAAGATCTGAAAAATAAAAGGTTCAAGGTGCAACAATAAATTAGAAAATTTAAGGTAAATATACAACAACAATGTTATACATTTAGAAGTGTATCTGACCTCCTAAATATAGTTTCTTTTTGCCTAGAACAGTGATCACAGTGAAATGAAAAAAGGGATTTATATTAATACAATATGATATGGTGAATATTTGACTGTATGTAACCGGGAGACATGTGCAAGGACTTTTTGTTTTGTTTGTTTTTCTTTTTATTGATATACAGTATTGTTGCATGGTGGCTTTCTGTTTGCATGGTGGCTTTTAAGAACTGAAATGTTCTACAGTTAATGTGTAGTATTTTGTTCTGTAATTTTATATTGGGTGTGTATGGTGGGCCTGAAGTGCAAAACAAATTAACAAAACTGAAAACAAAAAAAAACAAAACTGAAAACAAAATAACAAAACCCAAAACAAAATAAATTAAAATACGAAATAACAAATTCAAAACCAAATTAACAAATTAACAAACAAATTAACTCAAGATATACAGGAAGTAGGAACTTGTTTCTCTATCTTTGTTTCTTGTGTGTTCTGCTTCACTTTAAACTATGGTGGCCGTGAAGTACAAAACAAATTAACAAAACTGACTTCAGGGCCACCGTAAGAACTCCATATTTGAAACCACAATAATGTTTGCTGTGTTTCCTGTTTATCTTGAGTGACAGATGTCTCGTCCAATCAGCGGTAAGAATTCCATTCGCAAACTATACCTACCTTTCCGGTTTGTATCTGACTGGCCGAGAAGTGCAATACAAATTAACAAAGCGGAAAACAAATTAACAAATTCAAAACCAAATTAACAAATCCGAAAACAAAATTTGTTACCACAATTCTCTGCTCCCTGCATGCTTCATACACTCCTGTAGCTGCCTGCATGCTACTGTAACAGCATTACCAACATACTGCACAAGACCTGCTTATCAAAACAATTTCCTGGAAACTATCCCCCAGATCCAGAAGCTCTTTCGCTATCTCAAAGATCATCAATCCACATCCCAAAATGCACAGTTAGACTGCTCTTACCTTCCACTATGGGGAGCATCAACACCTTTTTTTACACCTCTTGAATCTAATACTTTCATGTCCATCAAACCCACCGTCCTGCCCTCCTTCTTCCTGGCTCATTGATGGCAGTCAACCCTTCACAGTGCACAAAGAATTGAAAGCCTGATGATGTGGGAAGGACCTACAGTACCTGGTGGACTAGGAAGGTTATTGTCCTGAGGGATGAGTTTCTTCCAGATTCATTTTGGATCCCTCTCTCATTATTCATGTTCGCAGATGGCATCTTGAGGCACCTTCTAGAACCTTTTCTCTAGAAAGGATTGTGAGTTCTGAAATACCCTTAAAAATTGACTGCACTCGCAATGCCTACTTCCAACTTGCATTGAAAATGATGCTAAAGTTACATTCGTAGGCTGTTTTTTGTAGAAATATGTGAGACTAACAAAAAACACAAAACATCACCACTTTTTTCCCCTTGGGATATTCCCTTCCATCCTACAGCAACAGCATTCTTATTCAGGGCACTCTAGTATGTACTAGACACATGTGAGAGGGACTTTTGGGAATGCATTGAAGTCACACAAATACACAGCATATCACTGCATATCACAGAAAAAAATTCAGAATGAAAAATTAGGTCATATACACATTCAGGAGGTCATTTCAGGGCAGCAGCAGCGACAGTTATTTCAGAAGTAGATAATAAATGACTGAAAATGTATTAAGGTAAATAGAAATGCTATGGATACACTGAAATGTATGCTTGCCCCTGTTATTTGCTAAATAACTTTCCTTAATGGGCTTAAATAAAATAATCTTGGCAAAAATTTGAATAAATAATAACAATAATTTAAATATTTAACATGAAGAGAGAAAACATGTCTGAAACATTCTGAATCAGGTTAAACATGCTATAACTTAGATTAGTAGCACTTTGTTGCAATACTAGAGAGAAATATTAATATATAAGTATATTGCTGTTTTCTTTAACTTTTCTTGAGTAATGAGGACATCGAATGTGGACATTGAATAATTTTTCATAGAATTAGGTGTATTTATTGCTTGGCTAAAAGGCATGAAATTTATATAATTTATAAACTTAATTTATAAATTTATTTAAATAATATAATTTATATAACCACTGTGGCACTCTTGCTTGCTCATAGTGACAAATTGACAAAACAATAAAGCTAAATATTTTAATTTATTTGAAATATACTGTATATATGTGGGATTTTTATTTCTCTTCAACTGAACAATCAATATTGGTAAAAGAACATACAAATAAACATATAAATACAAATAAAATAGAAATGAACTGAATTGCAAATATGAAATGTATTTTAAAAATGTGAAATATACTTTAAATGCAGGATAATTATGTGGCATTACATTATGTTCTTTCATATCACACTTAAATTTAAAGGGCAAATAATACAATTCTAAAATTGTCTGTTTCATTAACCATAGCTTGTTCATATTGGGAGAGATGCTCTTACAAACATGGGATGTAGGAAGGTTCCCTAGTTTATTCCCAGTAAAAGAGGTGTGTAAACACTAATCAATATCCCGAGTCGAATGAGAGTTTATTTCAGTTACTGTGGTCTTCCTTTTAGCTAGAATCAGTGAAGATTCTATTCTGACCTCTTTCATTAACCTGGTGCACATACAACTACAGCTTATTGAACTTTTTTTTTGTTTGTTTTTCAAAGATTCCTCTACAGAAAATTCCAGATGAACTGTTTCTGAAATATTTAAATCAACACATCTGGATCCAACAAACAAGCCATAAAATTAAGCTCACTCTTTTCCCCATTCTCATGTTTTCAGGGGAACATTAACTGAAGGTCTTGATGTGTATATACAGTACATTGCTTTATTCATTGATTGGCTAATTAAATAAAAGTAATAATCAACGGCCATGGTCAGATTGAAGCATGAATGAGGAAGAATACAAGAGAATTCTGTAGCTCAGATTTAAAAATCCTTGTTGGTTTGTTGTCTTCTTAGTGGGATTTACGTATATCTGTTAATATTTTCATTTTATGATAAATGACTCAACACACTCAGTCTCACAGACACATTATATGCATTTCACATGATCTACAACATATAAATCCATCAAAACTTTTCTCATACATCTTCATTCTGGTCTGCCTCCTCTACTCACCTCAGATAAGATCTTGGCTGGTTGAGTAATTAAACCTGTGCTGAATTATTCATAGCTCATGGCTTTCCAGATTACATTGTGCCATCATATGAGAGTATGGAAGTCACTGCACAGGTGTGCAAAAAAAGAAATTACCCATCATCTATGAATATGCAGATTACCTATGGGGCAAAAAGAACTACTGCGCTCTTTATTCGCCATCTTCCTGTGAGGGATATGATGCAGTAAATTACAAAAGAAAGAAGACGAAAAAAGTATGTTTTCTATTCCCTATTAAAAAATAATGAAACACAGATAAAGAGAAATTGCTTTTATTATATTTTGGAATTAAAACGCACGGACACACACACGCACAGAGAAGGGCACAGAGAGGTGAATCAAAAACAGTAGTCTCTTATGAGATTAGAACTACAATTCTATTAATGATTATGTCATAAATCATGTTCTCTAAATGAGAGAGGCTTGAGCAGCCTATTCTGTCACGCATAACAGTGGCTTCTATTGGGTTAAAATTTCTGGGTACTATGGGAACGCCAAGTAGCCTAATTTCCATATCAACTGTGGAACGAAACCGGAAAACCAGAAGGAAACCCACCAAGCACAGGGAGAACATGCAAACTCCATGCTCACAGAGGCGGGAATCGAATCTGGCCTGGAATCGAACCCAGACCCTGGCGGTGTAAGGCGACAGTGCTAACCACTAAGCCACCAAGCTAACCAGCAGCATATTTTACAATTTAGCAAATTTCTCCAGATCCTCTTGTGTGTCATTATTTGTTTCTGATTTAGTTTCCAATGGTTACCTCCTACAAGGTGCAAGGAGAAGAATTTCTCAGCTCAGAAGAAAACTACTTCTGTTAATATGTTAACATGCCATAAAGCTCAAAGAAATCCAGGAACATGTCTTAGCAGACCATACACCATTTAAAAATGCCCACAAGGTCAGTATGGCAACCAATGCTTGAGTCTTGACCATAGACTGTATTGTATTGAGTTACCAATAGTTTTTCTGAAGAATGAAGGTGAGGCTCAAACTTTTTTGACCTTAGGGGTGCTGCTGTGTCTGGCACTTGGATGTTAGTGGAAGATCCTTTGATGGCCCATGTCGTATCCTGTATGGGTTATTGTTTGGCCATATGATCCATACTTACATGCCGAGGACATGGTAACATGCTGGGAGAAGACAGTGTGGAGTCTGATGGCAGTAAAAAAAAAAAAAAAACATCTGTTATAGCATTCCATAACACCCTGGTGAAATGAGCTTAGAGGGGTTGCATATAATTGTTCAAGAACTTCTCTAGTTTTTGATCACAACTGGTGAGTCAGTCTTGTACAGGCATTGGCTTGTCTAATCAACAAGTCCAGTCAAATATTTAGCTGGCACGGAAGGCCCATTTGTTACATTCATACCACTGTTTAGTCAGATTGAGGCTACCAACAAGACTAGATGCCTAATGGCCTGCAGACACAAAATGACACATTTGACAAATATGCATGAAGACATCCTAGACAAATAATTTTCTTTACATTTCTTCTTTCAGCATTCTACATGAACCACAATGTATCATGGGTTTTCTGTGTACGCAAGCTCTTTGATTTTGCTTTAATGAACTGTATAGCATGTGTTCCAAATTAGCTTAATGACATGCCCACAATTAACAATTTCCTGCCAAGCTGCTAGAAGACACCCTCTTCCATTTTGATCATCTTCTTCTGATGTCATTCCAGCCTTTTGTCCCCATTATATCCAAGTACAGTATATGGATACATTATTTTATTACAAATTCCTACCATATGCCAGTCCCTAACAGCATGTCTGGGTCATTTATATTAAACCAAGTTACTTGTCTCACCTCACTTTGTCCAACTAAGTTAAAAGTTGCCCTTATTATTTCTCCCAGTTTGTTCACCTGTCAATTCCAAACACCTGCCAATTCAAAGACATTTTCAGTCTAGTACAGTAATGGTTTTGACCAATTTTAGAAGAATATTTTTGTTTGTTACACCACACAATGACCTATAAACCATTCATTATTAAAGGACCATCTAACATAAGGCATGAGCCAGTGAGAAACAGGTGTAGATGATGACAGATGATCAGGCTGGAGATAAATATACTGATGAGGCTGAATGCTGAGTGGGTGGAACAGACAAGAGGGGAAATAAGGTTGCTGTTGAGGTTCTTAAATAAACAACACATTTTTAAATGTATTTGTAGGCACTTTGCCACCTGTCACAGTAAAACATTGTTCCCATCCCTGCAATTTAATCTACATGTTTCATTTATGAAGCAATGAGGAGTGGCCCAAGACCTATAATTATATAAGAATTGTGTGAGCAGCTGAGAAAAGTATAGTACACTAATAGTACACTACTATATTGACTTTAGTAAAGTATCTGGTTTAAATCTCTGCACACTCATTTATACTTCTGAGACAGTTATATGATTACCATAGTCCGACAGTGTGCATTTACACTCATCAAACATAAAATGAAACTACAGGTAGATGTAGTTAATAACAATAATTACCCCATTACACTGACACTTGTCAAGCAAATCTCAAAATTGATATGTTGAAAAATGAACAAAATAGGCAAGTACTGTATGCCTCATTGTTTGACATTACAGGAAAATCAACTGTAACTGTTAAAATACTGTGCCAGAGCAATAGGAGGTATTTTGTGGTGTTCCCTGTATGCAGTACTTGGTATCAACTAAATTTCATTTATGAAAAGAAAAATGGTAAATAGGTAATGGGCACCCAAGGCTCACTGAGGCGACTTGCCTCACATGTGGACACTTGCTCTAATGCGATTAAATGTGGCATAAGACAATAAATGCTACCAAAGATAATGTTAAAAGAAAATCATACCGTTTAATTTTTTTGAGTTATTTTTGCTTAAATATAGGATCCTATATGAGCATATTTATGCTTTTTATTACTGATGATACAATTTGCTGAACGGTGTACAAAAAATATATATTTCTCAATAGAACAAATAGTGATACAAGTTAGCAAATTTTTTCAGTGTAACATATCTACTAGTTGCATTCTTTCCGACTAATTACTTACATTAGAAACATAGTTGATAGATTTCTTATTTTGACCAATTGAACTTGGACATAGTGCGGCCCACTGCAAAAAAAGGTTGAGAACCACTGATCTATAGCGTCGAATGCAGCACTAAGATCCAGTAAGACTAGTATTAAGATGCAGCCTTGGTCTGAAGTTAAAAACAAGTCATTTGCAATTTTAACTAGTGCAGTTTCTGTGCTATGATGAGGCCTGAAACCTGACTGAAATTCTTCAAGGATGTTGTTTTCCTGCAAGAATGTGCATACTTGAGCTGATACTACCTTTTCTAATATTTTTTATATCAAAGGAAGGTTTGAAATCAGTCTGTAATTTGTTATTTTTATTCAGGTCTAAATTAGATTTTTTAAGAAGAAGCTTAATAACTGCCAACTTGAAAGATTTAGGGACGTAACCTAGATATAATGAGGAATTAATAATGTTTAGAAGCGGCTCTCCAATCGTATGCATCACTTCTTTTAAAAATCTGGTTGGGATTGGATCTTACAAGCACGTTGTTGATTTAGCCGAGGTTATAAGTTTATACAGCTCTTCCTGTCCTATACCTGTAAGGCAATGAAAATTTAATTGTGAAGCTTTAGACTGGACTGGATCATGAGATGCTGTAAGAGGTTGATCTTCCATTATTTTCTTCCTGATACTATCAGTTTTTTTCATTGAAGAAGTCCATAAAGTCTTCACTTCTAAACTGTGATGGGATACTCTCTGCAGACATCATAGGTTTTGCTAGGCAAGCCACTGTACTAAATAAGAACCTGGGATTGTTTTGGTTTCTTTCTATCAGTCAGCTCAGATGCTCAGCCCTAGCAGCTTTTAGAGCCTGTCTATAGCTGCACATACTATCTTTATACGCAATTTGAAAAACTTCTAATTTAGTTTTTCTCCACTTTCACTTGAGGTTACGGGTTGCTCTCTTTAGGGCGCGAGTATGTCTATTATACCATGGTGCAAGTGTTTTATCTCTGACTTTTTTTAATCTGATGGGAGAAACAGTGTCTAATGTACTGGTAAAAATAGTGCCCATGCTGTTATGTGAGTTTTATATCAGAATAAGGATTATATAAGACTTAATAACTCACCCATGGTAAGAAAAAACTCCTCCCACTGTCCAGAACATTCTGTACCCGTTATTTTAGTACTGTACCTTCAGTTTAGTTGTACCTTAAAAGGTAAAAAAATATTTTTAAAAAACGGTCTTTTCCATGCCATTAAGGGTATATTTATTAAAAAGGTACAGATCTGTTCTTCAAGAAATTTTCCCACTGTGTACCTTTTTTTTTCTAAAAGTATGCTATACACTGGTTGTGGTATGAATCAACAATGGGGAAGCAAAAAAAATAAGCAGGCAATTAACACCTTCTGTGTTTTGTTAATGTTGTCACTGTTGCTATTTTTAATTTTGTGTAATCGCTAGAGACAGTTGCTTGAGAAAATCCAAGCAGACTAGCAGTTTAAAAAAATACCTGGCAACATGACCATTCCAAATCGGCCACTTGATTTGTTGATTTGATTAATACTATGTAATGGGGCGACATGGATTTATGGTCTTGTTGTTTAAATGTTTGTTTTTCAGGTTCCTTTCACTGCCAAATAAATTGGTCAAAACTGACCGGTAGGATTTATTTATTTATTGAAAACAAAAGCCCAAATGTACACAAGGAAAACGTAACTACAGTTTATCGCATGTATAATGCTTGAACCATACACTGTATGAGCATATTTACAATTTTAAAGTAGCCCTGTCATCATTTCTACGACCCCCACATTTCCCCTGATTTTTCTCAGGAACACCATCAGCCGATTTGCCTGTGTACACTTGCATGTTCCAGGCATAACATGTCTTCGCACAACATGCTGCCCATATCTTTATACCATAGATGGTTTGTTTGGCATATACTGCTTAAATGGGCACCGTCCCCTAAACCCGTCAAGATACTCATTACAGTTTTTAAACGAGTTCTGTCAAACTTCCCAGCTTGTCTCACTGACTTCGGGCTAGTCTTGTGTGATGGTCATCAAAGTGAATAGAACAGCATATGGAAGGTCTGCAAAAAATTGCCTGACTAGTGTCCGCAGCCCATAAGCTGGATGCAGATTTGTTAGGGGATCTTTAAACACCACGCAAAATCAACACACCCACGTAGTCTTCAATATTCACCGGGTCTACCTCTTTCCAGGTGTTTCCGTAAACCCTTCTCGCGTCCAGGTTCATCACTTTCATGACAATGGATATAATGGAGTTTGTGAGAAAAAATTTAAAACAAGACTTGATATCGTCCACTCTGGATATGGCAAATCGGGTTAGGGTTAGGTTCTCTTTTTGGATGAAAGAAGACCACAACTTTAGCTGGGTCCTCTTCCTCATCAGTGTCAGAGTCTTCCTCCTCCGGGTTATACTGTACTCTGTGTCATCCTCAAAAGCTGTATAAAAAATACTTTCCCTCCTCTAAAGCCTCCTGTCAACTTGGCTTCTCTCCTCCTGTTCCCTTTCAAAAGCTACACTCAATGCTGCGTGAAAACACTATGGGAACATCTTTTTGTGTTGCCGGTTGTGAAGCATGTGTGTATCAAACACGCCAAATTTTGGCATATATAACCTCGGTCAGGTGACGTCATCTGATGAAGTGCACCTGCAGGTTATAAATAGGAGTGAACCGGAAACATTCCTCAGATCTTTTTGTCTTCAGACTTTCATCTTCCCTGGTGGGAAAAGCTTTTCAGGCAGCAGGTCAGGCTGGTGCTGCACTGCACACCATGGCAGTTTTGCAGACTTACCAGGCTGACCTGCTGAAAGACTTGAGCACTGGGGGGGCCGTTGATGATAGGGCGTTTTTGGAATTACGCCGAGCCACAGACCTGTCTCTTCGTGCAACCAAGCAGATGGCCCATGCTATCGGCCGTTCTATGGCTGCGATGTTGTCCGCGGAGAGGCACCTGTGGTTAAATCTCTCGGGCATCAAGGATAAGGATCGTGCGGTCCTCCTTGATGCCCCCATCTCGCCTTCCGGCCTGTTTGGCGACGCCGTTAATTCTGTCGCCACTAGGTTTCGGGAGGCGAAATTATACGAGACCAGGTCTGACTCTTGCGAGGCGCGAAGCGCAGAAGGAGAGTGTTATGAGCCGGGCACTCCCT
Source organism: Clariallabes teugelsi (assembly GCA_030014215.1). Taxonomy (NCBI): domain Eukaryota; kingdom Metazoa; phylum Chordata; class Actinopteri; order Siluriformes; family Clariidae; genus Clariallabes; species Clariallabes teugelsi. The sequence goes on along the minus strand of JAQMYG010000038.1, from coordinate 12,185,950 downwards.
CGTAAAGATTGGGGTACGACTCGCCACGCTTCGCGATCCGCCTCAAAGAGAAGCCCTGAGGCTCAAGGACCGTGGGGGTGGCTCCCGCCGGGGAGGGGCGCGTAGAAACCCTTTCGAGGATGAAGTGTTCTCCATGACACCCCCAGGAGTGTTCATGCTCCGCCACCACTGGTGTTTCGGGCAACACTGGTCTCCAACGAAATGTTAGTTCTTCGGTCTTTTCCTGCCATGTTTCAGGATGCCGAACATCTAACACCTCCCCGTCTAACCAAGCCACCAAGACTTCTGCCTCTTTCGGAGAAACTGCCAGCGTGGAAGCTACTGCCAAGTATATCTCCTTGGGTACTAAGCACTGTAGAGAGAGGATACAGGATTCAGTTCTCACATCGCCCTCCGCGTTTCAACGGCGTGGTCTCCACTTCCGTGAAACCGGAAAGGGCGCA
>JAQMYG010000038.1:12119250-12130434 GCA_030014215.1 Clariallabes teugelsi | reverse complement strand
TTGTCGCAAAGCAGCTTTACACAATCAAAAGAATTATTTAAGTTTGTATGGAATGTGAATGTGTATGAATTAAAATGATCAGATTGAATCAATGCACACTTCAGGAAGTCAAGACGTCAAAGATTTTTCTTTTCCAAAACATGCAAGTAGGTTTGCACCTAGGTTTGCATGACTGTGCAAATGTGTGCATGTGTAAAACTATACGATAAATAAGCATTCCATCTATGGAGTATCCCTGCCTCATACAGTACCCATAATTCCTTTGATAGACTTCAGCTCTCCTTGCACAAACACTTTGTTAGAAGAAATTATAAGATCAAAGGTAGGAGTTTTCAGTTAAAATAAAGTCAAATTTAATGCAAAATATTCAGTCAAAAGGCTCTGTATTACATTTATGCTGTGACATCAATCAGTTACATGCAAAATGATGTATAATTGGAGAAGTCTGGACATATTAAGCATTTTTTAAAAGTTCATTTGCTGCCTAATATATCCCACCCACTTCCAGTCGCAATTGTAACGAGATATTGAAATGTAGCTACTGTGAGAAGGGCCATGTTTTATTTATTTATCAGAGCAACTCCGAAACTGCCAAAAGTTATCTAAGGAAGGAAAACCCAGTGAACTGGCAACATGGCTCATGAGTGCCCAAGACTTACTGATACACATGGGTAGTGGGTTCTCTTCACCTTGTGCTTGTGGAAATGATATTACAGTACTTTCACTAATAAAGAAAGCAGTTAGTTCTAATGTTGCACGTTTTTTTTTTTTTTTTTTTTTACAATTTGATTTCATTAAGTATTTTAGTGATTCTTACTCACACTAATTCAGGATGTTTTTCTGACAAAGATGATGGTTCAACCCTCTCCAACCCAATTATAAGACTTTCAGCAATCTCCTTAAAAGTTTTTTTTTTCTTGATGTACTGTACGCCAATAATTTTTTTATTAATAACTCTTCTGAAACAGAAGCCAAGGGATGGATAAAACCATCCGCAATGCTCTGAGATTTCGCACCGCCGCCTATAATATGTGACTTGTGTCGGGTGACATGGACTCGTACAAGGCTGCGTCATACAACATTCGGAAAACAGCGAAGAAGGTGAAGCAGCGCTATGTGAGGAAACTAAAGTCACAGCTCCAACAGAGTGGCTCTAGGAGCCTCTGAAAGGGACTAAGGACAGTAACAGACTGTAAAACACCAACATCCAGTATGACAAACGCTGACGTGTCTCTTGCAGATGAGCTGAACAGCCTTCTACACTAGAGGCTGCAGGTTATGCTGCTAGCAATGCTAATGCTAGCAGCACTAATGACTGCAGACAGAAAGAGAATGCCAACACTAGAAATGCGTTCATTAGGAGCCCTCAGGAGAGTAAACACCAGGACAGCAGCAGGACCAGACGGCATGTCAGGTCGAGTCCTCAGAGCCTGCGCAGACCATTTAGCATCTGTGTTCATGATAATATTTAATCAGTAAAGTCCACATGCTTTAAAGAGTCTATCATTGTTCCTGTTCCAAAGAAACTCCTCATGATTCCCTCAACGATTATCGCCATGTAGCCCTGACCTCAGTAGTGACGAAGTGCTGGTGTATAATCTCCTCATTACCTGACACACTGGATCCTACAGTTTGCTTACCATCTGAACCGACCAAAAGATGCTGCCATTGCTCACCTCCTTCACACACAGTATGAGTATACAGTATGAAAGCGTGGTCACTACTAACTCCACCACCATAATCAGGGTTGCTGACAACACCATTGTGGTGGGCCTGATCTCTGTCAACAGTGAGATGGCCTACCTGGAGGAGATAAAAAATCTGGAGAACTGGTGCCAGAGGAACAACCTCCTCCTCAAAGTCAGCAAGACAAAGGAGTTGATAGAGGACTTCAGTACAGAGCAGGAGAGGTACGATCAGAGTCCTGCCATCAACGAGAGTGTGGACAGCTTCAGATACCTGTGTTCACATCACACAGGACCTGTCATGGCACTGTCACATCAACACCGTGGTTAAAAAAAAAAAAAAGCCCCAGCAGTGTCTCTACCACCTCTGACGCTTGAGAGACTTCAGACTGCCCTACAAGATCTGAGGGCTAAACAATCTGATCTGTATTTTTGTTCTCTCACACAATAACACTCTCTACTCATACACTACTCATACTCGTTGCACATTCACGCACATACCTCTGGGACTTTGCACATTGTTCTGCTCATGAAATTTTTTACACAAATGCACTCAACTGCATTCTGCTGTAACTTATCCTACACTTAACATTTGGTACACTTCTACTGTATTTCATTCTATTTAAACTTATATATATTGTAAATATTACAGCTAAAGTTTTCTATATTTGTATAATTTTCTCTAATTTCTTTTTTTTTGTTGTTGAATACTCTATTTTCCTTTTTACATTTTAGGCCACGGGTGGTCGTATAAGCATTTCACTGCATATCATACTGTGTAAAGCTGTGTATGTGAAATTCAAATTTACCATGGAACTGCCTCTGTTAGGGTTAAATAACTTGGTGCCAGCTGAACCATATTAATCATGTCAGTAATTATTCAATGGAAGCCTCTTAACTATTCGCTTAGTTAAATCCTGCTGGTGACTATTTTTGGGTGGGCAGGAAAATGGAACAATTGAGTAAGTTCTCATGGAAACAATCAGGCTTCAGTTGCATGTAACAAGGCAATGTATCCAATGAGTGTGGTTTCTTTTTTTTTTTTTTTAAATACTCCAGATATTTAACTAAAGAATCTTTGAAGATAATCAATATGTACAGGAAGTGTAGCTTGTGAAGTGATCAAAAGTACAGTGAAATCTTGGATTGCAAGTAACGCGATTTGCGAGAATTTTGGAAAACGAACAAGTCTTGGTTTACGAGTACTGAGTATCATGTATCACGCATGGCTTCTTGTTTTGATGCCGAGCGTCACGTGATCACGACTGAGCCAACGGTTTTTCTCTCTCTTGTGCAGCGGAATTGTAGGTAATCGTCTCCGCTGCTGGGTCTGTGCATGGCTCTTACTGGTATAATCAACATCCGTGCACGCGTGTACTGTTTACTACAGTATAATACTGTGACCACGTGTGTGCGCGTAAAACATATTTTATTTTGTGTCTGTATGCGTGCGTACAGCGTGCGTGATGAATAAAGCAAAAACAAGTCTCATTAGAGAGGTTCAAAATCCATTTTCTCTCTCTGCCTCAGCCTTCTCTTTGTCTCTGTGTGCGCGCGCGTCATTGGACACCGTGCCACACACACACACACAGACCCCTCCTATTTTCGCCTACACAGACACACACACACTCTTTCTCTCTGCTCTACACAGAAACACTGCTCTGTCGCGATTCTTTTCAAAGGTAAAGTGCAGGTTAATTTGTCTTATTTTTACTTTACAGCAGTGATTCCGTTAGTGTGTCGCTCAATTGAGTTTCATTAGAGAGATTTCTTGTTTATTTTTCTTAAAAACAGTGTGTGTAAAAAGAGTGGAGGAAGGATAACTGTGACGAGAAGGGGGAGAGGGGAGCTTACTTTAGCTTCACACACATACACACACATAGCGCCTGCGCGCACAAACGGAAACACTTATCTGTCAAGATTTTTTTGTACTTTACCTTTAAAAAAAAGTTCAGGTTAATTTGTTTTACTTTTACTTAATATTTTGTTTTAATAATTTTTATGTATATGTATTGTGGCACAAATAATTTGAGTTTCCATTATTTCTTATGGGAAAATTCAATTTGGTTTACGAGTGTTTTGGAATACGAGCCCGCTTCCGGAATGAATTATGCTCATAATAGAAGGTCCCACTGTATATTTAACTTATTAAAAGTTAGGTAGTTGCTCTAGATTGCCCAATTTGTGTGCTCTGATGTCTTTCTGAGTTCAGGTTACTGTCTGTATCATGTTTTTTCCAAGTGTCCATGAGTTTTTTTCTTTAAGGTCTTTGATTTAAACCCAAGAACATGCCAGATGAATGAGAATTCCATCCATGCTGTATCCTGCCTCAAACCCATTATTATGGTGATAGCCGGTAGATCTACTGACTTACAGCAGTCCTTTAATGTGATTGTTTTCAGTCAAAATATCAACTGCTCAAGTGGACACTAAACCCTTCTTTGGGGAAAAAGGTGCTTCTGGAGTTTTATCATTTTGTTTTATTTTCCAAGTTTGTGTGAACCATTTGTTTTTGTTGAGAATCAGTTAAACACAATGGCCTTCTCAATGCAAACAGAGAGCGACCTGATGTAGACTTGGGGATAAAAAAATCTGCTTACGATCAATCCTAGTAGAAAATCTTTGAAAAAAGAAAATTGCTCCAACAAGTTAAGTGGCATGAAAACCATTCTGTGAGGCTCCTTAGTAATTTTATTGAAGTGCCTCCTGTTACTCAGGTTGTGAGGAGAGTGGCAAAAAACCCTTTTGTCACACACCAGTCTCAGTACAGCTGGCTTATGATACTCCACTAGCTCTCTACTTGTTCTGTGTAGTCAAAGGATCATACAGTCAGATACACACTGTATGGCCAAAAGTTTATGGACACCCAGACATCACATACGTTTGAGTTTTCTCGCAATTGTTGCCACAAAGTGGGAGGCACATATTTATATAAAATTTATTTACACATGGAGCTTTAATATTTTAATTTACTGGAACTAACCAACCTGTTCCAGCATGACTATGCCCCTGTGCACTAAGCAAGCTCTGATCAGATTTGGTATGCCAATGCCAAGAATTCCAGTTACCCGCACACACCCCTTACACACATTAAATAACTTTTTTTTTTGGCCGTGCAGTGCATAAAACTGTGGTCTGCCTTATAGCTGAACCTGTCAGAGCTGCTCATATAGAAAATGAATCTTTTATTTTCTCATCATCAAGTAGTCATCCAAATCTAGAGCTGTTGTTCCCTATATACTTTTCTCTAGAAATCCATGCTGTAAGAGAAATTCATAGGAGAGATTTACTGAGAAGACAGGAGCACATACGTCCTTGCAATAGTAACCTCAAGTGTGACAGAGTGATGTGATCAGGTAAGACAGGGACAAAAAAAAAAAAGCCAATTAATCAAAATTGCCATGATTTATAAATTGAATGATAGGTGAAAAGTTCTTCACTGCACAAGTGTTCCAAATGTCATCTACTAGAAAGACATCCATGTTTTCACCTAATAAATGCTTTTTGAAAGGTCAGACTCAATGACTCTGAGAGCTGAACTAAACTTGACAAAATAAATTACATCTGAAAGTGTCCTTTAGCTACTAAATATCTGTTATAGGTAACAGTTTGTGACATTTGATTATTTTTCTAATATGATAATCCTGCCTTTTTTCAGTAAATACATTTTTCCAAAGTTCAGGAGGTTTAGGATTTAGTTTTAGGCTTTAGTTCCCCAGTGCACTGAGTTGCCCTAAGGCATGAAAACATGTCACGAAATTATATCAGAAATACACTTGGCTCATGCTGCTGAGAATGTCCTTTTTATACAGTATCTCCATCAGTACACCTTCGGAGTAACATGAAAAATTGTAGAATTGTATAAATACTGTTAAATCCCAACAATTAAAAAAAGGAAGTTTGGCCTTATTACACATATTATATTCTAATAGTAATGTTAGAATCCTTTAAGACTTAAAATTGTCATTTACTAGTATGTTGTCTGTTAATATAGCTTAAACTACCCTATTGAATAAAAAGCATACATTTTCCAAAATAATTCATCACATGTGCAAGCACTTGCTAAAGCAACATTTTAATATAAAAACTGCATGACTTAATGAAGCTGTTCTCCCAGTCACAACATTTGAAGTGTTCTGCAAATGGCAATAGAAATGGGCCATAACAGGATTCAGTTTTTTAGCCATCCCTAAATATCCCACAATGAGCCAGCTTGAATAACCTTCCTGATTGCTTTTTGGGAGAACAACTGTCACTTTACTGTCTTGTCAGCGTGTCCTTCATCACTCAGTACAACCTATCCTATGCCTTACCATGGCATGTCATGTGTCTACTCAATGGGGATATAGATACAGTAGATGGATGGAGGGATAGAGATAGATAGACAGACAGACAGACAGACAGACTTTATTGATCCCGTGAGGGAAATTATTGTGTTACAGCAGTAAAAGGTTACACAAACAGTAGTAAGAAAAAATAAGGAAGAAAAAAAATAGCTATATAGAAAAAAGAGTGCAGACTGGCAATTCAAAATAAGAAAAAGAGGTGAGATGTGCAAATTTTCAGTGTATGTGTAAAGTGACAGTCAATAATGGAAAATGTATATAGTTTGCTATTGACATCTATTACATAGAGGTGAGTCATTGTACAGTGCAGTGGCGAACAGTAGGAATGATTTCCTGAACCATTCTTTGTCACAGCAAAGCTGTGGAAGGAAGAACATGGGCTAGGGCAGTTCTTCCAAGTCATGCCTTTTGTGGCCCCTATTCTCATCAGAGGGTGTTTGATTTTAATGGATAACCATGACCTTCTCAGCAACAGAAGTGACCTTCCAGAAATGACCTATTCAGCCATACTGTATGTATGCCCTCAGAAGTATGCCCTCATTTTGAGATGGCACTAGTGTTCTTCTGGGGGAATCCAAATTTAGTTGACTTGCATTGGTATAGCAGAAGAGCTGACTGGCTGTGAAGGAGTATGTTTCTCCGGGCATCTGAGCCTGATACGAGTGTCAACTAATCCCAACAAGTCCATTGAGGGGTGGTTAGGATAAGTTCACAAAGTGAAGGCAGTGGCTTGGAGCTGTTGCACCTGTGTAGGGAGGGCAGCGAGGACCCAATTAGTCTGCTGGATGCCCTGCTTGTGGGATCCAAGCCAACCTCCTTGTTGAGCCAGAGCATGCTTCAGTTGGATCCATAATGGCTGGAGCATACTGTCAAAGATGACATCTTTTGGGTAAAAGATGACGGAATGGATGACCAGAAGCAGACACATTGGCAGCAAAGTATTTTTTTTTACCAAAGTCACTTTATTTTCTAACCCCTTCTTCACTTTTTTTGCATCTCGTTGTTGTGCTTCATCAAGAAAGCTTTTGTTTTTTAATTGCAGACTTAACTTTTACCTTTAACTTAAACAACATCATAAGCATGTGTTGTAGCCTACAGTAGTATTTAAGTCTATCAGTGTGTTCTGGTAAAAAAAAAAAAAAAAAAAAACTTTAATCGATGCCAGTTAAATGGCCATTTATACGTATTCTGTTGTCTGATGTCACCCATTTATTGTTGTTTAACTTGAAGTGATCCATGACTGGAGTTGTTACTGTCAACATTACCTCCGCTTGATCAGAGGACTGCTTCCATTCCTAAACCGATTTCCTACTTTTGGGTCGTCTCTCTGCTAGAATAGGATAAATATTGCAGTTGTGATGCTACAGCAGAGACTGTTACAACTGGTACATAGTGTTAATTTTATCAACAAATATTTTCTAGCATTATTTTCATTGACAAAACCTTTTTTCCTGTGATTAAGACAAGACGATGACGAGACGTCAATGAACAGTAACGAAATCAGCATGTAATAAAGAAAAGAAAAAAGATGAGACTAAAACATGGTTTAAAAAAATAAAAACTAATAAAACATCTGTCTTTATTTTCATCAGCATATAATTTTTGTCACAATCCACTGTGGTGTTCATTCATTATGGCATGAGGGGCAGGATTTCCCGGGTCACTGCACGCGCAAACTACTCCTGATATACCACGATATTACCACATGTTAACATCATTATTTTGTGATGTGTTTTATTTTATTTTATATTATTTTATTTTATAGTTAAACCGTTGCCAAACACATTAAGCTAATAGGTTAGCAAATGATTGTGACCCATAGGAGCTATAGTATCCCTACAATAGTCCAAGTGTGTAAATTCATATTTAAAAAAAAAAAAAAAAAAAAGGTTCAAAACACTGTTGTCCATACTGCTCCTATTGTTTTGTAGTTAAAAAAATATGGACATGCAGCAGTTGTTGAGATGGGTAAAAATAAATATAATTAGCTGAAAACATCAGATGAAAAGTACATTTTAAATGTTATTATAATTATTTTGTGAAAAACCTTAAAAATATATATTTTGGCTAGACTAGATTGACTCTATATGAGAGAGAGAGTGGGATAATATAATTTTTATTTAAAAATATAATTTATGCTTAAATATATCACTCACACAGGGCCACAATGCTAACCACTCAGCCACCGGGGAGCCTTTTTTCTTTTTTTAAATAAATAAATGAATCGGCTCTAGCATATTTAACTATTTTACTTTTATTCCCAACTACAGTAGTACATAGACCTGTAAATCACTATAAGTTGTTCATCTGTGCATAAAACACACTCACTCATCTCCTCCACAGTTTCGTGAGAGCTGTCGTGCTGACCGAGCCTTCTGCTCCTCTCTCGTTATATTAGCAGGTGGCCATATCACCCACATGACATGTGAACAAGAGCCACAAGGTTCTGAAATGCCATATGACTTCATAGACAGGACAGTCTATCTCTATATTTCTCACTCTCACACACACACACACACACACACACACACACACACACACACACACCAGTTTCACATTTACTGCAGGCATGGAACAGGTGCTTCAGCTGAGTGTACATTGGACATCACGCCACACACAACAGACAGTATCAGAAAAATCTGTAACTGCAACAACGCGGGTCTCATGAGAAGCAGAGCTGCGCAAAAATACTCTGCACTGTTCAGAACGGTCAGATCTGCGGACTGCTACCCCGCGGGGTTCTGAACAGTCAGAGGAGTGGCCATTTAGACACACGGTTGCCAGGCAACGCCGATGCAATCAGTCTGGATACGCCACACCTGAATACGCCTCTGTCTCTTTAAGACACCAATCTTTCAGCTGCTTCTATCAAGGGGTCACCACAGCACACCATCTGATCCACCACAGATTGGCAGATGTTTTTATGCCAGATGCCCTTCTTGACATCCAGTAGCTGGGGTTTGGCCAGTGGCTGGAAATTTAACCCAGGCCTTCTGCATTGTAGGCAAGAAACCTACAACTGAGCCACTGATCCCCAAGAGTTAGCCAGCATATTTTTTTATAAAATATTTATAAAATTCTTTTCAATGTGTTATGTATCCTTTAAATAAAGTGTTGAATAATGCATCTGTCTGTCTGTCTGTCTCTTGGGACCAGTCTGGTCAGTCACTGTCACCATGTTTATTATTTGCCCACACGGACTTACAAACACCTTCAAGACCTTTAGAACACAAACGTCCATGGTTACAGCTGACAATGCAGAAAGAAAGGCACTAAGCCCCAGGCTACACTGACATTGGCTGAAATATGGCCATGTACTCACTGTCTGAGTCATGAGAAACATCGTTAAATTCTCAGCTTGTAGTGTTGTGCTCAGAATTGTGAGGTCTGGCTATCAGGATAGAAGCCTTTTGACTGAATAAACTATAACTTAGTAATCACAATTCACTAAAAGCAATCAGTTGCAAATGCATTAGGTATTAATACAATGTTGTACACTTATTGACTATTTTACTAGGTGACATTGTAAAATAGTCAATAGTCACTTTGGGTAACATTTCTGCACAGCTTACTGGTGTAAAACTTGCAGGCCAATCATCACAAATTTAGCAAATTTACAACAAACTAATGGCATGGTGAATACCAGTTTACATCATGCAAAAGAACACAACTCACAGTACTGAAACATGAGCTAAAGCATATTTCTTTTACATTTAATGCAATCAAACCTACATCTAAAACTGATTCAAAACACTTCACATTTAGACAGTTGCTTAATCATTAACTAATTTCATTATGAAGAAAGAGGAAATATGTACTAAATAAAATTAGTATAATTCTCATTATCTGTACAATTAAATTGATTTAAGTGTGACATGCTCATGGAGTTTGGGTGGATGTTATAAAATCATGAAAATGATGAGGCAATCATTTAAGACTCATTTAAGACATACAGTATAATAATACTGGTAAAAGACAGCTTTGTGACAATGAAAGTGATTAGAACCAGGTTAAAATAAAAAAGGATATGTTTTAAAATCTGTGAGCACTGTTAACATCTTCTGTATTCACAGTAAGCCTCCAGGATTTAATTTGTTGCCTTGATATAAGTGATATAAGTGCGTTGTGTTTGATACCCCTAATAAAGATACACATTTCAGTACAATAACTGACTGTAGTGCTTACAGTAACTGATGCAACTCAAGGTTTGATGTTCATGCTCACTGTCCATCACTTCAAAGTTACCACAACAGGATCACCAGAGCAGATATTTCTTTGTTATCTAGCTGCTTATCAGATTATATTATTCTTGAAGCCAGCCTGTTACAACAAACTTCACTGAGGGTGCAGCAGGGTTTCAAAATCTATTAACTGTGTCTATCCAGGATATGCTATTGACTGCGATGGCACACGCTGCACTGATGAACTTTCATTGATTCTTAAGATCCTCCTCTATTTGTTTTGACCATGTTTTTTTCTGGGTGCAGCACTTTGTATTTTCTATTACACCGGATGTTGCTGCCACTGAATCTTGTTTTGTATGCCATGTCAAAACAACTCCAACCTTTTCATTTTAACTACAAGTTTGATTGTCAGCTGGTCATCACATATTTCTCTGATGGTTTCATTTCAGAAGCAATCTCGAAGAGAGACATCCAAGTTTTGGCATACAGATAGGCATCTCATTTGACAGACCTCAAGTTTGTACCTTGTTACATTGACTTAAGCATATTGAAGCAACATCACATAAGAGGGAGTGCTGTTGTGTTAAATATCAGCGCAACTATGATGCAGTCGGAGGCATGAGAGCACAGCCCAAGGCCCCAACATATCACAGCTGTATTGAAATTCAACACAACAGTCTGACCTCTAATGTGTTATTGCTTTTATAGACCAGTTCTAAAAACACCATTTATTATTAAAACATTATGATTTTTAATCAGTTATTTTGCTTCGCCAACACGTATTCTTCTGCGACTGGTATAACCATTATTGAGTTAGCAACCAACAGTTGCTGTAATTAATAGGGTTGAAAGTATTTTTAAATTCTTACTTTTACTATTTGTCATGTACTGTTGGATGTTGGACTGTGGGTGTGTGTTTAGGCATAGGCGCAGAGGGGGTAAGGTGTAACAAATGAAAGTCTTTAATGA
>JAQMYG010000038.1:12069314-12085234 GCA_030014215.1 Clariallabes teugelsi | reverse complement strand
CTAGATACATAAATATGTAAATGTTATATTACAAATTGTATTTATCTACACAAAATGCATGTGAGCTTGAACTACGTCAATCATAAAGTAGTGGATGCGTTTCTCCCGTTACTTTAAAACCAAGGCAACTGAAGGGATCCCCCTTGTTGGTGCTGCGGAGCTTCCGGAACAGGGACGACTCTGTGCCACCGCTCTTTTTTCGCACGCGGCTCTCGGGGCGGTCTCCTGCTCGCTCGGTGTGATCTCGCTGCTAAAGCGCTGCTGGAGCAGAGTGAATCCCGGGATCCGGAAACGTGCTGGAGAACCCGGGCACGCTGGGGCAGTCTCGCCCTAACCCCTTGGTTAAACCCGCCCCCGCGGCAACTGAAGCCCCCCCAGACATCGCTGCGCGCTTTAGAAGCCATTTTCGCTCTGTGCTCCGGTCTTGTCTCTAGACTGCTCACAGCCAATCAAATATCAGACTGCCGCCCAAATACCAGCATAACCAATCAGAAAGAATGAAAGTAGTTTAATTTTTAAAAATGCATTTTTAGAGCCAATCGATCGTCAGTTTCACGCTTGATCGTCGCTGATGGGTTCGAGTACTCGATTCTCGACTTTCGAGAATTGACAAGTTCTCAGTAGAATTAAGGTCTGGGGAGTTTCCTAGCCATAGATCCGGAAGATTAGCCACTTAGTTATCATTAATGCTTTATAGCAAGGTGATCCATCTTGCTGTAAAAGGCATTGTTCATCACTAAACTGTTCTTTGATCATTCGTTTGAAGAAGGTGCTCTCTTAGGTTGTTTTTGTACAGTACCATTCTTTGGCCATGTTCTTAGGCAAAATTGTGAGTGAGCCCACTCCCTTGGCTGAGAAGCAACACCACACATGAGTAGTTTCAGGATCCTTTACTATTGGCATGACAACTGACTTCTTTGCTGCCGTTTTTGAAATATATGAAGGTAAACGCTACCATACAAGAACAGCTTGGTGATGCACAATGCCTTCTCTTTTTTTCATGGAGCACCTTGCTCATAAGTGACTCAAAAACAAAAAATTTAAATTTTGCATCCATGGCCAAAGCTTTATCCCTTTGAGAACTTGTCATCAGTCCTCGAGAGGCAGGTGGCGACAAAATCCTGACAAACTCCAAGCATTGATTATACAAGAATGGATTGCTATCAGGATGTTGCCCAAAAGTTGATTGACGGCATGCCATGGCGAATTGCAGAGGTCTTGGAAAAAGAAGAGTCATTCTCAAAACTTTTCAATTCATAGCAATTAAAGAATGATCAAATTTGAATACATGTAATAGCATTTCTCTGTCAACTCAGTTGGGAATGTCTTATTACTTCAAGCCTTGTCCGACCTATTTACTCAGTTTTATATCTGCTTCAGGAGGAGCTGAAGCATTTTGAGACAAAGGTCGAGAAGCACCACCACTACCAGGAACAGCTAGAGTATTCACACCAAAAGCTGCAGCACATAGAGGCCATGGGTGATGAGGACCACATCACAAGACATAAAGAGAAATACAACACACTTGCTGAGAAAGCAAGAGAAATCGGATACAAGGTAGGAATTGTTGGGACAATCAGTTTATGATGGTTATGATTCTTAACATCTGTACCGGTTCAGTATTGCAACATTTTAACTACTTTACTTCTCTAACATTGAACGCAATGTGAAGACAGTAGCAACCACTATTGTATGCGTTTTTTTTTCCAGATGAAGAAGCATTTGCAAGATATAACCAACAAAATTTCCCGAAATGGACTGCAGCACAATGAACTCTGAGCATGACCTCCTCTTATCACCATGACAACTCTAAAAATCCTTTATTTCCATATTCATTGATTATAGTGTGGGTGCAATCATTGATTTTCTAAAGGTTTGTTGAAATCATGTATTATTAACAGAACATTTCTCAGTTGACAGCACTGATTTATTTTAATGACATTGCATGGTTTGAATCTGGATCACTGTTAGTGATGGCAAACCCATTTTTATAGTTTAGGTACGAAAGCATACGTCACACTATATGTCCAGTCATTATTATGTATTTGAACTGCTGAAGTCATTCCCACGGAGGGGTACAGGTTGAACGTTAAATGTAATATTTTATGCATCAGTAGCCTTCGAAGTTTTAGAAAGTTTCCTAAAATGCTCATCTTTTTCATAAAATTTCACTCATTTGCTGAATTAATCTCTGTAAATAAAAGATGATTTTTCATTGAGTCTATTAACTCTAAACTATGTATATAATCAGTTCACAGATTTATTTGCCCGAAATGGCTTACACATAATGAAACATTGGGGTAATTTTATGCAGTTGAGCAAATGATTGTTAGGGGTTTAAGATATTTTAGTTGATTTTTACTTGCAAAATCTGAGTGCCACCGGCCAGCTGGGTTTCACTAATGTGTACATTTACATTACGGCATTTGGCAGATGCCCTCATCCAGAGCGACTTACGTTTTTATCTCATTATACATCTGAGCAGTTGAAGGATACAGACCTTGCTCAATGGCCCAACATTGGCAACTTGGTAGTGGTGGGGGGTCTAAACCTGGGTCCTTACAATCAGTAGTCCAATGGCTTAACCATTGACCTACCCCTGTATTGACATTATGCTGTTCACTTAACAGATAAAAAGCATTTTGTTATATAAAGCAAATGATTGTATCGGAGTATGATATATGGATAATAATGCATATGCTATGTGTGCTTTTAAGGTTAAGTACAGGGGTCTCCACAACTAATGGTCTGTACGGTTAGCTTTTGTTCTATTTTATTTAATTTTTTTTATTCAAATAGAAAGGTTGAACTGTAGTCTTATTAGGAATGTGTTTATGAACTAGGATGTTCTTCCTGGCTATAAATGGTTCACCAAATAAATCTCCACTGTTAACTCTGCCAGTCCTGGCAGTATTTGGGAAGGGGTCTGGTTCTGCCCCATGCCAGTTTGCTTGTCCTTATGGCAGACTCAGTGGGAGCTGTGACAAGCACCCTGAGGATGGCTGAATAGAGTTGGATGCAGTTGATACCACAACATGAAATAAATTTTTCTGCACTTCTCCTGTGACTTGACTTTCAGATTGGCAGCTTTCATTACTGCCCAGCCAATTTTGGTGAATGCTTCAATTAATATAATAATTCATGAACAAGTCCTTTTTTAAATATATACCAGTTGATGCACCTGTTCAATTGATCACCCTGTAGAGAAACCATATACTCTGCCTGGACAAAAAAATACCATCACATCAGTCACACCTGTCAATGGGAGAAGTACTGTTAACCAGTATTAGGTTACTATGTACTTTTATTTATAATTTTGTTAAAGGTGTATTTCAGTACCAGAAAAATTACCTGATGATTACCTCATTACCTATCGGATTACCTGATGTTTTCTCAGACAAATAAACAAGTAACAACAATTGAAACCTTGTGTTCTAATTCATTTTAGAGTCCCTCATCTACATAGAGGACAGGGCCCTACGTAACTCTAACTTCCAGATTAAACAATAGCACAGAGCACACACCTGAGGTATACTGACACTGGGGCATATTACGTTGTTTTTTGGAAGGCAATTAATTTAGATAATTTGGTCTGGATGATCATATCTCAGGAATACTAATTACACTCTTGACCCCAGCTTTTTGCAGCTTCAAAGCAGGGTTGATTATAAACCCCATCAAAACATTTCAGTTTTCTCTCAAGTTCTCTCTCTCCCAAACACCACGGATGTTTTCAAGGTGCTTACAAGTCTCTTCTGACTCTAATTTTTCTCATCTGATGGCACTGGCATCAAGATATTGGAATATTTATCTCCTGTATATGTCCATTCCCATTACAATGCTCAGGTTCACAATGAAAGTGCTCACTAGTCCAAAGCAGATCACATGGTTCATACTGTAGGGTAAACATTTCACAACCCCAAAATGTGGCCATAAAGTACCCATGTGCATCCAATATGGCTCTTAAGTCGCTTGCCATTTTTCAGATATTGTCACATGCTTGTTGACTCAGACAACATTGTGATGTCATGGTGTAACAGATGTACTGGAAAGACTGTGAATATTATTAGAGGAGTGATATCTGTATATCACTGAATATGGTACCCCAGATCTGGGAGAGATTACACAGATGGCCTCTGCGCTGTACCAAATAAACACAGCTCCAGTTATGACACCCCTTTCTACATCACTCAAGGATGTATGGTCTAGTGTATTTCTGACCTTAATATGTGTTCTTATGCTGCTGATTATTCTCATTTTGTGCACACAAGATGGTTTCTGCTGCTGTGTGCACTGGTTGTCTCAACACTCTGGCAGCTTCTTCTATAAGCAGATCTGCTATTTTAGATGAATGACAGGTTTTGCTTATTTCTGTGGGTCTAGTGATTAAAACTTAATTTGCCTGGGAACTGCCGCTTGGAGCATCCACTAGATGCTTCTCATTGCAAGAGAGCCTGCAGTGTATAAGTGAAAGTTGTTATAAGGATAGTATTCACTATTGAATTGCCCATAAATTTTCTATATACAAGTTCTTATCTATCTGGAACAGCCACTGAAACATGCAGTAGAGCATGTCTCCCTAGGGCCCTACATGCTTAATACTGCCTGTCTCAAATGTTGTGAGGCACTTGTATTGACCATAGTCCCCCAGGAATTCTGTGTAGGGTCTACTTTTTTGAGCTGCTCGTCTGCGAAGCATAGGCAACACATAAGGATCAATAGTCATTGCCTTGTATCAGCATCATCATCTTCTTCCGTCGCCGTCAAACTTTTCTTCTATCTACAACTCCTCTGAAAGCGTTCATGGGAATTTGACCAAAGCTTCACAGAACCTTTCTTAGGAAGCAGAAATGTGTAATAGCTATTACATTTTCTAATAACATCACTTTTTTCCATGTAAAGTATTTAAAAAATATCGAATGTGAAGTAGACAGGCAATACTGTACATGCATCACATCTTTTTTTCTTTTTCTTTTTTTCTTCCTTGTAGATCCTCCTTAAGAGCTTGTGTGAGAAATTGAGTGGTGTGTTAAGTAGGTGTCTTTTAACAGCATTCTTACTCGCAAGCTCTTTGAATAATAGTGGTGGAGTTGCAAGCTTTAGAGATAAGCTTGTCTTGCATGTATTGGTGGACAGATGACTCTGGAATAAGCTTGTGGCTGAATCTAGGTATTCTGCTCAGGATCACATTGCCTAACTATGTGAATCAATCTATTGTCCCTCAATGTGTGCGAGTCTGCAGACTTACTTGCTTTGCCTGGGGGCCTTGTGGGGTTGTTTGTCTACAGGCATCCAGTTATCAGAACTGCTGTTGGTATGGGGGTAGATACAGTATATAAAAGTTTTTTTTTCTGCCTTGTTTCTTTAAATGAAGCCTTCGAATTAATAAATGTGTTGTACCAATATTTGTAAATAGGCAGTAATTGGTTATATTATAATAGCTAATAGGGATATCTCCTCTTGGTCCGCTAGCTGAGGTCTGTGTGCGGTCTGCCAAAAGAAATGCACTCCGCACACAGCCCTGGCACTGTAAATGAGAACTTAACATTGCTGTTCTACCCGAACGGCAAAACACTGCTTCAGCCAATTACTGTAGGACTGGAGAAGGGAGTTTGTGCTGGTGCACAGAAGGAAGGACATTTCATGTTGAGCTACAATCCAAGAAACAGCCAAAAAATTAGGAAGAAGCTATTAGAAAAGACAAGGGCAAAGAGCCATGTCAATATACAGTAGGATGATCTAAGGTCCTTGTAAAGTTGCCCAGTTGGGGGGTTTGGTTGTTGAGTTCAAATATTAAAGTTTCTTTAGAATTGATGAGTGTACCTGTAGATTTTCACTTTCTGAATAATGAATATCAATCATTTAATAGACTGTTTATTGCACTAAAGATAGAAATGCCAAATGAATAAATATAAAAATATACAGAATCTATTTCTCATGTATTGTACATTTAAGATTTAAATCTGTAAATGTACAAAGTTGGTCATTTGGGGGAAAAAAAGGCAGACTATTTACAAATTATCAAGTACTTACATAAAAAATATAACATAACCATAACAGTAATATATACTTATTTTATAATCTTAGCATACTTCAATAGTAAGTAGTAATGCAATAAAATATATAAAACCACAAAATCAATGACTTTTAAAATGTCCACTTAATTTGCTGCCAGAATATCCAACACTGTATTACTGTAGTCATATCAGATTCCATAATACAAATCAGAGAGTTCGGAATTAACTGGTGATATCTTGTGTGGTGATAAAAGTCATGACAACTGCTGGTACTTTGTTTACAAATCATGTTGGTTGACTGAATGTTTAGTTCAGCGTTCCGCGTCTCCTTTGCTCTAGTTCGTGCAGTCTCTCCTCTCTGCCCTGTGCATGCTGTGCTCCGACTCTCTGAGCCATCTCTGTCGCAGCATGGTCAATCTGTGCATATTTAGTGTTGGAGGCCCCTGTACACACATAAACAAAGGTCTTAATGACTTCTGGTCAACAGCACTTCCAGCAAGTAAAAAGTGCAAATTACATTGAATATCTTCGTATCTTTGAGGAAGAGCTGACTAGAAAAAATCATTTGATAGTAAGATAGTGTGCTACTGTATAATGCAAGAGAGCAGTGGACCACAGCCAGTTAAATAAGCCAGAAAGGATACCATAAAAAGTTGAAATACATAAGCCCTTAAACCTCTGCTGTAAAATATAAAGATATTACTGGGTCATGACAGTGCTAGAAGAGTCAACAATCAGGTGAGTTCATGCATTAAGTGCACATTGGTGTGTTTCTTTGTTTTCAACAAGTAAATCGAGGCCCAAAATTATGACTGAAGAAAGAAGCACTAGAATTTGAGTGGGTCAAAAAGAATTATGATTAAGATTACTACTGTAGCTATATTAAAAAAATCATACATTTTAAATTGGTTTAAAATGGAATCACATTTTATACTTGATGTACTAAGCAAATGTAACAACAGATGTAACAATGTTTTAATGAATTATAATGAATTATAAACTGGTCTATTTTACTTTGGTAGGGGCACCCTCTGGGATATTGTGAGAATGGTGTGTTATTACTTTTCGAAGGAATCTGACCAATTGTTCTCCCAAAACTCCAGTTTTTCCTAATCGGGTCTAGTTGCCCCATCACCCTGAAATCCGCCCACAGCCCCATGAAATTTACATGTATCAAATTGTTCAGCTGGGTTTCCCAAGTGCAATTTTCGGTCAAGGAATAATCTTGACCATTTTCGAGTTTTGAGGATCCATCTGGTCCAAATCCACTTTGTTCCCCTGACTCTCATTCGTTTTTGGTCTGATTAGAAAACGAGACATGTCCTTGAATTCCTTACAAAAATCACTCCATAGACTTTAATGGAATTTGTACAGTGGACATACTGAAAAAATTTTTTTTTACCACTTTGTAAAAATTGCTATCCTGCAACCAATTTTTTAAATACATACAAAGAACCAAGAACCAAAGCTCTAGCACCTAAGCTGTATACATTAGTAAAATTATTACAAGAGTGCCATTGACTTTAAAGTTTATGCTGGACACATTGTCTGTGCCTTTCCGTGCATTGACTTTCATGTGTATGAGGAAGGGTCTGCTGCAGCAATTGGCCCGAGCCACACCTCCTCGACTCTCTCACACACTTTCTCACACACACACACAAACACACACACAGTGATATCACAGGCAGTATACAGACCCATGTCTTTTTAAACATGTACTGTAGGCTAGAAATTAGTCATTTTCAGCATTTTTCACAGAGAAAGCTGTGCACTATTGCACCTACTGTACACTTCACAATTTATTCAGGAATTCTATCTAGTTCTCTATCTAAAATGTTATATCAAGTTCCCCAATAAAATATTATAGCTACTTTTTTTTATTCAAATTTTATTTGTCAAATACATAGTACGATATGCAGTGAAATGCTTAATTCTTTGCATAACCCAGCTTCTTGTTGGTTGGCAGGGCTCAGAGCGCAGGGTCAGCCATTTTACGGCACCCCTGGAGCAGACAGGGTTAAGGGCCTTGCTCAAGGGCCCAACAGCAGCAACCTGGCGGAACTGGGGCTGGAACCGCCGATCTTCCGATCCGTAACTCAGAGCCTTAACACACTGAGCCACCACTGCCCATCTTGTAAAATGTGAGACATAATATTATATTTTTGAGCTGGATGATTAAGACACTTTAAATGTTTCATACTTTTCCCAACTTAATTGGAAGGTGTATTGTGTCTTGCATATCTATTCACCCTCTTGGATTTTTCCATGTTCTTGTATTACAACTTGGAACTGAGATGGACTTAACTGGGATTTTTACCATTTTCACAGTGGTCAATATGAAAAAGTGTAATGAAAAAAAAAGTTGAGAGCCAGACGATAATGAAACAAAGTAAACGTGTTTGACCTCTGGATCAATACTTAATAGAACCAAGGCTACACATAAACCTCCTGTGATATTTCTCGATAAGCTGGATATTAATATTTTTGAAAAACACATCAAGAAAAGTCATCCTGTATTAACTGTGATATGAAACCATTCAGGAGATTTTAGTGATGGACACAATAATGGTGAATGCTAATAATAAGAAGTGCGTGGTCATATCAAGAACTTTGGCAGATTTCAATCAGGTTTGTGTAAAAAAGGAAGGAAAATTTGGTTTAGATGCTTCCAAAAACAACTTGAATATTGACAATGATTGTGTCATAATCTATCACAATATTGATGCTGTATCATCATATCCAGATACAGCAGTGAACAAATAAAATAATAAAGCTCACCTCTGACAGTGTGGCTAGTCTCCTGTACATCCTGCAGGTCCAGCTCCATGTAGTTTAGCTGTCTTTTAGAAATGGGACTAACAGGGATGTTGACGTAATTCCCAGATTCCCCCTGAAACCGATCTGCGACTGTAGGCCCTGATTCACCCGATAGAGCTAATGATTTCCCTGACACAAAAAACACAGCTTTAGCACTTCAAGCAAGTGAACATGTGTTTAGCATAATTTGACTGGTCTGGCTATGGGAAAGCACTTACAACATGAAGCAATACAATACAAATACTTAAAATGTATTAATTACTTAAAATGCATGCACACTCTCATCCTCCCCAGTTTATAGACATTGACTGTTACTGACTTTATTAGGTGCTTAAGGTGATGTGTGTGATCTCTGTGACTTTGTTGGTATTTTTTGTTCTCCATTTTTTGCCCAGTCTCTTTCTTATTGTTGAATCATGAACACTGACCTTAACTGAGGCAAGTGAGGCCTGCGGTTCTTTACATGTTGTTCTGGGTTCTTTTATGAGCTTCTGGATGAGTGTCATTGTCAGACATGGCTTTGTACAGGAAACCTTTCCATACAGATACATGACAATTATTTTGTTTCTCATCCATACTTGATTTTCATCAGACCACAGCACGATTCACTTAAAGTGCTTCACTTTGTCAGACGAGTTCTATTTATTGATTTCTTGATTCAACAGGTCTGCCAGTATACAGGCATGGGTATAGCAATGGAATTTAACTCAGCTTGCCAAAAAATCTGGTTAATCACAGTTCTTTAATGTTTTTTTTTTTTTAATCAATAGATTGTGTGTGTGTGTGTGTGTGTGTGTGTGTGTGTGTGTGTGTGTGTGTTTAGTGATTTATTTTCTACATTCATACTTATTTTCTACAACAATATTGAGGATTTCAAAAATATGGAATTAGATAATATGTAACAACAATAACAGTCATTTGTTATATTAACACACAGAAGTCAGCCTTTCTGGAATAGTTCTTGCAAGAACAGTATTGTCAAGCACCATGATAAAACTGGCTCTCATGAAGGCCGTCCCAGGAGGGCGAGACCAAAACCTACCTCTGAGGAGAAGTTCGTTTAGAGTTACCATCCTCAAAAATCCCCAATTAACAGCACCTCAGATTAGAGCTGTTATGAAGGCTTTACAGATCATGAGTAGCAGATACACCTCAACATTAACTGTTCAGAGGAGATTAATGCATATTTTGGACGCCTTCAGCATTGTTTTACAACTTAGAAAGAAATAAAAATGAGGAATGGCCATGAAGTTAGAAAGTGATCCCAAACTTTTGAGTGGTAATGTATATTTACACACTTAAATAAATATCTACATATATATATGCACACATGCACACACTAATCAGCCATGACAGTAAAAATGATGATCAGTTATTTGCCAGTAGGATGGTAACAGTACCATGAGAGCCCACGTCTCATTTAGACCTGTGAGGAGCAAAGACTAATCTATCCGGTCCAATACTCCAGAAGAGCTAACGTAGCACAAATTGTTTAAAAAAAAAAAAAAAAATGTAACATGGGCTATGATAGAAAGGTATCAGAACATTCACAGCTTGCTCTGTATGGGGCTTAGCAGGCAAAGACATCAAGGTTGTTGATCTAGTCTCTAAATTCCCTAGATCTGCATGGAAAATCCATCTTGAATGGCTATTAATATTTATAACTAAAGGTAGGATATTTCTTTTTTCACAGACAAAGTGGTCTCTTTTTATTAAATGATGTACAATGCTGTTGAACTACCTGGTACCAGTAGGAGGATTAAGCCCTCCTTTTTTTTTTCTTTTCTTTTTTTTTACATGAAGAGAGCAATGCAGAAGTGCTTTAATCCTTTAATCTTATTCTCATCTCATCTGTACGCTCAACAGCTCAGCTTCCAAAGCTTCAATTTACATGCTAATACCACTGTCGCCACAGTTATCTGCTGTATCTTAGTAGGAATGGTAGTTCAATCTTTAAGATGCTGAACTACTGATCGGAAGTTCATGAGTTTTAATCCCAGCATTGCTAAGCTGCCCCTGCTGGGCCACACACTCTCTGCGAGGCAGAATACAAAATGTTTGTACATTTACTCTTGCCTGAGTGCTTACAGTAATCAACTCTCTCATAAGGAAGCTCACATTCCAGTTAATGATCTGTAAAAGCTGACCTTTTGTTCTGTTAATGAACAGAAGTTCTTAAACTATCAAGCAACTCTTGCAACTTACCAGACAAGGTTGAGTGCCTGAAAAGCCTCAGAGAGCTCATGGGAGATGGAGGCACTGCTGACGAACGTCCTGATGAGAAGACATTACAGGGCAGTCATTTCAGTCATGCTTATCTACGAGCAGGAGACACTATAAGGTCTGAAATAATTACGCACTCACCCTCAATCTCCCAAAAGCTCTTCTGCACACCTTGGCTGCTTATCATGTCAAATCTGTTTAACTGCTCACCCTGTTAAGATAAGTCACATGCTCATGAAATGATAAAGTCTCTAAAACTAATACTTATGCCTTATATGACGGGTTAACTTAATTGTAATGCACCATGTTCTCCTCAAGCCTGTAGCCAGTCTTTACTTGACCCATAATTCTTAAAGTCATGGTACATTTTCATTTATGACCTCCACTTAGAAGAGCGAATAAGTTTGGATTTATGCGATATGGAGTTTGTAGAGTGTGCAAAGACTTAATGGTGTAAAGAAGCAATGGTAGAGCTAATTTCTTTACAGTCCAGAGTCTAGAGTCATACAAATTTTGAATGATCTTGAAGCGGCTTCCCATGTGTTTTGTGTGTCAATGTGTGTGTAAATAATAGTTTCCTCATACTTATTATGCCATCAGTAATCTTTCTCAGCCCTAATTTTGTTTATCCGAGCCATTACTTTAATCCTAACATTAACTTGGCATTATCCTAGCCTCAATAATCTCAGGCTATAACCAAAACAGGTGAATACTGAAATGACCAAAACATTTCGTTTACCTCTGTGGAGAGGCCCATACTCACACCCTCAGGACCTCCACATTCTGCAGCGCTGCTCATTTCAGGCCTTGATTTTTCTAAAAAAAAATAATCATAATGTATATATTTATACCCAATAACAGCCTAAAGCCATAATAAGACATATTTCTGCAGAAATAAGAAAGAAAACCTACCAAGTCCAGCAGTTACTTGAGAGGAACGGGTGTGCACAGAAGTCAATAATATCTGCAAAGAGTAATATCACAGGATTTATTCTGTCTCTAATTATGGTATGGTATGGTAATTATTTTTTACAGTCGTGTGTGGGAGTAAGAACAGAAATTCAATTTGCATATTATATAGATTATTAAACGCTTGCACTGTTGAGTGATCAGTTCTGCTTTGTATAATGGTCGTCATCCTCTAACTGACTTATCGTCTAGATCACTTTATCCTGTATAAAGGGTAATGGGGGACTAGAGCCTAGAGGCCAGGAGACTTAGGGTACGAGATGGGGTACACCCTGGACAGGGTGCCAATCCATCACAGGACACACACCCATACATACACTCATATGCTCACTCACACACTGCAGGCAATTTAGGAAACCTGAGTACCTGGTGGAAACCCACCAAGCATGGGGAGATCACGCAAACTCCAAGCACACAGACCCAGAGGTGGGAATTAAACCCATATTCTTGATGTGCGAGGCAGTGCTGACCACTAAGCCACTGTGCTGCCTTGTACAGAATAAAGTTTTTTTTTTTTTTTTCTTTAATCAGCGGCTATTTCAGTAGTGCCACACTATTGTGAAAGGGGTGATAATCATATCTGTTCATGGGCAGTAGCAATGGTATTTTTGATCTGATATTATTATCTGATGAGAGGTACTAACACATACTATTACTGCTTACATGCACAATTTTATATAGCAGGTCAACCGGAACAAATGAAAACCTTGACAGGAAGAAAATCCAGGCAAGTAACGAGTAACCAAATGTCAGTAAGATCCGCATTCTTATCTCAATTAAGCATGACAGCTTGAAGGGTATCAAGAAGTGAAAAATCAATGCTACACTATCTTTTTGCTATCTTTTGTGTCCAGGCTTATCCGCAGACGGCCAGCGTGGCTGCATATTTTTATTCCGACCGAACAGGAGCAAGTAAACGTTTCCCTCAGCACAATCTAACACCTGTAGTCAATTTATGTGGGGAAAAAGTTGAGCTGTTTGTGAGACACAAGTTCACTTCTGAAGCTAATTAATGTGTACACAGACCATTTTGAAGCCGGCGAAGAAAAACAGGATGGCAACAGATTTGAATTCACACAGCAGGTTTGTTTTGCTGCACCTCCTGATGGGCCGTCACGGGAGTAAAAGCAGGTGCTACGAAATTGAGTGTGAAGTTTTAAGCTGCAAGCGAAGTCTAAAGTACATGAAGTAAAAATAAATAAATAAATACATAAAAGTCTGGGTAGAGAAACAGTTCTCACTCCCACTCACTCTGCAATGTGCAATTTGCAAAAGAGAAAATGCAAAACGTTTAACGGAAAAACACAATAATATCGTACTTAAAAAGAATTCATCAAAACAGTTTATGAATATTATATATAAACAAATTATGTAATTTAATTACAAAACACTGTTCTTTAATATTTTATGCAAGATATTTTCATTTTACAAGGTTGCTAAAACCATGTTTGTTTTTCTTCATAATGGCAATTTTCCTTTTCTTTTTATCTGTTAGTTAAGTGTCAGGGATTTTGCATTAGTTATTTAATGCAAAAAAGTGTATTTTTGTTCATAAAATGCTTAGTCCATTATAAACTGACTTGTGTATAATTATTCTTTAATAACAAAGGTTAAGTTTGGAGCTCGGTTTGTACTTATAATGAAATTTCTTGTGACGCATGCAGTCCGATCATAGCTCCCACGAACTGAGGAAACTTGATGGTATCCAAGCACTAATAGAACACTGGGATAAGTGCATTAGTGTCCCAGTTTGATTTGACTTAATGCCCAAAGGCGATTTTCAGGACTTGGTTGATGAAGCAATTGAGGAAAACGCATCATTTTACAAACATTGATAAGTGGATGGCGGTGTTGTAGTGGTTAACCTCCAGGGTCTGGGTTCAATTTCTTGCCAGGTTCGATTCCGGTCTCTGTGTGCATGGAGTTTGCATGTCCTCCCAGTGCTTGGTGGGTTTCCTCCCACAGTCCAAAGACATGCTGATTAGGCTAATTTGCATCCCAAATTGCCCATAGTGTGTGAATGTGTGTGTCTATGTCAGTGTGCCCTGCGATGGATTGGCACCCTGTCCATTGTGTACCCCGCCTCATGCCCTAAGTCTCCTGGGACAGGCTCCAGTCCCCCGCGACCCAGAATACAGGATAAAGCGGTATAGAAGATGAGGGATAAGTGGATTTTTGTGGCTTCCTTTTTAAGTAATAAAGTGCATCCAGACCTGGCAACCCTCATTACTGGTTTCTTCATTTTCATGATATTATTATGACTTTTGTTGAAAGTTGTACTTACAGTAAGCACAGACTGGGTGGGCAAAAGAGAGAAAAAAAACCCACTACCTTTATTCCTCCACAGACAGGACAGAGACTGTGTCGCTGCATGGTCAAGCCTGCAGGGGGTAGCGCTCCATCACCACTCCCACTCTGCCTCACAGGAGCGATCAGTTTTTTAGAAGCAGGGCTTCCCAGTTGCTCTAACAGGCTACACTCAAGCTTCTGGGTCGAGGAGGAGGTGAAGGGGTGTGGTTGGACGAGTCTGCGAGGTGTGTCGTAGTGCGGCAAGAGTTGAACAGGTACCTGGTACTCCAACTCCTGTGCTTCAGATACCATGATGGTGGGGCAAACACATGGCCTGTGCCCAAGTGGCAAGTTAGCTGAGCTTGCTAATATGCTGGAGGTTTGGAACTGTGGAGGAACTCTTGGGTTTGTGTTAGAGGTAAAAGATGAAGTGTTGGGGTTTGCAGTCAAGTTTGTGCTGGAATTTGTGTTCAGTGTGAGGCTCATCACGGAGCCGAACTCCTCAATCTCTCCCTGAGCAGTGTCCAAGCTGCCTGTGTAGGATGAGAAACTGCCCGAGTAGGACGAGTGGCTTCCTGTGGCGATGCCGCTGTCAGTCGAGCTCTGTCGCCCGGCCTCGTGAAGTCCTCTGGGGCAAGGTGGTTTAGTCGGGGCGTGGAGTAGTCCTTCATGCCGCTCCTCACTGGATAGCCTCGACCCTGTCACTCTTGACATGGATACTGATGACTCTGTAGGGGTGGGGAATCGTACTGGGTCAGCCCATGTTGCTAGACGACTGCTCAAGCTGGCATCTGAGCGGCTGGTCTCAGAGGAAGAGCTTGAGATGCTGCGGGCATCTCCTGTGGAGCTGGAGTGGGAGGCTGACCGAATAGAAGAGAAAAGAAAAAACAGATTATTAAAAAGCATGATTGATAGTTTCAAGCTGATTTGGACATGTTTCCACTCTACGTCTCCACTAAATGAGCACAATTTCAATGAGTAAAACATGAACTGGCAACCAGGTTAGAAATGAACACTTAATTAATAACATACTGTGGTGGAGTGCTTAATGGTGCTGTGTTACATGGATTAACCTTTAAAAGGAGCAGCAGTACAAGATATGTGGGTGGCTAAACACCTGTTTAATTGCAAAACCTTCACATACACAGATTTTCAAACATTGGTTCCACCATGCTTACTGAATAATGTGCTTTGAGGTGTACATACATAATGTGTGTGTGTGTGTGTGTGTGTGTGTGTGTGTGTGTGTGTGTGTTACCTGTGCTGCTCTGGCGACTGCACACTGACAGCATGCTGAGGCGTTTCTCCAGATCGCTGGCTTCCTGCATAATCCTCTCCTCAACAGAGGATCCATGAGCACTCAGGTCTAAAAAATCAAAACAGTCCAATTGCCATCAGCCCAACTGAACAAATCTAAAACTATTCCCTTTTTGTTTTTTTTCCTTTGAGAGGAAAGATTGGATACTAGATGGTAAAAAATTTGTTTGTTATTTTGTTCATCTATTTTGTTCAGAGCATCACGGGTACCAACACACACACACACTCACACACACACACACACACACACACACACACACACACACACACACACACACACACACACAC
>JAQMYG010000038.1:12048528-12066543 GCA_030014215.1 Clariallabes teugelsi | reverse complement strand
TATAATCTTGTTTGTCTGGCTCATCCCATGGGTGCATGATCAAATTGCAATCTGGGGAACTTGGAGGCTTGGTCAACAATCTTAAATTCATTGCCTGCTAAGCGTGTGTGTGTGGTACTGTAGGCTGTGATGCATTGGGTGCTCTGGTACCTTTTTGTCATACCCAGCACTGACTTTTTTCCAGCAGTATGTGCTGCATTGGCTTTTTGGTGGGAACCTTGGGTGCCAATGAGCCTGTCACCAGTTTATGGGTATATAATTGATAATCAGTGTTATTCAATTCATCTGGCAGGGGTGTTAATGTTATAGCTGATCAGTGTACAGTACATACAGTATGTACATACATACATACATACATACATACATACATACATACATCTTAAGGTATTTTAGGAGTATTAAATGCCTATGAAATGTAATAATAAAACTTTTTTGTGGTTAAAAAAATCTGTTGTTTTGATTGTTAAGTTCTGACACTGGAGACTCCACAAACATTAAATAAAAATCTCTGTACACTGTATTTTTCTTAGTGAAATAACAAAACACTTTGCAATTTATAATGCTTAATTTAAGCGTAATGTCTGCCATACAAAACAGTCTGAGTGACTGTTTAAAAAATTATACTTTAGAATGTAATTCTAGTGTTTTTATATAGACCTACTGTATCAGAGATGCTGCTATACAAAATTAAAATAACAATTTCAAACCAAATAGATTTGGTAATTCAATAGCACTACACTATAATTCAATAACAACCTATTATTTCTATGATGTTGCTGTTCCCAGTTTGGAACTAGTATTTTTATTTATTTTTTACATGAAATCTCCTAAACATGAGATTAAAACATTAGTCATAATAATAACTTAGGAGAAACTAAAAGTCAAAATTTGACCCCGCCTCCGGTGTGGGTGGTATGACTCACACATACCTGTAAGAGGATACAAGTAACTGTAAATAGATATTTCTAGAATATCTCTCCAACGCAAACATCCATGATCGGCTTTATCCATCGGCTCTCTGTCTTTGATTCTGCCTGAGAGACTTGTCACCTGATCCTGTCAGAGCACACTTAGCTATGCAAAGTATCGAGAGAAGGTTCTGCCTGGCAAATTTCCTTCGTCACATCATACATTAATACGTAAAGCTGACAATGTGTTAATCTGACAAACAGAATATAAGATGACCTGTGAGGAGAGTACAAACACACACCCGAGACAGCATAACATGTTCCCCTAGCTGATGAGTCAGTGTCCGTGATAATGATATTGGTAACAAAAGTGTTACAGGAGACCTGGGCCCATATTCACAGAATTCTCTCACAGAGTTCCTATCTTAGCCTAAAAAGTCCTAGCTGGGAGTTTTAGACTAAAAGTGATTTAGAAAACTTCTTAGAGCAACTCTGAGTAAGGAAAGTACAAAAACCTTTATCTTAGTAAGGAGGTGTGGTTGACCCCGTTGCTAGGGATGATGCAGCAATTCAAGGACTGTGATTGGCTGATGAAAATAAAAAAAAACTCTGACCTCTGTAAAGGTCTTGAAATGCGCTCCTTGTAAAATAGAATATACAGTATGATAGTAGAATAGACAGTGAAATCATAATGTTTGTATATAATGGAATTGTATAAACATGATTACAGGCTACTTTATGCAAAGTTTCTGTTATATGCTAAATATCTTAAAGTTAATTAAAACAGCTAAATGCTAAAAATGTGTCTACTTTTGAAGCAACCAATATCCACACAGTAGTTACTATATTTAAGTTCTTACTTTAGATACGTAAGTATTTATTTATTTACTGATTTTATTACTTGTAATCCATTTCAGATTGATGGGAGCAAAATGGCTCACCTTTTACTAATTTACAAGATTACAGGACAGGCTATTTAAGTTGCACTTTTGGATGGCATGTAGCCAACAATCCAAAAAAGTTGGAAGGAAGTAAAACAGCAAGAAAACCATTGGACAGAAAAGCAGTGTTTACATTTAATGTTTGGAGAATATTTCTTCTTTCTGACATTTTGTCCCCTGCTATAGAAACTCTTAAGCCTCTTAAAAGTCCTCCTCTCTACTCTTAACAATTTTTACCTTAGGAGCTGTTTTTAGGGCTAAGATGTTTCGTGAATCATTTTTATCTTTACTAAGATTTAATCCTAAATTTAAGGGGAAATTCTAAGAAAATGTCATAAAAAAAATAAATACATTTATTTTTCTAAAAATTTTCTTTGAATTTCATCAATAGGGGCAACTTTTAGGCATAAGAAGCTTTCTGAATATGGGGCCCAGGAGCCTATCCTAGGGGACTTGGGGCACAAGGAGGGATACACCCTCGACATGGCTTCAGTACATGGCAAGGGCACACATTCACACACTCTTTAGGTAATTTTAGGTAAAAAGCAATTAGCCTAATTTGCATGTCTTCAGATTGTGGAAGAAAACCAAAGTGCATGGAGGAAACCCACCAAGCATGGGGAGAACATGCAAGCTCCACGAATATAGATCCAAGGTGGGACTTGAAACCTTGACCTTAGAGGCGCAATAGGTGCTAGCTACTACACCACCCTGCCAATTACCAAAATATTTTATTTATTCCAACTTAATGGTTCTGGGTGTATTCTTGGCTCATTCCCAGTGTTCCTTGATTGATTCATGATGGATTGATCATGAAGTGGTCACTGAAGCTGAGTGAAAAAAAGAGTGTGTGTGTGTGTGGGGTGGGGGGGTGGGGGTGAGATAGAGAGAGAGAGCTATGACTCTGACACTGTTGATTAGCTTTCTATAATTGTGTGTACAAACCTACTATTGTGTGTGTGTGTGTGTGTGTGTGTGTGTGTGTGTGTGTGTGTGTGCAATAAATTGGATATGAATGAATGCATACTTCACATATTTCAATTAAAAAATTAATTAGTTCATGTATTTGATAAATGTTTTAAAACAGAAAAAGGAAAGTCTAACAGAATATAAACAAAAAACAAATTGATATTTCACTTTTGACAGACTTTTATCTCTTTGGAAGGCCAGCATGCTTCAGTTGTGTGCACCCATGTGTGAAACCCTGCATAACGCTGCATAATGGGCGAAATGGTGAGAAAAAAAAGGGGGGGGGGGGTGGTCTGAAACTGATTTAATGCTCTGTGTTGTTTGGTTTTATTGCAAGCTTGGCACCATACTATTGCCTATGTGTAACTCACCACACAATAGTTAGAATTTGTAGACTAGTTAAAAATGTTTGCTCCAGGCATAAATGTTAAACTCCACCTATTGTAAAAACCCCTTTCAAGCTGATCTATTGGTTGATGCATAATTACATCAGAGAAGATGTTAAACTATACACTATAGAAAGTTAAACTTTTTAAGCAGGCATAACTGTCATGCATGAGTACTTGTACTCATTTTACAGGTTATTCCTGCTGAAATTGGGCACTTACACTGCTGTACAGTATTGAATGTAACTTTAATTTCATCCACTTTAAAAATGTGAGGTTATAAAGCAGATATTGTGATGTACTGATCCAAAAATCATAAGAGAGAGCTGTTATACTGTAATGGTTGATATCATTTAACTCTTCTGCACAAGGAAAGACACAGAAAATTGCTCTCAAAAAGTTTTATTCTCTGCCATGTACTGCCATTCATTCCTTGCTCAGTCAGCTCCAGAACATTATGCTGAGTCAATTATCTTGTCAAGCTGTTTCTCCACATGACTCTGAGCTGGACTTGAATAGTGACATTCACACTGCTAATTTAATTTAATTACTTGAGCAGTGTTGTTGTTGTTGTTGTTATTATTGATCTCACAGAAATGCCAATGGCCAATGCACCATAAATTGCTGGGGGAGGGATCAATCCTGGCCATGATAGAAAGGTACCAGAACACCCAGTGCACCACAGCCTGCCAGGCATGTGGCCCAACAGGCACAGGACCAAAGACTGCAAACTCCCCAGATCCCCTGAGCACCAATGGGATGCATCGAACCAACAAATCTGATCCACGGATCCACCCCACAACCCACAGCACCCACTGCTAACATCCTGGTGCCAGACACCAACGCACACCCCCTGAAGTCCTTTTTATGTCATTATTTTTATTACTCCTGGTCTATCAAACAAATATTGCTGTATAATTACAATGACAAAGTCATATCTTTAATTCTTTAATGAGGATAATTTTTCAACATGTTCATTGTATCAACAGTACTTTAATAGAGTCTTCTGATTAGTACCAGTGTGTGTGTGTGGTCATTAGAAATGCAAGGATAAACGCACCTTGTCTCATGGCTCAGAGTGCTCGGAGAACTTACAGTATGTGAGCGATCTCTCACATAACGAAACAGTTACTCTTCACATTCACTTAACTGCCTCATGCTCAAACATACAGTACAACCAGCTTGGGGACTTTTTTCTTGTGTGAGTTGGGTTCCTTGATTCTTGTGCTGTTGAATCTTTAACTCTTATTGTTCAAAAGGTATTGAATAGTTTCATATGAGAGGCAAATTGCAGGTTTATATACAGTAAATGATCTCATTATTATATTCCAGAAAAACACATTCTCAAGGGATTGTATAGTTGGTGCGCCACAGTAACAGATTAGAAAAATATGTAATGGTTAATATGCTCACGTTTTCAGCGAGGAAATATTTGTCCACATGCACTGCATGTTGCTGACAAAACAACTATAGTTGTTCTAATATAAGTGAGGAAATAATTTGTTTTTCTCAACAATAAATGTAATTCAAAGTAAAGTGTCCTTCTTTAACTGATAAGAAACTGTTAGTGTTGAGGACAACTGTAGAAAAATCACTGTGGTGTCAGAGGAATAAAACACCTTTGCAAATTGGAAAATAATTCAGTATGGAAAGTAAAAGTAACTCTTTTCATGTTGGGCTGCATCACACCACCCCATCTGTGATTATTTTTCTACAACAACATGCCACCAAGAGTTTTATTTCTTACTTAAATTTGGCCAGTTTTTACTAATTAATTAACCAATAATCAGAGAGATAGAAATAGCACAAAGCATGAATTTTGCATACACACATACACACACGCACACACACACACGTGTGACCCAACAGGCACAGGACCCAAGACTCCAAACTCCCCAGACACACACATAAATGTGCTGCATGAACCTGGTAGAGAGGGGCGCAAGCCAAATGGTGTCTTGCTTGGAGAGCTGCCTCGAGCAATACAGTCAAACAGAAAGCTGATCTGATCTCCCTCTGTACAGGCCAGGAAGAAGACACCGGTCCCTTGAGGAAGTGGACAAACAGAGTCAGATTAATCATTTAATTTGCTTTCTCTTTTAAAACATTTAATTAAATAAGGATTGCAACTACAGTGGCATAGGAGATTAATGTAGATCATAAATTCTATTCAAATATTTATCAGCCATGGAACAAAGTTACTTTTTATCATTTAACACAAGCAGGATTTATTATCAGACCTCTATATAACTTGTATACACTGTAAGGTATTTTAATTTCTTCAGGACCATTGTACACACAATAGCAGCTTAATATATAGGACTAAATAAAGTGCAAGTACGTGGCAGTGTACTCAGATCTATAGTTTTTAATTATAACACTTAACACTCAGGACAGTAAATACACAGGGAAGTGCATGCTAACTAGACAGGACAGCTGAACAATACATGGCAAACTAAAGAAAAGTTAAACAATTACATTTCTGTGGTTTCAGAAAATAACTTACATTTACCAGTGTAAAGAGTTGTTTCCAGACTGTATATGTACTGTACTGTATATGAGTCTACACTACCATGTACTTATATGTAAAACTGTTATGTAGTAGGGGACTTTCTTTATTTGTATGTGTATACAAAAGAACCTGCATCCAGACAACTCATAGTTACAAATAGACCACCTTAATGCCAGTTATATAAACATGTATTTACATAAGTACAAATACAATGTTTTGAATGCACAATTTACTCTGTGACATGCATAAAAATACTGTACAGTCAGTGGTCGGACAGCTCATGGGAGATAAACACTGTCCTTCAATCTTACTCAGATCACAATGCAAGTAACTCTGTGTTCAGTTTGTAACTTTGTATTTTGCCCAACTTTTTGTCATATAACCAATATTTTCCATATTTCTATGGAAAATGTTTCACATTCTAAGACAAAAAAATTGACCAACTGATGTACCTGTTCTGACCTGCTAATTCAACTTAAAAACAACACTTAGCAGATCTTGTTTGTAATGTGGGGACTCCCTATATAAGTATTCCAAATATTCATATTTGTATTTGGAGATAGAGTGTGTGTGGTCTAAACTCAGTGGTGGGCACAGTACATATATCCCATAGGTGAAATACTCAAGTAAAATATTACTAGTCATCAATTTACATTACTACTATAGTAAAAGTACAAAAGCACTTAACTTCAAGTGTCAAAATTACTGAGCTTGTATTACTTCACTGTAGCATTCAGGTCTTAGTAAGAGTCTCTCTCTCTCTCTCTCTCTCTCTCTCACACTCACTCTCTCTCACTCTTGCTCTCTGCTTCCTGACTGTGAATGTACGTTTTTGTCGCTGTCTGAAACCATCTCCGCTTCTGATTTCAAACACCTGCTACATGATTGAATGTTTCACAGAGGAAATGCAAATCAAGCAATTATATGTAATAGCCAGAATGTGGAGATATTACTGCTTCATGCCATGAACCACTGTATGTGTACAGTAATTATGCAACGCAACGTCATGGGCAAATGTAGCGAAGTAGAAAGGACAGATATTTGTTGCAGAATGTAGTGGAGTCTTATTAAATAACACTACTCAAGCAAAGGTCAGATACATGAAACTGTACTTAAGTACAGCAACAAAATAAACGTACTTAGTTTGTACTTTCCAACTCTGAATGGAAACTGATGGATTGTTTTTGCTACTATGATGTATCTGAACACTAGGCCAACAAACTAGCTTAATTTAAACCACTATGGTCATGATCACGCAGTTGATTTTATTGTTGCATCCCAGTCCTTATCTCTCATGCACATCTCTAGTCTCGATCAGGTGCCACGTGAACTTTTCTGGCGGTCTTTCTAAATAGAA
This sequence comes from Clariallabes teugelsi, assembly GCA_030014215.1. Taxonomy (NCBI): domain Eukaryota; kingdom Metazoa; phylum Chordata; class Actinopteri; order Siluriformes; family Clariidae; genus Clariallabes; species Clariallabes teugelsi. The sequence continues at coordinate 12,059,470 of JAQMYG010000038.1, read as the reverse complement.
TGGCATGCCTCTTATTTGCTCCCCTAAGGACATTTAGCTCATGTCAAGTAATACATCTGTATTCTGGATAAACTTCAAAGAAATAACATTCCATCAGGTTTAAATGCAGTATAGACTGTGAACTGAATCAATTCGCAGTTAAGCTGTGCACCTTAATTCCACAGTCCAGAGCACTGGCTTCATTCCAATACATGTGTAAATAGGCCACTGGAGGTCACCCACTTTAACATACTCATCAGTGAAGACACACTGTAATGCCATACTGTACAGTCACATGGTCAAGTTAATCTTGTTGTTGATCCAAGGGTATTAACAGAATCACACACAACGCTGAGTGCATGCATGCTTTGAAAAGACAAACTGGACAAAGACAAATTGGCTGAATATTATATTACCTTCTAGCTCAGTTCTTTTTGTATCTTTGTATACATCTTACATGATGTATCTTTCCAAATCCAGTTAAACACCTACAGGTCAAGTCATTTTCACTGTCTTTCAATCCACTTTTGCATTTACAATCTAATTAAATATCATCCCTTAAGGACCATGTGACAACTCAATTGTTTGAGCAGCAACGGGGAAGATAAAGGAAGGATTTTTCAGATACAGAGAAAAAATTGCATAGCCTTAGGACAAAATTAATCGAATAAAGAATTTAAATTCATATCAACATTTAGGCTTTTAGGCCCTAATTTATTAATGTTTTTCATGAGTAACCTTAATAGCACCCACAAAAATGTGCAAGCTTATTTACCTCGAATAAATCATTTGCAGGTGTTTCTACCTAAATACATTTATACTGTAATGATTTTTATGCAAAAATTTTGCACTCACATTTTAATTTCTTTAATCATAAAAAGTGATTACAGGCACATTGAATGTTTGCTCTTTGGATGTTTTAAATGACACTGATCAGCCATAACATTACAATGCAAAACATCGTGCCTAATATTATGTAGAATCCTCTTGTACCATCTGGGCAGCTCTGGCCCCTTGTGGCATTATTCCGCAAGACCTCTAGGAGTGAGTTGTTTTCTTTGGCACAGGATGTTGACAGCAGATCTTTCAGTGCTATGGGGTCGAGCTTCCCTGGATCAGAAATGTTTGTATGGTGCATCTCATGGGTGCTCAATCGGATTGGGATCTGGGGAGTTTAATCAATGTTAATGTGTTAATGTTATGTGGTGTATTGGTAATGGCTGATCAGTGTATATTCAAAATAGAATTTTATTTTACTAGTTGCGTTGCTGTACAAAATAAGATGTGCATTTTTGTTTTTGCTCCACCTAACAGTCAGGCTTCCAGTGGGGAGAACTAAAGTAGGGTCCATTTAGCCACCACCCTACCCATCTCATACAACTGATTTTGAGATCTTTCCAGACCAGTCCCTGGGTGGCTGCCAAGGTAGTCATACAGTATCTGAATCCGTCACTGACTTTCAGTTTAACTCCTTCCAGAGCCTCTTTCAGATCTGAGCTAGCACTGTGAATGACAACAGTTAGCACGTATGAAAACCTCATATTCATACAGCTTTCCATTTCTACATTTCAATACACCAAATATGGACACATGCAATCACATTGAATTCAGTCATTTATTTAGAGGCATAAAGAAAATGTGCAAAAAGTCACAAAGCACCTTTATCATCTTCAACAGTTCAAACCTGAACCAATTAACAGTGTGTGAGTGGTATAAAAGCTCTTTAAATGGTTACACAATTTTAACCCAAGTGCATAACCAACTGGAAAGAAATTGAATGACTCCAGGATCAGTACAAAGTAAATTTAGATAAGTGTTTGCCTAGATACTGCTTAATGAGGAAGGTTTAGAAATTTTGGGAAAGTAATATATTGACAGATCCATCCTGAGTAAATGTAAAAGCTTGCTCTTTGATCATTGAAGGCCGAGAATACTTGAGCAATGAGATCGGGCATTAAAAGCATGTTTACATCTGAGAGGAGAACATGTCAGGCATCCTAAGGTTGAGCGTTTACTGCGTTTTCATGCCAGTGTGTATTTTTGAACCAAACTACGTGGAGGATGTGGTGCAGAGCTCTTTGATGCCTGTGGAAGCCAGGGCAGTGACCTTAGTAGGGTCACAAGACATAACTTTGAGAGGTCATAAAGCAAGTAGAAAGCAGAATTCTAAACGCTCTGTAAAGAAGATGTTATATATGAAGCCCGTATTCAGGGTATTCTTTTGATGTTATGAAGAAGAACTCTGCAGGAGCTTTTGGTTCAATCTTAGTCATGTAGATAGTGATTTATAACACCCAGAAAACATCTTTTGGTCATGTTTAGTCAAGGTTGAGCTTCAGACGATGAGTCTTTCTTCAGGAAGCATTGTTAAAAAGGACAGTCTGCAAGCTTCTTAGAGAATTGAGAAGTGGATGGGAGACAAAAGAAGTAAATCAGCAAAACACCAGTAGGTGTCATTAGTGTAGCAAAGGTAGGAGAATCCATGAGACATGATCACTGATTCTCATGATATAGTGTACATGGAGATCAATAGTGTGCCAAGTACTGACCCCTGAGGCACTCCATTACTAAGGCTGGGATGTAATGATGCAGAACTTCTTCATGATATGTTGTAGTATTGATTCTGGTATGTATGATGAGATCCAGGTCAGACCATGGATTTTTGCAAAGCCTCAGTAACTGCAATTTGGGCCATTTCCAAAGAATGCATAGTAACCAGAGTGGTTGTCATGCAGCACATCATTTTGTTTAAAGGTTTATAGGCTGAAGACAGCTTTCCTGATGACATCAACAATCATCTAAGCAATCATCTAAGCAAAACAATCTAGATCTTATTCAAAGTTTATTTTGTTATATATACGTAGATGAAACCTGTTGTATATGTAAGAAATGAAAATAATCAAAATTTTGGGGGCGTGATATGGCACGACCTGAAATGAAGTAAACAGGTGTCATACATATTGTTAAATTTGAAATTAATTATAATTTGTCATTCAGCCATTAGTCTGTCTTTTTTCTCTGTTGTAACATTAATAAGACATATGTTCCTGTTACTAAGAAACTGTAAAAAAATAAAATAAAATAAATGAATAAATAAATCTAACGTGAAAATGTTCCTTTGTTGAAGAAAAATCCAATTTTAGCTCAGATTAATACAAAATGCTGATGTTGGATTCCATCATACAAGTGTTGTGTAAGTTACTATTGAAATATTTAACAGTTAGAATAAGTATATTATTATAAACCTTATTGTTCAACATTGAACCCTAGAAAATTAATCAACACCTTCTGAACATCTCACTCACTCATCGTCTATACTTCTTAATCCTCTATACAGGGTCACGGGGGGCCTGGACCCTATCCCTGGAGACTTAGGGCATGAGGCAGGGTACACCCCGGACAGGGTGCCAATCTATCACAGGGCACACACATGTACACACACGCACACACTATGGCTAATTTTGGAACACCAATTAGAAGTCAATAATATCTGCAAAGAGTAATATCACAGGATTTAAACAGTCTCTAATTATAATACTTTTTTACAGTCATGTGTGGGAGTAAGAACAGAAATTCAATTTGCATATTATATGTGTAGATTATTAGATGGTTGCACTGTTGAATTATCAATTCTGCTTCGTCTAAAGGTCGTCGCCACTCTAACTCAATTATCAACTAGATCACTTTATTCTGTATACAGGGCAATGGGGGGCCTAGAGCCTAGAGCCCAGGAGACTTAGGATACGAGGCAGGGTACACACTGGACAGGGTGCCAATCCATCACAGGACACACATACATACACTCATACGCTCATTCACACACTACAGGCATTTGGGGAACGCCAGTTAGCCTAATCTGCACGTCTTTGGACTGTGAGAGGAAACCAGAGTACCTGGAGGAAACCCACCAAGCAGGGGAATTGTGCATATAGCAGTCCTGTGGTATAACTCTATGTATCTGGATCTAAGATGTTGCCAGAAAAAAGTGTTTAATCACAATGATGCATGTCATTAGTGAACATTTGTTATATGCCATTTGTTTGTTTGTTTGTTTGTTTGTATGTTATCAAATTGCCTTTCTTGTACCTTTTATCTGTGGTACTATTATCGATCACATCCTACATAACTAAAGTACACACTACATATACTCTATATGATATATCTGTCATAACAGTCCAATAAGTGGGATCAATGATCTGGAAAGCACTTTCCAGCTGTGAGGAGAAAAACCGCACAGGGATGGAACCTGGTTTACTTATATTGTGTCACTCAGCAGATTCTCAGCACAATTATGGCTCTGCATTCTTCTCCCCAAGTCTAATGAGGCCCCAAGCTCCAGCACTCGTAGTAAATATAGTTGTGCTAGATCCCTTAACGTCACCATGGTGACTGAAAAGGCCTTTATGAGAAAACGAGAAGCCTTTACGAAAATAACCATAACGTTCTGAGCGCCCGGTTTCATAATCCATCAACAGGCTATAAATACAAGTGACCAGGTCTTGCCAGCGTGTCCCATTCTCTGGTCTCCATACAGGGTCAGAGCAGTTTTGGTTTAAAGATGTTATCTTTCATCACACTGATGTCACATAGGGAAATATATGATTAAGGACCCAATGATATGTCCATATGGTGTCAGTGCTGTCAAGCCTCAAGTGATGTTTGGAGAGGTTACGGTGATGTCAGATGGAGAGATATATGATGATGATGATAAGGATGATGTGAGGTAGGAATATATATGATGACAGGGTCATGATGATGAATGGAAGCAATAGGAGAATTGAAAAAAAAATGATGTCATGTGTTTCCATGTGTGTGGAAAACCTTTGTATTGTAACTATGGATGCACTGAAACCTATTTAGAGTAACCTACTTAGTATTAAGCAATTAGGGTGTCATGGAACACTTTTGTTGGTGTCTGTATTAGTTGCTGCTATGTGCTGCTGGCAATGAACTCCTCGTGCTTGAGTTTTATTTTTGAGATGTTTGAATAGTATCTTTGATATCGAGTGAGAGAGCAGCTGACCTGAGTGTATAGAACATTGTCAGTGAACATTATCACAGAAAATGAACACAAAAGGATGAAAATTGCACCTTGGTTCGTGAATAAAATGTAGAACCAGGCAAGTGAGTGTGTCTCAGTATACCTTATTTATCATTAATTGTGAAATATATCAAGATCACTGGTATTTCACCATTCTAAGTTCTGAGTTCTAACGCTGCTGCCGTTCGTGCAAGTGTAGCTTTATGATAGTGAGTGCACAGAAGAGAGAACACACACAAATTATCTTGAATGCGCAAAAATGATTTTCAGCATGCAAAAAAAGTCTAAAAGTTGTGCACTAAATATAAGTATAAATAAGTACATATGAATAAGTACATTTAAATTTATATATACTGAGACTACCTTATATTAAAATTTGTTTTCTAATGTATTCTTTCTGTACTTTGTACAATGATTATTTCGAGCATATTTAAAAAAATATATATATATATATACCAAAAGTGAATTGAAAAACAAAGTTAAAATAAGAGTGCTTTGGAAATTAGACCAACCTTTCACTTAAAGTATATTTTCCTATAATATATTTTTGGAAAGTGTACTATAATACAATTATTTTGAAGTATGTTTAAAGTTTAATTCCAAAATTTGGTAAAAGCATGATGTTAGTATACTTTTTATATATTAACTGATGGTACAACTTTTTGTTAGTATATTTGCAATGTACTATCGAAGATTTCAATATATTTGTAATACACTAAAGTGTATTTTTTTTACACTGAGGCTGTCAGTATTGATATCAGTGCATTCCTAATTGTGTACATATGGGGTTTAAAGATAGTACACAATTTTGCACCTTATCCTTTGTAAAGACAATAGCAAGTCTAGAAGCACAAAACCATTGTGAATAAAACACTCAGCCAAGATTCCAGTAAAGGAGCAGAATGCTTCTTGGCTCTGAGCAGTGTGGCTGTTCTGAATGCCTGGTGGACAGAAGCTTTGCTGAGCTATGGGCATTAAAAGGTCAGAAAGGTAATCTGTGCAGACCGAATTTTGGAAAGGGATCAGGAATCCTACTCTACATTGGCAAAAACACCAAGCATGCCAGCTACCTTATCTATTGTACAATCCCACCGTGTTACATTATGTGTGCACGTGCATTTGCATGTTTGTGGCATTTGGACATGACAACAAAAGGCACTTTGAATAAAGAACAATCTCACAGCTACACAGCCCCTTTGATGTAGAATTCTAGATGCAAAAATTTGATATTAAGTGATAACATGAGTGATGCAGTGCCCTTGTAAACATTTACACACAATGCAGATTCAAATCCAAAAGCTATCACAGCATCATCCTTCTAGGAACCTCTGTAGTTCAACTAGGGACTGTGGAGGCCAAGGGTGATCATTGGAGGCAATTTGGGAATGCCAATTAGCCTAATCCGCATGTCGTTGTAGTGTGAGAGGAAACCAGAGTACCCTGAGGAAATCCAGCAAGCACGGGGAAAACATGCAAACTCTATGCGCAGATACCTGTGGCAAGAATTGGACCCGGGCCCTGGAGGTGCAAGGCCACAGTACTAACACTAAGCCACTATACTGCCATCACAGCATCATGGTACTAATCACCCCAAGCCAGGGTAAAAAGGAAAGGAAATTAAAGAATCATTAAAGAATTATTAAATAAAAAATAAAGACTGAAATATCCAATTTCAATAAGTACAGTATGGATTCAAACACATCCCTTAGTTAAAATCCCTCAATTCTGCCTGATGCTACAAGCTTGGTATACAGTATGCTTCTTTAGCAAGTTTCTTCTATTCTTCCTTCAGAGTTGTTCAAGTTAATATTTTTTATTTTATTTTATTTTTCCTTCTATTCTGACTTGTCTCTTAGCCCCAGTTGCAGAAAAGTATCCCCACAGCATGACAGCCACCACCGTGTTTGACTGTAGGGATGCTTTTAATGAGGTGTTGCACAGTGCCTGATTTCCTACACACATGGTGTAGGGAATTGTGTCCAAATATTTCAATTTTTGTGTCATCAGACCAGAGGATTTTGTTTCTCATGGGCTTAGGTTCCTTTAGAGGCTTTCCGGCAAACTCCCAGCAGGGTTTCAATGGCTTCTGCCTGGACACTCTACCATAAAGAACTGATTGGTGAAGAGCTGATGGTTGTCTTTCTGTAAGTTTCTCCCACCTCCACAAGAATCACAAGGAAACGCTGGATCTCCAATTAAGTTGTAGAAGCATCTCAATGACTACTGATAGGAGTAGGATGCACCAGAGATCAATTGCAAGTGTCATAACAAATGGTCTAAATACTTACAGTGCTGTGAAAAAGTATTTGCCCATTCCTGGGCCATTCCTTTTTTGCATATAGTCACTTTATTTTTCTTTATTTTTCTACCCTTCCTGAGGCATCTGGAGATTGTGCCAGCTTCAGTAGACAAAGGTCGACCCTGCGAGGATCCTGAGGCTTCCAGAGAAGGACCAGCTCCAGCTGGATTCTGCTTCATGATGGTTTGGAGCTACACATGCTGCTCCTGTGCTTCCAGTGATCCAGACCCCATCTGCCCTCTGCACCTACTGACTCATCCCTGTGCTGAACCGGACTTCATGTTAATTTAGATAACTTTCAGCTGCATAACACACATGATGTTATATAATTTCTATCCATTATCAAATGGTAATGGGTTCTCTGTTGAGTCTGGTTCCTCTCAAGGTTTTTTCCATTTGCCATCTCAGGGAGTTTGTCCCTGCCACTGTCGCCGTTACCCTTGGCTTGCTCATCGGGGACAATCTCATTATTATCTAGACACAGCTTTCCAAATATATACATACTCTACAGCTCCTTTCCAATTTTTTTTTTGTTTATGTTTAGTGATTTATTTTCTACATTCTACAACAATACTGGGTTTTTAAAACAAATAAATAACACATATGGAATTAGGTAATTATTTAACAACAACAACAACCACAGTGTGTTGTTATTATAAGACTTCACCAGTTAGTTAGAAAGAAATGAAAATCAGTTACAAAGTGATCCCAAACTTTTGAGAGATAGTCTGTAAATTAACAAAACACTTTAAAAAATGTTTTTACTTTGTCATTGTGGAGTACAGTGTGTTTAATGATGAGAAAATTCATTTAAATCCTTTTCAAGATGAGTGTGAAACAAAACTAAATGTGGAAAACTTAAAAGGGTCTGAAAACTTTCCGTCAGATTTTTGAAAACTATTCACTTCACAATTTCCTCCTTTTAATTATTGCAATGAACACACCGTCTGCAGTTACACTTTTCCATTTTGTGTAAATGTCTTTGATCTAATTCAGATTATTTACTTTAAAAGAAGATCTTGCCACCTGTTAAGTATTTTAAAATAGTCTAACCTGGCAACCCTACATTTACCTGCCTGTCTGCTGCTCACTCTGTAAACTAACTCTATGAGATTAGGCAGTAAATTAATTTCCCCACAATTGTGCTACATCTAGAAACATTAATCATACTTCATTCTGTAAATTAAAACATACAGAATTGTGAATGAGGGCGTCATAAAGTGATTATCATTGGTAGAAAAACTCATTTAGATGATGCTTAACTTTGTCAGGCAGCTGAGAGTAAACTGCATACCAGTATAGCGAAAGTGGACTGTAATTGCCAACATGCTCTCTCCAGCTCACTGGAGTTCTAACCAGATGCACTTGTTCGCATTTAACACCAGGTATAAATAGAACTCGAATACAAGGAACATTGTAAAGTATACCCTCTGGTGAGTTCACTCCTGACATTACTAAGCCATTGATCTTCATTGTGACTTTTGTCTATGACCCTGCTAGATGGAATTCATTGACTACAACTTGCGTTTGCTCTTGTTCATGTTGTTTGCCGATCGACCGACCCCGGCCTGTTTATTCACCTACTTTTTAATTACCTGTGCTTGCTTTTACTCTCTCTCTCTCTCTCTCTCTCTCTCTCTGGTGCATTCAGGCATCCTTTCCTCATGTCAGTTACTGGCAGTTTTGGGGATATTTGGGACGCATGGTGGATCGAGTGTCAAGGCAAAATTTGATTGCTGCCTCAGGATCTGCCTTAGTTTTGACAGAAATCAAGTATATAGACAAGCTTTGTCCTTACATGTTCTTAAACATCCATAAGCATCCTCATACCATCATTAAATTTAAGCTATTTGCTATTATAATATAATAGTAAATCTTGAAGACACTTTGTTATCCAAACCTACCTTTACTCATAGTGTCTATCGGTAAATTATTCGTTAATTTATGAATAAACTCAGCAGATAACTATAAATCAATCACTGCTTGTTGGTTAATGTTATCTACATTGAAACTCCAACTATCCTCAAATTCTGTAGTTAGCTAGTTGGTGATGAAATGTAACACATGCATGGATAGCACAAAATGTCCCTTGTATCACTCACTGCTCTTGCACAAATCTTTCAATAATGGTGGTCGGTCAGTCAGTCAGTCAGTCAGAGAAATGACAGTACCTCTGGCTATGCTTCATGGACCTCACATTGAGAGTCATGTCTCTGTGTCCCACTATATTGGAGCATCTGTTATTGGTAGATGGCTATAATATGCCAAGGTTATAAAACTACCCTGAGAATGTTACACAGCCGACTGCGACAGCTGAGCATTCACTAAATGTGCTGCATACCACCTCCATCACGAGCAAGAAATTAATTAAAAAGCTACATCAATAGGAAAATCTGTTTTTCTTTATTACAGGATTTGGCTTGTAGACAAATCAGGTTTTTAGGTCTAACAGAGCTGCACGAACAGCTGCATTTCATTTGCCAAAAAGACAGCTGGTGGGCTTTGTAATACTACTAATGTCTAGATTGGACCGGATCACACATTACCCACCACCGTGTGAGCATGAGAGTGAATAAGAGAGAAAGAGAGAGATGGGAGAAAATTAGTGCGCCTAATTGTCACACTGGACTCTTGGCAGGAAACCTCCACTTCACAAAACAGCACTAACGCTGTGTGAAAATGAGAGAAAGAAGTGGAGATCTTTGGAGAGACCTAACCCTTTCATGAAGACTGTTAAATATTTTAAAGCACTGTTGAATTCTCCAATCTGGCTGGTCACAAAGATTAATTTTCTGTAAAAATTACAGCAGCTCTGACGATCTTTTTGGTTTTAATTAAAAAAACATAGGTATATATTAATTTAATAATTTCTGTACATTTTTTCTGTCTTTTTTGTTTCTATAGTAACAATCTGTGCTAAATTATAAACATATTAGCAAAAGTTTAATATAAAGGAAAATATCTAATCAATGATACAGTGAAGTTTACGAGACTTTATTTAACACTAGATGTGCCTGTGATTTCGTTCGTGTGGAATTTAATCACACACTCATAAGCACATTTTTATAACGTACAACGCCATCTGCTGAATTTCGGAATGAACTAACATTTTTACATGTTATGTGGAGTGTGCAGAATGAAGGTGTGAGATCGCATTTATTAAGTAGATTTCATTAGCACACTCATAAGTGTGTATTAAAAAATGTACAGCAACATCTGTTGAATTTTCAGATGAATAATTTTTTTTATGATATAAGGGTGTTTTCCATTTAAAATTCAAAGTAGAATATCTTCTCTTCCCGTGGGCCGATAGAGATGACAAAAGCTTATATGTTACATCAAGGTCGGCCAAATACACCTGTGAAAACCCCATTAAAATTTGTTGAGTAGTTTTTACGTGATGCGTGCACAAACAAACAGACAAAAATTTTAAAAATCGTCTTGTGTTTTATGATGTGTTTTATTATTCATATTACTCTCACTCACTCATCTTTTATGCTGCTTTATCCTGTATTCAGGGTCGTGGGGACCTGGAGCCTATCCCAGAAGGCTTAGGGCACGAGGCAGGGTACACCCTAGACAGGGTGCCAATCCATCGCAGGGCACACACACATATACTCAGA
>JAQMYG010000038.1:12030012-12047117 GCA_030014215.1 Clariallabes teugelsi | reverse complement strand
TGCATTTTTTGGACGCCTTCAGCATTCCTTTACAATGTAGAAAGAAATAAAAATCTGGAACCATCATGGAGTTAGAAAGTGTTCTAAAACTTTTGAAGGGTAGTGTATATATTGCAATGAAAACAAAAACTATTATATTTATACACATAATTGTTTTATTGAAACATTATTGAAACTTAAAAATTATACACACACTTTTACTTTGTTGATGTGGTCTGATTAATGCCTATAATTCCTTTTTGTTTGAACTACATTAACATATAAGCATATTGTAAAAAATATATAAAGAAATGTAAAATTAAACATTAAGATGCACATTTGAATATATTTGAATATATTTTTCTATATATGAAAAGCAACAATTCCTTATGTATTTTTCTGTATATTGTACATATATGTGGATAATATATTATTCTGTATATTGTGAATATATTTTTGAATATGAATATCTTTTTTCTGTTAATTATTAGTTAATATTAGTTAGTGTAGCAACGAGGAATATTAACATTATAAAATCTTTTCAATTTATCAGTAAATCAGAACACTAAATCATTTAATAATTACCGGTAACATATAGAGAAATATTTATTTTGTGTAAGGGAAGGTAATCTATGAAATACTATCTTCATATAAATATGACTGCTGACAGGATTAGTATGTTTGTGTCAAAGCATAAAGGCACATTGTTTTTCTTCTATTCATCTTCAGTAAGCATTGCACCACCTTTATCCAGGGTCATGGTGGATCTGGAGCTTGTCTTGGGAATGCTCGGCATGAGGCAGGTATTGGATTGGAATGGATGCGATTGGATTGAATTGGATTGGATGCCGTTCCATCACAGGACACCATGATCACACTCATTTAAAAACTCATTCACTTGTAAACTCATGCCACATTCATTGCAATTCAGTGTAGTCAGTCCAGTCAGGCATTTTTATGAGGTGGGAGGAACCAGATAACCCAGATGCTTAAAAAAAGCAAAACGCCACACAAAAATAAAACTCAATCCTATGATTAATCCAGAAACTCTAAAGGACCAATATTCAACTTTATCAAGCATTAAAATCATAAAATTTAAAGCAGCTTCCCATAATCAGGCTTCTGGATAGATGCGACTTTATCACAGGAATGCTGTGCATTCAGATTGCAGATTCTTTCCAAATAAAACAAAAGATAAAAGCCAGAATTTTGGGATATCTCCAAAGACAATGCTGTGGAACTAAGTACTTTACAGTAGAACTGTAGAACAGAGTACTCAATGTCCTACAGAACAATACTGTAGAATATCGATTCTGATCTCAGTCGATATCCTTAATTTTATGGCATTACGTGTGACAGGAGAGATGCTGAGGTCTACAAAGATACACACATTTACATAAAGCAATTTCTTAAATGTTGCATTTTGAACTATGCTTTTATCTAATCTAATTAAAAATCCCAACTCATAAATGGGAACTGTGTGCTGGAGCGATGTTTATTCAACCCACAATGCGGATACTTAACACATCTGCATAAATGGCACTGTGATTTTCATTTAAATCAACTAAAGCAAACTACTAACATGCTGCTCTAGCTAGAAGCATGAAAGCCTAATGAGTTCCCTTTAAAAAGGAATAATAAAGCACTTATGGAAATGATAAGTAGGCGAGTGAGCAGTGATGTGATGTGTTCATTAAAACCAGGACGAGCACTCAAGAAATGTATAATCAATGACTTTGTTGTTTTAAAGCAACATCATCAGTAGTCAATGATGAACTTTGTGTCCTAGCAAGGATTTTGCTGTCTACTTCTCTCTCTCTCTTTCTCTCTCTCTCTCTCACACACACACACACACACACACACACATAGAGAGAGTCCCTAGTGCCAACTGACTCATCGATCAAGCTCATTGTACGCCGAGTTAGCAAGCCGTGTAGTGAGATAGCACAGCAGAAGGAAGGAGACTGATGAGAAGGTTTGAGCAATGTGGGGAATATTCACCACGCTTCACTGAACACAATCTATTATCACTCTGTCAGCGCAACACACACACAAACAAATAAACGAACTGAAGGACATGGAAATTGAGGATTCAACAGATCAGAATAGAAATAATCATTATCTGCGATGTGCCTTAGGCATGTGTCGATGCTATGTTTTCTCATGCCATAATAATCTCATAATCATTTATCACAGTTAAGATATTCGGTTGCAAAAAAGGATGATCATGGTGAGAGTTATGAGTCTGTCTTCAATGAGAAGAATTTATATCATACTTCTGCTTATATAAACACCGCAGAGTTCTCAGTTCTGGTTGGGGTGAAGGTGTTGATTAACAGCAGCTCTATAGGTTTATATGAATACTTCAATTAAGTCAGTTAAGCTTTTTATGCTGAGGAGCAACTCCATACAAGCCAAGCCTAATAATGACCAGATAACATGTCAGGTGTTTGGACTGTGGGAAGAAACCGGAGCACCTCGAGGAAACCCACCAAGCACTGGGAGAGCATGCAAACTCCAGGGACACAGTGACAGAAATCGAACCCAGACCCTGGAGGTGCAAGGCGAAAGTGCTAACAACTACACCACCGTGCCGCCTTTCACATGGACATTTCGCAATATTAAATGTAGATAAAACAATCAAACTTTATGATATAACATTGTGTTTTTTCTAAAAGAAAAATGTAACCATTATCAAATTGATGAGATATATGAGGAATGACATATTCCATCAACCCTAAGTAGGATAAGCCGTGTAGAAAATGAGTGACAAGTGTTTTAACACAGTCTCCTAATAACACTACATAGCCAGATGAATCTGTCCATCTTCCCACATGTAGCTCACAATTATATAAAATGTCCATGTACCTGGTAAACAGCCTGTGTAATAATTAATATAATAATAATGAATGAAACAAAGTCAGTTTTTGGTGTAACAAAGGACCCTTTCGTGTCGGGTATAATTTGTGTAGCTACTACATTTTACTGCGCATACTGCAGAACTACACATAGTTCTTCTAAGGACTTTGACTGTTATCCCTGCTTGTTTTTTGTCCAAAAAGTGGGCTGCAAATTATAGTGGATGTTGTAGTTATGACAGTTTTTTATAGTAACTGTAGCTTTATGCACATTGACCAAACATAATAAATGTGTGACTCGACTGCATGAAGTTATCCTAATCAGACTGCTCCAATCCCAACTGTTTCCAGCCCCTATATCCGAGCTGCGTAGGATTGTCATCATCTGATCAAAATGATTTCCAAAAGAAAGCCAAACTGGAGAGAAGATGAGACCGTTTTATTGCGGAGGAGGTAGTAAAATGTAACAAAATAATTAAAGGAAAAGTCTGTCCTACTCTTACCTCTTACTCTTACCTCTAAAGATAAAAATTGAGTGGACAGCAATTTGTGAAATCATCAAAGCCACCTGTCAGTTTGCAGCATGTGTGAAAGGAGTGTGAAACATGGGGGTATGCCGTGTTAATGAAGTGCTGATTATAACAGGGGATCTAAAAAAAAAAACAGTTCTCTCAAATAATTTAATATAAATATAGAAAACGTATATACACTACCACTCAAACATTTGGGATCGCTTGCAAATCTTTGTTTTTGTTTATTTAAAAAATTTTTTTTTAATACATTCTTTTTTTTAATACATTATTTCAAAACTTTGAAATAACACATATGGAATTTGGTAATTATGTAACAACAACACTCCGTTGTTATGTTAAGACACGAAGGTTAGCTGTTCTGGAATAGTTCTTGCAAGAACAGTATTGTGTCAAGTTCATTTGCAAAACCCATCAAGCACCATGATGAAACTGGCTCCCATGAAGACCTTCCCAGGAATGCAAGACTAAAACTGACCTCTGCTGCAGAGGAGAAGCCTCAAAAATCACCAATTAACAGCAGCTCGGATTAGAGCTGTTATAAAGGCTTTACAGATCATGGGTAGCAGATACTGTACATCTCAACATTAACTGTTCAGAGGAGATTATTGCATATTGTGGGTGCCTTCAGCATTGCTTAACAATGTAGAAAGAAATACAAATTTAGGAACAACCATGGAGTTAGAAAGTGATCCCAGACTTTTGAGCGGTGGTGTATAAATATGATTAGTTTAATTTGTGAGTCAGAGATGATGCCCAAAACTCCATGAGTGCAGCTTGTTTTTGAATGTATGAATCTGGGCATGATCTGTGCTGCTGTAAGAGCAAAGTTTGATTAATTATTCCCGACACTGTCAGCTATGCCAAACCCAAATTATCACTGTTTCAAAGCTGCATCTTTGCTGTTACTAAAAAAACATGAAGTAGCGATCACCTGCGGAGACAGCATATGAAACGATCATTAATGGAGCAGTTGCATACTGCACACGATGTGTTAAAAAAAAGGTATTCCATTTTCGTCCAAAAGTATCTTTTATGAACTCCGTGGATCCTGGTTTATGAAAGTAGCTTCTCTATATGAGAGAAGGTTGGTGAAGGAAAGTTCTAGAGAAACCTACAGTATTGCCGGTGCATCAGCAGACCATATTTAAACTTCAGGAGTGCATTCGTGTCACACTCAACCTGGAAGGCATTCAGGGGACTGACTTAATATAGACCTCTCAACCACAAATGATGTTTGCTATGTGCTCCATCTTTATATGTGTGTGTCCTTTTGAAAAGAAGTGTACGTGAAGGTGCAAGGGTCAGAAGCCCACTTTATACTTCCTATGTGATGAGATCACTAAAGAACCTCTAAATGTAAGTATTTAAGAAATGAAAGAAAAAATCTTCTATACAGGGACGTATGTACAGGTTGCTGAAACCATTGTGTAATCCATATGAAGTGAGTGACTTCAGGTTAATATTTCATACATACAGTCTATCAGAGCAGAGGTTTCTCACCCTCTCCGAGGCTGTAGCGGATACGTGCATCCCAGGCCAGGAGGTTTTCCCTACTGTCGAAGCCGAGTGTAAGGGACTGCGTGAGGCAGAGGAGGGTAAGTGCGTAGTTCACACCTTCAAAACTCTGTAGGAGCTCCAGGCCACAGATATCACCCAGGGTGAGCTGACTCTTCTCCCTCTGTCCTTTACTGCGCTCCTTATAGACCAGTACACACAGGCAGTCTAACACACACACACAAACAAACACACAAAATCAAACAAAATGCTATATATTGTATGCACATCCCACTGAAAGGATTTTATTACTGTAAAAAAAAAGAAGAAAAAAAAAAGACTGTTGTGCAGTGAGGTAGTTAACATGAAAATACAGTCAGTCATTTAAATTTTGAATTTCATTTGCACCTTATTTGTAAAGTGCTTTTAACAAGTTGTCACTATCCCTGTCCAGCCTTCTTTTGGAACAGTCCCTTTTTCTTTTGCATCTAGACACCTACAGTAATCAGCAAACTGCTCATTAGAGCTCTAAATGCAAATTTCTGAAAATAACCAAAAAAATTAAAGCAGGATTAAAAAAATTAATTAATTAATTAAAAAATCATCAAGTGCATTCAGAATACTCTGCCAGCATTTATTGGTGCGGTCCTGAAAGCTCATTAGTACCTGTAGTGTTAGTCTATAATTATCCACTCCTACACATATGTCTTGTGCGGCCCAGCAGGCAATTAACATGCAGCCAGTAAGACATAGCTGTAACATCGGGCTGATGGTCTATATTTACATTACGTGTTTGTAGTTGTAGTTGCATGAATAGACGTACAAGCAGCTGCCATATGAAATGCGTCAGAGAGAGTGGGAGAGTGATCGATTGCAACAGCTGGAGACTGACTGACTCATTACATGTCAGCCTCTGACAAAATCCCACATTTTTTGTAGACTACTATATAGAGCTAGAGCATCTGGAACATCATGACATCATTAAACTAAATGACAATTTGACTGACACTGTAAAAAAGCCACAGACCGATTTTTTTTTAATATAAATAATATAATATAAAGGTGTTAATATAAATCCATGCAAAATTATTGCTTGCTCTGAAATGTTGTCAGGGTAGTTAAAAGTTTTTCCAGTGGAAAACTGGTGCTTCTTTGTGGTTATGCATAGACTAAGGAGCCCAGGTGAAGATTTTAAAGCTTGATACCAAGTAAGTGCACACAACACATCAGATGCCTTATGGGACATCGAGGTTGTGCTGAGCCTGAGACTAGTACCAACAGGGAGTGAAAATTTGTTTTCTACATTACCCACAATGCTCTTAGACTACATGCTGGTAGTGATTAAGGTTTACCTCTTGCTTCATTTCTACCTGCTGTGATATTATTGTGGCAAAAAAAAAAAAAAATGTTTACTTCTCACAAGGATAAGGAAAATGCATCATCAAGCAACAAATTTAAATTAGAATTATTTAAGACAAATATTAATGCAAATACTTTGGTACAAGTACATTTCATCTGATTTTAATATGTGTCATCATTAGGGTAACTTTGTGGGTATTTTGTGCAAATCGTTACAGTGTTCGGGTCTCTACAGCATCTACAAAGACAGTTCAGTAACAAACAGCAAAAGCTTTGTATTGGGTCCAGGGTTTCACTGATGCACTGGATTTCTTCCACTACGCTTTTTGATCTGACTATTGAACGTGGATAGTTGAAAACAGAGTGCTTTCATAAGCGCATTAGATATTTTCCCCTTTGCTCCACTGCCAAAAACCCTTTTATAGTAAAACACTATACGAAATGTAAACATAAATTACAGGAAAATGTACTACTCAGAGAGGACATGCATTTCTCAAATTTGTCTTTTAAAGAGGATGTATTATGATTTTTTTTTTCATGTTTAGTGATTTGTTTTCTGTCTCCTGGAGCAATACTAGAGATTTCAAAACTATGAAATAACACATTATGGAATCAGGTAATAATGTAACAACAATCAATTGTTATTTTAAGACACGAAGGTCAGCCTTTCTGGAATAGTTCTTGCAAGAGCAGAATTGTCCTTGTGCAACTGCAAAAACCCTTCAAGCACCATGATGAAACTGGCTTCAATGAAGACCTTCCCAGGAAAGAAAGACCAAAACTTACCTCTGCAGCAGGGGAAAACTTCACTTTGAACTCAATATTAGCTGTTCAGAGGAGATTATGCATGGTTTGCATGGTTTGTAAAAGAATAGAAACATGTATAAATAAATAAAAATCAGAAATGACCAAAAAAATTTGAAGGTTTGTCCAAATTTTGACAGGTACTGTGTATTACCTGGGATAAATCCACAGCACTATTCAATTCTTAAACCTAAAAATCTGTTAGATAGATGAACTTTATATTATCCTCTACTAAAAAGAGTTGAAAATGTACTTTTTTAATCAAAGAAAATCATTGTTGATATAACTGATACAGGTCAAGACACGTTTATGAAACATTTATTGATGAACTCTCAAGTGGCAGTGCCTTGTTTTTTTTTGTTTTTTTTTTCTTCCATCATGGGAAAGCCTTCAGGAGAGAACACTTTTCCAAATTCTCCATACCGAGACACACTTCATTATTATTATTATTATTATTGTTGTTGTTGTTGTTGTAACTTCAAATGAGAGAATTATAAACGAGAGATTTGCAGACCAAGTTTGCTATAAGAGAGAATATCTTTAAATTTAACTAGGGTTAATTAATATGTAGTGTATAACACAGCTTAAGCCATGTTTTATACGAAATTACGAAATTATTCACTTGAACTGGCCATCACGTGCATTTTCAGGCAAAAGAATGAAGTCATGTTACATGACTGATTTAAAGAGAACTAAAATCTGTTTAGAAAAGAGGCAGAAATACATATAAACCAGTAGTCTAGTACTTAACCCTACATTATATATTATTAGTTTTACCAATTAATTCATAATTTGTAAAATTCTTCTCCTATAGACAGACAAACTTGCTGCATGCACCTCGGTGTGTCACTTTTGCACGCTCTCAGTTTCACGTGCTGCCACAGAGACAACATCATGAGGATTCCAGGTGACATACCAGTCAGGAGAAAAGGGATTATAAATACCAAGAAAATTAATATCTTTAATTTCAAACCCCTTAGTTTTTAAAGAGCCATGTGTTTATTTGTTAACACACAACATTGGTGTAACACACACATGCACACACGCTGTTTTGTAACTTGTGCTGTTAGCCTACCTGCTACTGGAGAGGGCTTTCGCAAAACCACCCATCTGTTCTTCCACTGTAGAGACAGAAAGACAGTGAAACTCTCACCTTGGCCAGGTAAAATCACACAACAGCAACTAATCCCACAGCAGAAAAGAGGTGTAAGTAGTTTAGTAAAACCTTTTTCCCTTCTCGGAGTCTCACTTGTCCCTCGACGACCACTGTATCGGTCATCTTGTGTCATGGTTCCCGACAGCTGTGTGTGTGTGTGTGTGTGTGTGTGGCCAGTTCAAAATAACTTTAACGGCTGTGTGCACATGGTGTACACTGCTCTCTCTCTCTCCTGCACTTTTACTAACTATAGCGCACATATATTCTGACAGAACAGTAGCGTCTATAGTGCTGCACTTTATTTACAGTATATACTGTTGAGTACTGAAGTAGAGAAGCATGCAAGCAGTAGTATTATGAGTTACTTTAACTTTGCAGCAGCAGCAGCTAAATAACACTGTGGCTACAATAACAATCATTTACAAATTATACGATTGATTGATTTTTTGCCTGGCAGTTTAACTGAAAAGTCAAAGGACATTTATGCTATGATAGTATACAGTACCATAATGTTCACATTATAACTCTTTCAGATGCTCTTATCAAAAAAGTACACTATTGTGTCATCAATGTCCTTTGAAATCAGCGCAAATAGAATGTCTCTAGAAGGTTTTTTTTCTTTAACTGGAACAAAGTAAGCATCTCCACATCATCAAAACTGTCAATTGTTCATATCCTTGTAAAAAAATGTGGACCCCACAAAGACTTACTCTTCCCCCCCCCCCTCCCTACACACAAACCTCCTCCCACAGTAGGGACTAAATATCTGCACACTAAACCAGACAGCTAGGCGACAAGAAGTCTTCACAGTTGTTCCCTCGGGTTAGCGTGTCTAGTTTGAGATTTCAAATCGAATTGAATTCACTTACCCTCTCAGTCAGCAGCCTATTAGTGTAAACATTCCTCAAAGTCCCAGACAATAGGATTTAAACTCACACGCAACAGTTTAAACACAACTTCAGTGTGATCGGTTCTCTTACAAAATGGAGAAACTAAAATAAAATTCCAGACTCATATCCTTTTAACCTAAAACATTTTCTGATACGGTTCAACTGGAAAAGTGACCAGATGTTACATAACTAGATCAGTGCCAGAATGGCTACAAATTGGTTTCACTCTTTTGTAGCAACAGTCTCCTTTTACATTCCAGTTGACCTGAGACGGTAGGACTAAGACATTTATATTATCATATGTAAACGGATGGCTGAATTTTGTACCATAGAATAAATTTCCCTAGACTTCTGTTCCATCATGCTGCCTTGGGACCTTTTTCTCAGGATTTCACTCTATAGTCCTGCAGGCATCAGTGAGTAATGGGTCACTCAGAAGTTTACCCTATTATAAAACTTGCAAGGTACATGTATTTAATTATTTCCCTCAAAGTAACCTAAATTAACTTACTGCAGGAGGCATTCCCTAATTTAGTATTTCAATAAATACGTATTTATTCCATTTGGTTGTCACTAGTATTGTAAGAATAACAGTGGAATCATCTGGTATTTTCAAAAAGAACAGAATATGGAGGAAATTAGGGTTAAGGCTTATGTTTAAGGATGCAGTAACATAATTTGGAAAGAACCGAGTTTAGTTAAACTGCTGAAGTTTAGAAAACTACGCAGGTGTTGATTTATAATTCTATATATATTTTTAAATGATATTTCATTTGGCGGCACGGGTGGTGTAGTGGTTAGCACTGTCGCCTTACACCTCCAGGGTCCGGGATCGATTTCTGGCCAGGCTCGATTCCCGTCTCTGTGTGCATGGAGTTTGCATGTTCTGCCCATGCTTGGTGGGTTTCCTCCGGGAACTCCGGTTTCCTCCCACAGTCCAAAGACAGCCTTTAGATTAGGCTAATTGGCATTCCCAAATTGCCCGTAGTGTGTGAATGAGTATGTATGTGTGCCCTGCGATGGATTGGCACCCTGTCCAGGGTGTACCCAGCCTTGTGCCCTAATCCTCCTGGGATAGGCTCCAGGCCCCCGTGACCCTGAATACAGGCTAAAGTGGTATAGAAGATGAGTGAGAGTGAGTGAGTGAGTGATATTGCTTCCTTTTCTTAACTAAAAGGCACGGATCTCTTCTCTTGTTGTAGCCCATTCACCTCACAGTTCTACTTGATGTGCATCTAAAATGCATTTCTGCTCATCATGGTTTGTTGTCATCATGGTTACCAAAGAGTTCCTGGGCGTGACCATTCACCTCAGACATAACAAGGTATTTCTGCCAGGAGGCAGCACATTCACAAAATGTTTCCCACTATTACAATCAAGAAAAACCTACCAGGAAAAAAAACTGAAATATGCAGCCTGCAGGAACCAACATCCATGCCAAAGATCACACATTGTCTCAATTATGATGTTCTGATGTGAACAATAAATTCAGCTCCTGACTTGGAACTGATCGTTTTATGCATTGTGTTGCTGCAACACAATTTACTGATTGAACAACTGCATAAAAGGGCCTAGTTTTGCTATATACTGTAAAAGAAAGAAGAAAAATTAGAATGGAATAGTTAGATTGAATAAATTAGTGTTTTTCTTTTTAAGTTATTTTTTCCTTACTTTGTTTCCATCTTTTTTGCACCTGTTCCTCACTAGCTAAACTATTTATAGTGTTGGGTCTCCACAACCCAGGTTTAATTCATGTTCAGTAGGACTAAGCCATGAAATTGGGCTCAGCAGAGCATAACTCCTGAGAGAACTGTGAGCTTAACCTGCTTCAAGTTGCACTGACCATGTCCATGTGGGTTTCTTCCAGTAATAATTTTCGGTTGTCAAAATTGGTCATTGGTATTAGGTCGTTTCTGAAAGTTACAATTACATTGATGAGACCATCACTGACTGCATGACGTTGGTATAACATCGATAACGAATGACCTCAATACATTGCTGCAAATTTGACTTCAAACCTGTAGTTGTTAAGAGCATTAGGTTTATCTGTATACATAAAATATCTGAAATACATCATTGGAATTAAAAAATACTATTCCTGTTAGTATTTTTTCCATCAAGTAAGATGATGTTCTGACAGTACAAACACCAATAACTTACCAATGCTCCACAATGAAACCTGCAGACATACTGTAGAGCCTTGTCAAAAGACGAGTGCCAGTAAATAAGTCCTCTAAGTCAAACCTTACTAAAAACTGTAATTGCCAAACCATTAAACCAGAAAACCGTTCGAAAGTGCAAAAAGCCCAATTAATGTTCTGTGAAACTGGATGTTATGCAATTTGGATACAATGCAAACACCATATTACAGTTCACTTATTTTCTATTATGCACTTCATAATAATGGTGCTTAAAGATTAGCACTGTCAACTTGTACCTCCAGGTCCCGGGTTTGATTCCCGTTTCGGGTCTGTCCATGGAGTTTGCACCTAGGGTGTATCCCTGTCTTCCTCCTGTAATATCCTCCAGATCCACAGCATCAGAAGATAAACTCTTTGGGAGGTCAAAAGACAATATGCTTCTAAGAAGTTAATACGTCACACCAAAGCCTTAAACAGATTTATTGATTTACTGGATGATGTTTGTGACAAACTCCTACAAAGCTCCTCTAGTCTAATAGCTATAGTGCTATAGTATCCATCCAGGAACATCTTTAGTCCAACTAGGGACTGTGGAGGTCAGTGAGAAGCAGTGACCTTTGTATTTATTCCCATTTTACAACTGTGGTTGGAACAATAGTGCCTAAGTAAAGGGGAAAAAAGTTTTTTGGACTTACTAACTTACTTACATTACACTTTGGAGTAATTACTGTACATAAAGTGCCATAAAATAAGATATTTCACTATTTCTGATAAACTGTCAGTGTCTGAAAGAGAAATACTTTGACCAATTCCTTGTTATTAAATATTCCCAATTTTTAATGCTCAAACCATTGCCACAGCTTGATATTACATATTGTCCAGATTTTCAGTTATTATATTGCGATATTTTTTCTA
Source organism: Clariallabes teugelsi (assembly GCA_030014215.1). Lineage (NCBI taxonomy): Eukaryota > Metazoa > Chordata > Actinopteri > Siluriformes > Clariidae > Clariallabes > Clariallabes teugelsi. The sequence goes on along the minus strand of JAQMYG010000038.1, from coordinate 12,034,988 downwards.
TAGTGCGTACAGCGGGGACAATAAATGTGTTCAGCCAGCCGTGTTTCCCTGCAGTGAACACTAAACCCATAGCCATGATTTTATAACAGATAACAATGCTAATTATGCACTTTCCCACATTCCTGCTGACTTGCTGCAATGCTGATCTGTATTTATGATATATATAGACCAACACTTTGCAACTGCAGAGGTGTCCCTGATACCGCATATACACATACACATATACACACTCGCACATCTAGCAAATGTCAGCAAAATGTGTGCAAATTACATCTCTGCAAAGTCACACACAGTTCACTTGTTAACTGGAAAGACATCTCCACAACCTTGTTTTGGATCACTGGTCATGTGATTAATGTTCTGCTTTTTCCAGCTTTAGCTACGGTGCTGAAGGTAGACAGCCATTTCTAGAAATCTTTTTCCAGATAAATCTAAAGTTGATCAATAATGAGAGAAAAGTAGTGTGAAAGTTGTGCTGAATCTGATAATTACACTACATGCCAAAACTGTGGGAATGAAATACATCATTGCCATATCGGTTATCTTATCTTAGGTGAAGTGGTAGGTACTCAGAGGGTAAGGCACTGATTTACTGATCAGCAGGTCAGCCTCAGCTCCACCAGGTGGCCACTGTTGGGCCCTTGAGCAAGGCCCTTAACCCTATCTGCTCCAGTGGCGCTGTAGCTTGGCTGACTCTGCGCTCTGACCCCAGTTACCCTGGGATGTACAAAGAAAGAATTTCACTGTGCAGTAATGTATATGTGACAAATACTGTAAAGGCTTAACCCATAACACTGACTGGTTTAAATCACATATTATACTCAAGGGTATGAGTTGGAAAACAACATCAGTGTGTTATCATCTTCCTCTAGGAACCCTCTGTAGTCCAACTAGGGACTGTGGAGGCCAGTAGTGACCATTGAATTTATTCCTATTTTGGAGCACCATGGTAGGACCTTCGGTCAACATTCACACGCACATTCACACACTACCGGCAATTTGAGAGCGCCAATTAGCCTAATCTCTGCACCTGTCTGATTTATCCGAATGCCGAACTGGACTCCATGTTAACTTAGATATCTTCTGTTACTGTATATTGAATTGAGCTGGCTAACACACAATATGTCTGTAAAACAATTCCTGCTATCACCCAAATGACTACAGGATGAGTTCCCTGTTGAGTCTGGTTCCCCTTAAGGTTTCTTTCTATTGCCATCTCCGGGAGTTTTTCCTTGACACCGTCGCTGTCGCCCTTGGCTTGCTCATCAGGGACAATCTGAACATTATGATTTATACACATTTTCTCACATCTCATACACATTTCCTATAATTCATACATCTCATACAATTTTCTTGATTTTGTGAAGCTGCTTTGAGACAATGACTATTGTTAAAAGCTCTATATAAGTGAATTGATCTGCATGTCTTTGGCCCGTGGGAGGAAACTGGAGAACCCAGAGGAAAGCACAGGGAGAACATGTAAACTGTACACCATGCACACAGACCTGAGGCAGGAATCGAACCCAGGAGCTGGGGGTGCAAGGCTAAGACACTGTGCTGCCTTAGTGTGATGTCGCTGAGGAATAAAATACATACATGCATAAAAAGCAGTTTTGTTTAATCAGAAGACATTTTCCATCATGTTTAATTTCTCTTATGTGCGGCAGAAAATAAGATCAGTTCTGATGGAGTGATGGAAAAGTTAAATAATATCATGTCCCAGCAAGTGTTTTAAGATTTAAGATTGTTTGCAATCGATTAAAATGTATGTATAATGTATTAATAAATGGACATACTTAAATAAATATATAGTTACATTTAATATCTGTGAGGCATTATAGCAGTTCCTTATAGTCAGTTGTTCATTAACTAGTCTGTCTTTTATTCATGATAAAGAAAAACTTGAAAATGGTCTGTAGAAAACCTACTGACTGTTAAAGCGCAGACACTGTAGACTCCTAAGTGTTGTCTATGACCGTGTGGACTGAAGGATTGCCCATCTGTTCTAATCCCCTAAAAAAGCCAATGTGGCACAAATCTATGCTGGCTGCAATAAAAAGGAACCAACACACTGGGGCTTAGCAGGCAAAGAGTTCAAGGTTGTTGACCTGGCCTCAAAATTTTCCAGATCTCAATCCGATCCAGACAAGCAAGTCTGAACCATGGAAGCCCCACCCCACAATCCACAGCACCCAAAAGAACTGCTGCAAACGTCCTGGTGACGCCAAGGCACGCCCCAAGTAGTCATGTCATGAGGGGCCAGAGCTGCCCAGTCTGCACATGGTGAACCTACACAATATTGTTCATGGTTTTTAATGTTATGACTGATCAGTGTATACATATTATGTATAACGACCACTTGTGATTTATATTAGCATCAGCTCTGGTTACATAAATTCACAGCACTGTAGTAAAGATTATTAACAAACACTGGCACTGGCACACAAAAGAACATTTGTGACAGTTAGGAAATCCATCATCATTTACTCTGGACTGTCGTTTATGCTGGTGCAATGACCGAGTATGTCCTGAAGGACAGATACAGACCCCCAGATTCTGCTGTTTTGACACAGTAAAAGTAATGACACCGGCGAGAACAATAAAAACCTTCACCAGCATTTGTCTCCATTATCTTATCTCATTTGTACTTCCTTGTACATCCTCTAGCCAGTGTCTTTCTTTATCGCTCCCTCTCTCTCATATAAGACCTATTATTGCCATTTTTCTATGTCCTATCCTTTTATCTATTTTGTACATTTCAATCCATCTGCAAGCCTCTATAATTTCTCATCGTTCCTCTCCAGTTCCCACTACCTCCCATCTATCTTGTAGTTTTTGTAGTTACTGCTTCTGCATGGGCAGGATGCAGGTCTTTCTCATCCTGTTCTCAATGAGGTGTGACCAGTGGTGACTGATGTGCAACAGTGGCAGTTAGATTGCAGTGTGTGAATAAAGGATGTATTGAGTCATGGGGCACGTTTCTTTATTTCAGAAGTGTGCCCCATGAAACAGGCCACAGTCCTTGGAGCTGAGAGAGAGAGAAAGAGAGTGAGAGAAGGAGAGTGAGAGACACAGAGTACGGACACTTTACATTACCAGGATCCTCAACCAGATCTAATTTATAAACAGGACACCAGGCTGAAGGCAAGCACTGACAAACTGGTATGATATCACAATGATTACTGTACATGCTGCATTTGTTACTGCATGTGTTTGTGAATGTAGAATTATACGTCACTACATACAGTAGTTCTGGAAAGCCTACACAGAAGAGAGGAGGTTATTATAACAGCCAGGGGGATCGGGTGTCCACATACTTTTGGCTAGATTAGCATATTTTAGATTTTTGATGAAAAACACCCCCAAGTAGAGGACATAAGTTACAAAAATACAAACGTACTTTTGTCATTATAGAGCAACACTCCAACACTAACTGTGTTTTCAACATTAATTCATAATCACATTATTATATTTTCCCCACAGCTAATTCTTGGTGATTGGGATTACTTTAGGAAAAACAAAGCGGAAAATCTAATTTAAAAATCTTTATCTTAGTCGGTATTCAACATGTTACAAGAAATCTGATCCTGATTATCGCATCTTATACAACACTTAGTTCTAACCGTGTAATCTGATTGGACTAAAGGCATTCCGTAAGTGGTTATCAGGACTGGGACGTTTAACTATATGTATCACTCCGCACCACAGGTGTTTTAACAATCATTAACTACACTAACAGTCGTACACTGTATCGTAGCTATAATATTCAGTACAACAGCACTCCCTCTCATGTGTTATTGCTTAATTGAAGCACAGCACTGTTGAATTCATAATTCTGTTTGTTCAGAAATTGTTGATTAATTTTCTTTAACTGGAGCTCTGACAGCAGCAAAAACATTGGTGTGTAGTTTTTGTTAACATGACAAGCTTTATTCTTTACATAAATTAAAAAAGCGAAACACGTGTCAGTATGCAAATGTAGTCACTGCGGAACGATTGACCCTGAGAAAGAGAAAGGACATGTGTAATGATGAAGACGTCTCCATTTTGCATATGCATCTACAGTAGAGTCACTGTTCTTTGTCTTTCTGTTGCAGGAAGCTTTATTCAAATGGTCTACAAAAGAAAATAATAAATAGTATTTAAACGTTACCCTTTTCTAAACTTTGAGTACGTTTTAAAGATCTTTTTGTAAGCAAAAAGTTATCTTCATTTCGAACCAGTCAAGTTCATTTCAATCAAAAAACATGACTACGGGTCATGTACTGGTCCCAATCATGTCCTGCGTGTGTGTGTGTGATCAGACGAAGGTGGCCTTGTGCTTGCTCTCAGATGAGTGTGGAGTGTTGGCCGGGTCAGTGGCTTTAACAGGCAAGGGTTTGTCACGGATGTGTCCTGACGTTTGCTGCATTCCTTTTCTGATTCTTACCCTGCAATTCCTCACATCTGCTGTCCGCTTCTGTACGATAGAATTCATCTCTTTGTGCTGAAGTCTGGTGTCCTCTACACACACTCCATCCACATCCAGTGCCTGTCGGCTGGGGAGAGGAGCACGTTTAGATGTGGGTCTGACCCGTGGTGGTGGAGCTGGTGGAGGAGGAGCAGGTTTAGGAGGTGGGGGCGGGGCAAGGGGAGGAGCAGAGGGTGTTCTCTTTTGGGACAGTTTGGAAACGCTGCTTTTGTCCCTCTGCCTTCTTCGTTCTCGTCCTGAAGAAAACAGTCACGAGTAGACAGAATATGTACACACTGTTAGTGGAGAGTAAATTGTATGTGCTCAGAAGAAAAGTGTACTAAAATGAAGCTTCCCTTGTCACTGGGGTCTGGAAAGAATTTTATTATTTCACATCTCCAGGTGAAAGATACACATTAAAGGGACAAAACATATCCTTAGGCACACCACCCCAGTGAAATGGAAAGGTACAGTTTGGTACTTTTTTTTGGAGTGGAAACAGAGGAATGTTCAGTGGATATATATA
>JAQMYG010000038.1:12013563-12027808 GCA_030014215.1 Clariallabes teugelsi | reverse complement strand
TATATACTGTAGATAGATAGATAGATAGATAGATAGATATGCAAATAATAATAATTTTAATTACTTAAATACTATTCTAGATATTTGGAAAGTTAAATTAAAATAATTCTTTAAGGAATTTTAAGCAAATTAAAGAATTTGGGCATTTAATTATGAAAACGATTGAAAAAAAACATGGTAGTGTCTTGGCTGATGGTCTTTGTGGATATTTTTCTTTTCATTTTGTGAAGCTGCTTAAGAGACAATGACCATTGTTAAAAGCATTATACAGGTATAAATAAAATTTAATTGATAAAAATTTATATTTGCCCAGCCAAAAACATTTAAGGTGACTGAGGAACATATCAACTTCCCCCAAATGAGGTCAGAAAAAAAAAGTCTGTGATCACTTATTAATGTTGCATAGTAAGAAATGTCTGTGTGATCATAAGAAAATCACTTGTTAGTGAGACTAATTAGAACAAAAGGGAGCATAAAGATTGGACCTTGGAATGGAATGGAAAAAGGTCATGTGATCCAGATTGACCCTATTCCAGAGATAAAGATGCATTAAGGTATAAATAGAAGCGCATAAAGTGATGTACCCATCAGACCATACAGAGGCCACTGTACAATAACACTCTAGAGGCAGTGTTATGGTTTGGTGTTGCTTCAGTTGGTCAGGTGTAGGCGCAGCAATGTTACAATATGTGGAAACAAAATAAAATCACTCGACGACCTGAATGTACTGAATCACCAGGTTATTACATCTAAGGTGAAAAAAGGACAGAAAGAACAAAAAGAAACACTGATGACCTAATCTGTTTCAGTGAAGACAGACAGTTCATTTGAATGGACTCAGGCACTGATTGATGACTCTTCTGGTTAAATTACAGAGCCATCACTCTCCCAGTCATGAGACTGAGTGGGTTTACATCACAGACTGATGGTGAAGATGGTGCCAATTTTTATTTTTTTTGCCAACTGCATCTGATCTACATACACAGACATGCAAGAAGTAAATGGACACCCAAAGGTTTATTATAAGATGTATTCACAAATGAATTGTTAATTTGTTTTAGCAAATAAGATTTAGCTATTAAAAATTTAATATTTAAATATTATCAATGCTTAATGATTATGATTAACTCTTTGTTGGCTTTTCTGTCACTGGCTTGAAGTGTGGCTTAATAATAATAATGACACAATTTGGTGTATACATTTTTTCATACAACCATGGGTTTATTGATTTCCCTGCATGTCATATCCCTATATCATGTGCTTCATATAAGTCTAAAGGAAAGGTTGTGATCAATCATGAGGGATCATGTTTCACAAAAAAGAAAGAAAGAAAGAAAGAAAGAAAGAAAAGGGGATACATGTTCATTGAAGTTACATTTAAGATGATTTTTATTTAGTCACACTGCCCCCTTGTGGTATGTATTGTTTATGAGTTACAAGACAATTAAGCATGAAATTTGAGAAATCACAAGAGGACTTGTCACTCATAGCCCTGTAGTGAATGTGTAAATGTGGAGAATAGAGGAGAAAATTAATTTCAGAACAGAAACAAAAACAGAAGTGCAGACATGATGCAACTATACCAATGAATATAACATTACTTCATGGCTTTTCTACAGAAACATTTTATCGATGTGAAGCGTTTAATCAGTCCTCACTTCCTGCCATGCCCATAAGGTGGAGCCATGTCTCTGCTAAGTGCTTACCTCTCACATGTTCATGCTATTAAATGTCTTTTTGGGCTGATTATTGATGCCAGGTTCAGCCTCTATATTTTACTTATATAAGTAAATAACTGATACTTTGATGAGAAGGCAAACTGTTGAGCATACTTCATGTTTGAATAAAACTATATGACTGTGTGTGGACTGTTCTGCTGCTAAGGCTCTGGACGGTGGTTTTAAAGGTTATATGAACTCTGATGAATGGAGCAGGAATACACCCTGAATGAGCACCATGCACATGTTTATACATAGGATCAATTTTGAGTCAGCAATCCACCTGGGATGTTTTGAAGCCGTACGAGACATCCATACAGACACAGGGAGAATACCACATAGACGGTATCCCAAGCTCAGGATTGTACTGAGGATCCTGGAGGTGTGCCCTCCTGCACTAAGAAATAAAAATGCAACTGAAAAAACACCTCCATCCTACATACCCTAAATAATTCTCTTCCCCTGATAATTACTATAATATCTGATTTGCCTATATCTGTACATTAGAAACCTGATCAGTTCTAATAGTTTATGAGTTAAAACACATGCCCTTCACCCTAAGCCTAATTAGATTTTCAGCTGCTTTTTAGCAGCATGTCAGTTTAGAGCCTGTGAAAGGAACTGTGATGAAAAAGGAAACTAAATAACTTAATTATTGACTGCACCTGATAAGAAAGGAATAGCTGAACGTGTGCCTTTTAATCAAGGGCAGAGCTTATTTCGTGTCTGTAAAAAGATAAATGTAATTTACAAAGCTTTGCGCAATTAAAATTTCAAGAAAACTTTAAATTATTTTGAAACATTTTACATTTAGGCATTTGGCAGACATTCTTATCCTGAGCGATTTAAATAAGTGCTTTTAAGTCTTCTTCACTAAATATTTCCATACACTGATTCCCTGGAAGTACCAGTGAGTGACTGATAACCAGTCAGAGATAACAGGAAAACCACTGGTGTGCCACCAATACACCTTGAAACTGTCAAAACATGTACATTTTACAATAGTATGTACCACTACTGTGGTACTTATCATTGGAAGTACCATAGCGCATTATAGAGTACCATGGTAGGCACTACGGCACTTCAGTGCGTACCATGGTAATACTTTATGTACATCGTATTTTGGTGAATACCATGATAGGTACTGGGGCACTTCAATGGGTAATGGTGTGTACCAAAGCACCTACTGGGTACCACAGTGCTACCAAAGTTCAGCAGGTATCCAATATGGTATGTTTGTAGTTTCTGTACTATATTAGATACAGTATGTTAGCATATATAAGGCATAACCATAATACAAAAAGGTACCTGCTGTACCAACCTGCTGTAGGTACACTTCTAGCCACTGTGTTACCCAATAAGTACCAGGGTGTTCACCAAAGTATTGTGTGTAACTTTTGGAGCGTACCATACTGTAACAGGTAAAATGGCACTTACTACTGTATATAAGAGCTTACTATATAAATATTACCATTATGGTACAATAATACATATATTTTTCACAGAATCCTGGTGCGTGTTCCATAGTACCATACTATAGTACATGTACCATGGAACCAAAGTATGTCCCATGGTAGAATGATTTTCAATAGTGTGTTACATGTACTTTATAAGTAAATAAGTGCCATGGTACTGTCAAAAATACCATGGAACTATATACCATTGGACTACTGTGATACCTACAGTATGTCATGGTAAAAATTTTTCATGAGTTCCACAAGACCCCTAAGGGTGTGCTGTGAGATCTGGCACACCAAGAGCTTCTCAGCAAGTCATGTAAGTTTCAAATGGGCTCTTGTTAAAGTCACTTAGATCTTTAAATGTGCCCATTTCATTTTTTTCTACAACAAAACCTTGAGAGAATTGACTGTGCACTTGTGTTCTCATATGTCCAATCCCTTGACAGATGCCACTGTAATGAGATTATCATTGTTATGGCTGATCAGTGTAGTAAACGCAAATTGACATTTGACAGTTCAGTTCTTCCAAATTTAGGCCTAAATCTGTCTGTATCTCATTGAATAATTAAACAGGAATGAATTATGCATTATAGTTAGCAGCTTTATCATTGGCTGATTAATATTTAATTCATGTTAGATGTGCCAGCACTGGTGATTAACCTATGGATAAAAAAAAAAATGAAATACCAACTGAAAAAGAGCAACATGTGAACCTAGCTTAAATAGGCAAGGACATCGAAACAAGCTCAGATTCCTCCCTGAATAGTATCTGCACCAAATGAATTAAAAATTCAGGCTCAGAGTTTGCCTAGCATTACTTGCCCTCTTCCATTGAGCACAACAGCTCAGAACAAACAGGCCTTGTTGAAAGTAATCAGAGAGAGAGAGAGAGAGAGAGAGAGAGGGAAAGAGAAGCCACAAATGAAGAGAGTGGAAGAAGGATCAGCAGTCATGTGATCATTTGGTGTATTATGAAGAAGCCCAGAAATCTCTTCCTTTAGAGGATTTCCTTTGCGTTTGCACAAGGAATAGTGTAAGAGGCAGATAGAACATGGACTATGGCAGTGGAGGTGAGGAAGGAAACAGGCCAATTCTAGCACCCTAATGAAACAAAGCCTGTCTAAGCAGCCATTCATTTCAACAGGGCCTCCATGCATATCTAATGCACTGAGAGAGGGAAAGTGTCAGGAGAGATAGAGTGAGTTAGTGAGTGAGTGTGTGCGTGTGTATACAGAAACACACACAGACAGAGAAACAGAGAGAAAGAGAGACCAGGAAGGAAACAAAAATATTGATGAGTACCATGCTGAAAGACACAAAACGATCTATAGCGGTGTCTCAAATAGACAAATTGCACATTATGAAGTATGTATGCATGTAATGAGAAGGTGTGTACATGGATGATTAGAAGAGAGGTTTCATTAAAACTGTTGGATCAGTTGGATAGTTCACAAGTTCTTCTATCAGACAAAAGTCACACTTAATTAGGTCAAAAAATATTTGCAGTCTGGCTTCTTTTTTTACTAAATTTGTGAGTGAGCATGTTATACAGTTATGTTCTCTTAAAATATAACTAAATATTTAGTACATTGTTTTATATTTAATAATATATTTAAAACAGCTTACATCTAATGGAAATTATAAGCAGTTATACCACAGCACTTGATTCCATTCCATTTCTTCATTCCATTTCAAGTGAATCAAACATTTTACACAAGTAGAAACATTCACTTCAGAGAAATGTTGATTCATTGCTTCAGTAAGGTGTTGATTAATATTCTGCAACAGCAGCTCCCATTGTAGTTCTGACTATAAGACTAATCACAGGGTTTATGTAAATGGTCTGTCTAATATGTGTCTGTTTTCATAAGTAACAACTGTTTTATAGAATTTTGTCTGCTGGAACAACTGTTTTTAATAAATCATCCCATTGGAATTATATGGCTCTATGTAAAAAGTAAAAAAAAATTGTCAAAATTGAGTTATTGACATTTTCTTATTTTGTGACAATTTATTAACATAACATGAGTTTTTTTTTAAAGTGATGTGTATTTTTGTACTGTAAAATTTTGGGAAAAAAGCTCAGAATAGAGATAGAATCCTATTATAACAATGGAACCAAATGCTTAACTGATCTAGGTTTCTATGATAATTTTTATTATGGAACATTTATGAAAGGAGTCTCCAGTGTTTTGCAGCATGGGTCTTCAGGACTAAGTGTTTTGCTGTTTTGGTAGCCTGCCCACTTTTGTCTTATTAACATCAGTTCGTAGAGCAGAGAATGCTAAAATGGCCATCCTTATGTCTTTGGTTCAAATCTGGCTTGAATGACAGTCTGATTTGGAGCAGTAATGGCCCCATTCTTAATGGTTAAGGCTTACTAAGTTACTGATCATAAGGTCAAAGGTTCAAGCTCCAGCACTGTCGAGCTGCCACTGCTGAGCTTTGCGCAAGGTCCTTAACCCATTCTTTGCTTCAGAGCCTACTTTCTAACAAGCTGGGCTACATGAAGAAAATAATTTAACTATAGAAATGTATATGAGCAATAATACACTTCTTCTAAAAAAAATAAAAATAAAAAAAAAGAGGGAAAAACACACTTTGGGACATGAAAAAATTTTTTCTATGTACCTCTGTTGTTTTCCTATAACAGTACACCATGTCATGTTTATTTCTGTTCTTAATATTAGCACTTTTGTCTTCCCTATACTGTGCGTGACTGTGTCCATAAGCTGTAAAAAAAAAAAAAAAAAAAAAGAAAAGAAAAGAAAGAAAGACATAGAAAGTAGACACAGGCCAAAAAGGACACATAGTAAATTAGAGCAAAAGATGTTTGCTCTAATATTTATTTAACTTTATATACAGAAATGCAGAGATATGCACAGACCGGAGTGGATCGTCATCTCGACAAAACTGCTACAGGAAACACGATTGCATCTCAGTGTCTACAGCGAAATAGCAGGCAATTCAACAACGCTGGTATAAGCAAAAACCTGTACACAGTTAGTATTTCTTTGTCATTTAGTAAATCCTACTTTGCACACAAATTGGATAAATTAAAATTGTACTTATAATACATAAAATAATAGCATATGCAATGAGTGGACTTTAATTTGCGTAAACATTGTTGAATTGCTTGTCAAAAGAAACAGGTTGAAGGTTTGTAAAGGGATGAGTGTCAAGAATGGTATACTGCAAGAAATCAGAGATCCTAAAAGCATTCAGAACTGAATGCTCATCACACCTGGCCTATGTGGTGTGTGTGTGTGTGTGTGTGTGTGTGTGTGTGTTATAATTAACACGCTAGATAAAATCTAAAATAAAATCGGGGAAATGCATTTGGTCACATCTCTCCTCTTAAAGGTGCAATAAAAATGATTTTTTTCATAATATAGAAGGAGGAATGTTTTACAGCAAGCCAAAGGCTCGTGGCACTCTGAATGAGTGTTATGGCAGTGATGTTAACTATTTTCTTCTTGTTCTGACATTGCAGTCAGCCATGTCATCATCATCAAGAAGAAAAACTCTACTAAACTGTATCTTGATACTTCAATGTTCAAGCAACATTTCTGTGATGCTTGACATGGTGCTAAAGGACATTTGGGAGCCTCAGCCCTGATCTACATTTTCTATCTTTTCAAATTCTTCTTTTAATGCATTGTAAGACCACTGAGAAAGAAACATGTAAATATAATATCTGATGTCTGAAATGTGGCCAGACTGTTTTCAGAAAATAAAGAATGAACAACTATTAACTTTTAAAAGTCATTTCCTTAGTGATGGTAAAACAGGAAAAGTCAGTAATATATTTGATGCCTAAAACTTGTTTTGAGGCTCGTTCTTGTTAATATAACTCTAAAACAGCCTTTAAATCAGTAATTAAAATTGACAATAGCTCATGAAGACAACTTTCGTCACCAGTCTGGTTCTGCACCTGTTTAGGCCTGTCATGACATTAGGCAAGAAGCCAGCAATGTATCTTATGTAACAATTCATATGAATTTGCCAATTCAGGTTAAATATAAAGTTCCTGACAGTTAACTCTTTACACTCCAAAGATTCTTTGTTGGATCCAGATTTACATTCCTACTGTAGACCTCATAACTACTTACATTTCCTATTATTTTTAATGTAGTTATTGAATAATATATTGCAACATATTAAGAACTAAGAAATAAGCTGAGATTTTGAAAGTGAGGCCCAGGGCTAAAATCCTTATTTCTTCATTCTTGTGAAATCAATCTAGTGTGTTGTCATTGTATGAATTTTGCAGAAGATATCAGAGAGCCAAAATGGTCTTAACTGATAATAGTTAAAATCAGGAGGTGGTGTAATGATTGTTGCATTTCTCACCACTTCATATTTATGCATTTATGCTCATTATACAGTACTGTGCATTACACAGTCATAAGCCACCCCTCATTTATTCATATTAAATTAAACCGATTAAATTACAAAAATGTGAACAAATGTTTTACTACAACAGGCTGCAAAGTACCTAAAGATATCATTTAAAAATTGGTTGTTTATGTACAGGAACAGCCTCAGCAGCAACCTCAATTCCACTCTCATCTGTGCCAACCACTCAGCATTTAGCATCACCAGTATACTAATCACTGGCCTGAACATCTGGCATCACCTGCACCTGTTTCTCACTCGTGCATGCCTTATTCTAGATGGTTTTTATGCTTGGATTATTCATAGGTCACTGTGTGGCATAACAAACAAAAGACATTCTTCTGAAACTGGTCAGATGCAGGAACTGGACTGGAAATGAGAGAGTAATCCTTGCCAAACCTTCAGGAAGCTTGGAGAACTATTCCTCAGGACTACATTAAAAATACAAGAAAGTCTGGCTCTTCGGAAGCAAAAAATGAAGAAATGAGGTGGCAATATACTGTGCACAGTACTGTATTTTCTGTGTTTTTGATAATAGCTGACCACTCACTGACAATCACACTGTCTACAATCGTCTCTACTAAGCTTCTTATATTAGTGAAGCTTGACAACAAACAACTGTCATGTTTGTGCATCATGAAATGTGACTGGACATACAAAACCTTTCTAACAAAGGCAATAAAAGTTTGTTAGTCATCAATTTTATAAATCTTTTCCAACAGTTCAGTAAAGTGCTCTTAGAGGGTGACGTATGTACAAGGGAGAGCTGTGACTTTGATGAGGTTTGGCAAAAAGAAGAACAGCAAGTCCACGGCACTCAATAAAACACACACGCAGATCTTCAGGAAGAACATGAGAGGGGTGTGCTAGAGGGAAAGCACAGGTCACACAGGAGAGGTACCTGGCTGGGCCCAGCTGTCCTGGTAAGCATCCTCTCTGAGGAGACGGGGCCGATCTGGGGAGCGAGGGAGGGGCAGAGGAGATGGAGGGAGGAGCAGGCTGTTTGGAATGGCAATATCGCCTTCACCCACCAGTGTCAGGTCCGTACCATGCTCCTCCTCTTCCAGTGCCTGGGCCCTGCTCTCTCGCTTCCATTCGCCATGACTGTGTGCGATGGGTGAGAGGGTAGGGCCAAATGTCGCCTGCCTATGGGGAGCGGGATTCCTATGGATGGGCATGAAAACTTTCCGGCCACCTGGACCCTCCACACCCGAATCCAAGCTCTGTGTCTGGTGGCTGGCACTGAGGGCGGAGCCGTTTTCTTTAGAGCGTGGGCGGGGCTTGCAGGGATCAGGGGTAGAGCTGATGGGGACATCTCTGGGACTCGTGTCAGGATCAAGGCGCAGGAAGTCAGGCAAAACAAGGTCAGATTTGTTCAGCAGACCCCGCTGGTCGTCAGCTCGGTTGCTCTGTGCTTTGGATATGAGCTCGAAGAATTCTGGTTAGAAAACACATAACATTTCAAACCACAGCCCAGAAAACAACTTACACCAATACAGTACATGTTTGAGAAGAGCAATGCTCGAGAGTAAGAAGAGAGCGTTCGTCATGGAGAACATTAGTATCAGGTTTGCTGGGGGGCGCTAGCATTAGCTGGATCAGCCATCTCAAACTGGTTAAGCAAGACATGTAGCCAAGCATTTAAGTTATTCAAATGATAATTGGCATAAGAGAAGGAAAGAGGGACAGATGGCAAGAATCTTTACCTTCGGCTTCATCTATATTAAGCTTTTTCTGTTTTCGCTTTTCCGCCTGGGCCCTGGTTTTGACAGTCGTAGCCTTTCCTGATGATCTGTCCTCCGCCTGGGTGGTCACAATGAGAACGGGGCACATTAGGGATGGGTGCATGAGGGCTATAGATGCGAAGGGTCTTTTTCCACTGCACAAAGTGGCACTAGCATTTTTGGCAGCAGAAAATGGAACTTGGCCATTTTCCTTGTTCATTCACCCCCGACTGAGTGCCCAGGCCGCATGATTTTCTCATGTCAAACTGGTACCATTGGGATGTAATGCTTGCTGGGGTTTGGGCCACCAAAAATTGCAAAGACCCACTCGATTCTAGTTTTTTTATGCCATTTACTGAATGTTTTATCACTTTTTAAAATTTGTAACCTGCCCCAATTTCCCCCTAAAACTATCTAAGAATGAAACTGTAATTGTAATCTGGTTGACCAAACCAAGGTTAATTAATAACCACTTCTGTGTTAAACTTATCAATTGCATCATCGCATGCTGTGAAGATGAGGGTAGCCACTTTGAGTTGCGCCTGCCTAGTGGGTGGAAAGAGATCTCGAACCTCAAGTCCCACTGTTTTTGTTTGGGATAGTTATTATTTTTGCAAGAGCAGTGGAAAAACGCCCTGTGGGGATTCTTCTTTGAGAATAGGGGAGATCTAATTCATGAGGGGGCAGGGGATTGTTTCCTAAGCTTGCATCCACATACACACAGGAACACTACCGCCACTACATTCACTACGTATATTCAGCACTACACCACCAAAGCACAGCACAATAGGCAACACCGCCACCATTGTAACACTTCACCAAATATAGAGACGGCAGCTCTGTTCTAGCTTCCCACAGTACCCCCAGTTCCCAGCACATCGCAACTACTAGAGCCCGGAGATAGTGGTTAAATTAGCCTTGTTCACTCAAGTGTGGGCAGAGAGCAGGAATGAGTTGTAGTTGTAGAACTGCTGGAGGAAGAGTGTGGTTAGATCATCCACAGGTCCATTAGGATTTGAGATATACACAGCCTCAGGAAGACAGAGAAGAGGTGGCAGGACTAAACATGCACAGATTCCTCCACCACACAGGCCAAAGAGACAGACAAGGAGAGAGCGCAACAGGAAAAAAAGTGTTTCTTAAAAGTGTGCACAGTGAATTTCCAGACACATAAGAAGAGCTTACTGTAGCAGACTGGCTTCGTGTGGACAGTGGCGGGCCATGGCTTTTTGACAAGGTCAGTTTCTGTTTGTCTGCAGGGGAGAGGCAGAACAAGGAAGAATGGGATCAGATACTGTGGTCACTGTTTACATAACTGAAAAAGATAAGCCAGCTAGTTTAGAAAGGATTCAAACATGATAGGCTGGCGAAATTTATAGCCTTTCCTGAGTAAACAAATGATTTACAAAGAATCCTGTACTCAGGCTTAGACATTATAAAAGAAGTCTAAAAAAAAAAAGCAATTTATTAGCATTTCCCATTTACTAATTAATAATGACACGTCAGACTTTCATAACCAAACAAATGGAAGTCATATTTTGATATACAAGGGGTGTTCAAGTCAAAACAGGACTTTCGATTTTGCAGAATAACAGAACACAGTTATGAGAGGTTGGTCCTGTCAAGGGGTTGCCACAGCGGCCCATTTCATCCCCACACAACTTGGCACAGGTTTTACACAACCCTCCTATTTTTCTAACCGGTTTGGGACTGGTACTGCATTCAGTGGCTGGGTAGTATGGGGTGTAGCAACCAAGTGATGGCAGGGCTTGAACCTCGAATCCCCAAATCACTAACCTAGAGCCTTAGGCGCCAAAGCCACCACTCTCATATATTGATTTGTTAAATGATTTGGGTGTTGATGAATTTTCTATAACAGATACTGTGACAACAGTTTCAAATCACAGGCTTATTTTAAGGTGCTTATTAAGGTGATTATAACAGTAACCATGGGCCACATCATACCATCCCAGCATTGATCATTTGATGTAACAATTACATACACACTGCATGTATTCATATAAAAAATTATTAATATTTGTCAAGGTTCATGTTTAGTGAAACATAGAATGACTCAAAGAAGCACTAAAGATTCCTTGGTTGATATATCTTGCCTTTTGCAGCACTGCCATGTTCAGCCACTTCCAGCACCACTCTGAGTCCATCCAGGTTGGAAATGGGCAAACCCAGATCCAGTGGCTCCTTCTCCCCACTCTGTACACACACACACACACACACACACACAGTCACTCAAACTTTTAAATTTCACCACCTGTCTGGATTAATCAAAAGTGGACAACCTGATACTTAATTAAAAGTGGACAACCTGATACTTCTGAACAAGGTAAACAGGATAGATGCTAAAATATGCTTCACATTCTAATAAAACTGCTAATTCTACTATGAACTTATCTAAAATTGCCCAAGTTAATATGGGACATCATGCTTCATATATTAACCTGTTGTGGTTGGCATCTAAAAGAAGACATAAAAAGTGAAGATTGTGGAAGGCACCAGCAATCTGGGGGAAACTTCAACACATGTTTTCTATGTAATCACTGGCTGATTAAATTTAATCTGTTTCCATATTTCTTTACCAAAGTGGCATCTCGGACATCTCAGCTAAGTGTAAATTAAAAAAAAATATATATAATACTCTTAAAGCTGGATTTATATTTCAAAGTGAATTTCCCCATAATAAATAATGGAAACTCAGATCCGTTCTATAACCCAAAAATATTCACATTAAAATAATTAACACAAAATGTAAATTAAAACTAAAACATATTAACCTGCAATTTGAAAAGAATCCTGACAGAGCACTGTTTCCATTAGTGTGTGTGTTAGACACACACACATACACACGGAAACACTCCTCTTCCTCTAACAAGGAACACAAACTAATGAAGTCACTGCTATTAAGTAAAAATAAAACAAATTAACTTACACTTTTCATTTAAAAAGAATCCTGGCAGAGCAGTTTTTCCATTAATGTGTATGTATGAAGGCGAAAGGAACGGAGGAGGGGAGGGGCTACTGTGTAGGACAACGTTCACACACAAACACACACACACACGCACGCACAAACACACACTAACGGAAACACTGTTCTGTCGGGAGACTTCTTTAACAAGGAACCCCTCTAATGACACTCATGCGCACACACACACACACACACACACACACACACACACACACACACACGCACACACTAATGGAATCACTGCTCTCTGACAGAGAGAGACTGGATCTTTTACAAGAACCCTCTCTAAGTGATGCTTGCTTTTGTTTTACGCGCGCACACACGTGGTCACAATGTTATAATAAACAGTACATGCACCTGGATGTTGACTATATATGTGACGCACATGCACTGAGACCGAGCATGAGAGACGATTACCCATAATCCTGTAGCGTGCACGAGAGAAGAACCATTGGCTCAGTTGTGATCATGTGACGCTCGGAAGACAAAGCACATGCATATTACTCATATATCAAGACTTCGCTCATTTATTAAGTAAATTTTTTTGATTTTATAAAAAAAAATTTGATTATCTTGCAAAACGCTCACAGGCCAAGTTACTCACAATCCAAGGTTAGTTGTTTTTTTCCCACAAACCTCTTTAATTCATTCAAGTGAATAGCAAACATGTGCACTCAAAGGTCTACAAGGATATTAAAGTGGCTGATGCAACATGAGGTGTTTTCACTACTGAGCTTTATTTACTACTGTATTATTTATACAGATCCCCTCTCATACAGTATATAGGCAAATGTATCTAACATTTTATAATAAACAGGTATTCATAATAAATATATGCCTACATGGTCTTATTCATTTCAGGTTTTAAAACTTCTTATTGTGTTGGCAGATCTTTTTCCTTTTTTTTTTTTTACATGTTGATGGACTAGTTCAAGTTTACATAGATAAACATTATAATTAAAATATATAATACTAGATAAGTTTGACTTTACAAATGCTATTTTCACTTGCTAAGGTGTATTTTTTTTCTGGAGTGGAGTTTATATCTTCAAATAGTTTTGGCTTGTGGATCTTACTGTGGTGTTCCAGTGACATCTACATCTACTTAATCTATTTAGATAGTTTTAGGGGCAGAACCCACTGTTTCCTCGTACACTAGTTTATTTGTGGTGATCTGCACATATAAATGTTTTTTGTTATTTTTTATTATTTAAAATCTATTTTTAAAAATGTATGAATAAAAAAGATATTATTTAACTGCACTGCGAGCCCCTAACTCATCCCCTCTCTCTTTCACACATGACCACAAAGAAACAGTCTGTGAATAGCTCCTCCCCTCTGTGTGCATTCATGAAATGCTGTTCATGCTGTCCGACTGTCAGTTTACCTAAACTGTTTTAGAACAACAGAGTTCAGTTTTGTCCCAGCGCTCGCCGTGAAAATAAAAATTGCGGAAGGGGAACTAGATTGTAAGCCGGCTTGCTCAATCCAGTGATCGCGAACGGAATCCCAGAGACCCGACTCTTTAAAATATCTGTTAGCAAGCATGTGAGGAGCCCGACTCCTGTAAGGACAGCTAAGCTGATGTTAGATTATAGCTGAGCTGTCGAGCTTAGCACTACATGCAAAACAAACCTTACTGGTTAAAACATTTTTAATGGATTATATTCATAACTGCAATTAATCATTTAATGATTAATCCTTAGCATCTCTAGTCACCTGGCAATTCATTTTCAAAGATCTCCCCTATTTAAGATTCAACAGCTACAGTACCAAGTGTGGAGCGTGAAGGCTAACGTAGGATTCAAACTCTTGGTCATACAAGACAAAGGTGAGAGATAATTGAGTACATGTACAAACCGGATTCCAAAAAAGTTGGGACACGTAACAAATTGTGAATAAAAACTGAATGCAATGATGTGGAGATGGCAAATGTCAATATTTTATTTGTAATAGAACATA
>JAQMYG010000038.1:11988873-12005042 GCA_030014215.1 Clariallabes teugelsi | reverse complement strand
CAGTATATAGAGAAATAAAGGGAGTTTCACTCTCGTAATTGTGGTCTGTTATTCTACACAATTAAGTCCCAGTTTGACTTGAACGCTACTTGTACTTTATTCTTCAGCTTTAAAGGAGTTGAAAGGAAATTGCTTGATAAAGTAAATAATCCACCTCTTCAATGTTCATTACATTCGCGTATCTATCTCACACACGCCTTCTCAATCACTACTGATGACGTGTGACTACTGAAAATATCACCCTTAATGGAACTCAAAGCCGCTTCGTTCGGTGTGACTGTCGCTGTTAGACTGCGTAAATCTGTGTCCTGATAAACCTGCATAAAAGTCTCAGGCAGATTTTGTGTCCCGCTCAATAACTCCACGTATCTGAAGCTCGTTTAAATGCTTTGTAAAAGAAAACTCCTACCAGGTGGTGTGCTGTGCATTCATATGGAGAGCATTTCACAGGCCAGTCATTAGCGTTCTGTTTCTCATTAACTGCATAGCAGGTCCTCATCGTCCTGTTCAAAACCCTGGCATTGCAAAGTGATTTGAAGAAACAAGCTGTGTGTATGTCTGAGCCTTTTAGCTTCTGTTTCTTTTGCATCGGTGCCCACAAACCTTTAAAAATCTAAACTCTACCCCAAGAGTGTGACAGACTTTCAAAAAGAGCAAGGAAATAGACGGATATTTGTAGGCTTAAATTTGATTATTGATGCAAATTAACTCTGTTCTAACACAGATCCAAATGGACTTACACAATTTGCTCAGTTTTATATGGCCAAGAATTACAACAATTTGATAGCAGCACCCAGAAGCACATAACCTAATCAGGACGTCTCTCCCTTTGGTCTTTCTTTGTTGATATACTATGCCAAAGCCAATATATGTATATAACCCTTATGTTACAATTTGTTAAAACTTAGGGCTGAGACTGACTGGTTTAGATTTACCTTCAGCTGCCACACACGTGTACACACACACACACACACACACACACACACACACACACACACACACACACACACACTAGCACTTTCATACTATTTTTTAGCTGGTGTTGCAAGCCTCCTGGTAATAATTTGATGTGATTATTTTGCGTTTTATGGTAAAGTAGCGAAATCAAAAACATCATTTATTTATACTCAGATGGGAATGATTCTTTACTTGGCAAAATTAAGTGCCCACAAATCATCCTTTTTTTTTTCCTTTTTAAATCCTCTGGCTAAATTATACACTTCTTTTGAAAGTTTGCTATTTTCAGCTAGATGTAACAAGTTAATCCTTATAAAAAATAAATAAATTTAAAAAAAAAACAAGCAAAAGCCTAAACTTAACACCAAGTACAAGATTTCATTCCATAATTTTGCTCAATACTAGCTCACAGTCGCTTTTTTTTTTCAATGTTCTTCTTTGACTTATGATTAATAATATGCTGCCATATGATTCATAATATCTGAGTCAGTATGAGCAGTTAGTCATTAAGAGTATTCATGTGAAGTGTGTTAGGAACGTTCGTGTGACGGTGTGTGGAGAGTATGATACCATAATGCGTTTTAGTAACTGTGAACAGGATATTCACACAGATTTTTCAGATTTTCATTTAAGGGTTTGTCAGACGGCAAAAATCTGAGTGGCATTATTAAGTAATAAACTTCAATCACGTTATTCTAGTCTGGTAACTAAAAAGTACACAATTTGTCATAGAAATTTAACGCACATACGATTAGAGCCAAAACACAATGAAAAAGCATTAACGCCTTATAACAAACATAAAGACATAATATTTAACACAAAACCTGTAACACGACACTTCCAGGTGAAATGTTACTGAGACATCCTAAGTGCTGAAGATATCACAGCAGTGCTGATACTCAATACAACAGCACAAACTCTAGTGTGATATTGCTTTTACACAGATTTTTTTTATCAGTAGATAATGATTTGTTTGTTTATTTTGCTCCGCCAAGACATATCCTTTCACGAATTGACGGAACTAACTAACCGCAACTCGCAGAAGCTGGCAGCCAACAGTTAGTAGTAGTTTTAATTTCTTACAGTACTATGTAGCCAAAAATTTACGAGAATAAACCACGGAGGCAGTGAACAGTCCTGAGAAACTAATGATATTGGAATATCTGCTTTGTTAGCTTCTGGGGTTCTAGGTTTGAATCCCAAATAGCAATAAATTAATATTAGCTAGCGTGCTATGTAGGGTGTATAATCTCTTGTTCCACACACCAAGTAGGCCCTTGATCGGGGGTTAAAGAGCGATTTGGAATTCCGTCTTGTGTTAGACAATATAGTTAGGTTTGTAGCTGTAAATAAAAAGGTTAGTGTAATTAATGGTTAATAGAACACCTGTGATACAGAGTGATAGTAAAATAGTTAAACGCCGCAGCGCTGTTAGCGTCTATTATCAATAATGCCTCTCATTTAATCGGATTGCTTGTTTGTAACTAGCTGTTGTATAATATTGGGTGATATTATATTGTCCGCCCTAACACTCATCAATGTGCATTAAAATATCACATTTTTCAAGCCAAACTTTAGAATTTAATGGAAAATTATGCTTCAAGAATTTTAAGTAACTAATGCATATAAATCATGCACAATATGACTACAAACATAAGGTCAGTGTTTTTTTCAGTATGCTTCCATTGCGCATTATGTGTTAATTAACACAATGCAGAGGTTTGCAAGGATATTTAAGCAACAAAACAAAACAGTAGCAACAATATGAAAATTTTATAATATGAGAATTATGCCAGTTCTCCATGTCTCCAGATCTCTGATATGCCCTGTTGTTAGAACTCTATCTCTTACCTGGGTAAAGTTGGTATGAGCCTGTATGGTGCCACCTAACCAGGTACTTCATCCCAGCAGGACGCCAGACTTTTACATCCATGCCTCCCTACCATCACACACACGGTCCATGGAGGGCAGGACTATTGGCTATCAAAACCCCGGTAAACCATTCACAGATCTATTCTACAGTACATTACACAAAATAAACCGGAATGTGAAGCCACAGCCATGCTACACACACACATACACACACCTGCAGGAAATACAGTAAGTCCGGCACAAAGCCCTGCCGAGTCGCAGGATGAATAATTCAATGCAGGTAGAAGAGGGAAACATTGATGACGGAGGCAACATGAGACTGCAATGTTAATGAGGAGGCTAATACAGCGGTCTAACAGCATCCTAACCGCACATATATACACACACACAAACAACGAAGTAATTATACATATTTAGAAGAATTTACAAGCCATTACAAAGCGATTATTGTAAGCCCATAATCATGCACTGACCTTTCCTGAGTTGCATCATCATTAGCACATTCATAGAAACTAAAAACAGTGGCGTAGTGGTTTCAAGGAATGAGTGAGTAATGATGAATACATAAAATCCTGGTGTAAGCTACAGGTTTATATTATATTTTTAGTAGAAGTGGTGCTCATATTCAGAATTTGACATTTAATTTGTTGATTAATTACAAAAACATGCCTATAATTGAAACAAATAATTTTTGCATGACGCATGATTTTTACTACACTGTTCATCAAAAGAGAACCTGGTAGCCAATATAATTTAAAACTGTTTTGCTTACAGTCAAAACATGTTATTGGTGCTAAAAAGTGTCTCTCCTAGGTGAAAAAGTGAATTTTCAGATAGGATCATGTAACACCATTTTTTCATAATACTTAATGCTTCTTACGGTATTTTTATAATTTTTCGAATTAAAATCATTCAACGATCTTAATTATTATTCAGATGAAACTTGACCAATTTAGATTTTACATAAAAAGACATAAACCTAAAAAAGTGTATTATTCTAAGACGCAAATTGTTACGATTTTGCACCATGAATTTGTCATGGTTATAGACACTACAGTTTTTTTTGGTGAAAAAAATATTTATTTTAATAAATAATAATAATAATAATAATAATAATAATAAAGAAATATTAATTATTTGCATTTTAAATTATTATTGTTTGATGCGAGACAGTATAACACCAAAAATGGCCATTTTAGGGCACTTAAAAATCATATTAAAATCATCTCTACAAAACGGCTAAACTGCTCCTTGAACCGGCTATGGCTTGAACCCTGATCCTTAAATCCCCAAACCAACAAGCTAAAGCCTTAGCCACCTGAGCCACCACTTCCCTAAAACATGAAGTTTAATTCGTGTTTAAAGAAAGAGGTTCCAGTGTCCGCACATTTTTGAACAGTTTGAGTTATAAAAAAATGTAAAAAAAAAAAAAAAAATTACATTTTTCTTCTATAAGAAAGTCTTTTTACACTTCTACACACACACAAAAGGAATCATTC
Organism: Clariallabes teugelsi; assembly: GCA_030014215.1. NCBI lineage: Eukaryota > Metazoa > Chordata > Actinopteri > Siluriformes > Clariidae > Clariallabes > Clariallabes teugelsi. Next base: position 12,000,714 of record JAQMYG010000038.1, on the reverse strand, counting down.
CTCTAAACAGATTCATGTTCCGCACTGCTACAGCCTTTTTAACCTTTATTTTCTTCACGGAGGCTGTTGTTTCAGTATAGTTACTAAAGAACAGTCACTACACTTGGACACACAAAAAAAAAAATGCTTTACACGCACACACACATGGTCACAATGTTATAGTAAACAGTGCACACGCGCACAGATGTTGACTATACGAGTGACGCACTGAGACTGAGCATGGGAGATGATTACCCACAATCCCACAGCACAAGAGAGTAAAGAACCATTGGGTCAGTTGTGATTGCGTGACGCTGGGCAGACAAAGCGCATGCGTACTACTCATATGTCAAGACCTCGCTCGTTTATCAAGTTAAAATTAATTAAATAATTTAGCTTGTCTTGCAAAAAAGCAGACCAAGTTACTCACAATCCATGGGTAAACTGTAATGGCAAATGAAAGTGAGCAGATCTTGTTGGGTTAGGGTTAATTCCTCATGCTTATTAAAAAACAAAGGGATAAGAAACATGGATCACCTAAGTAGCAAAAGTGGGAAAATGTCTCCGAGTTTCTAACTAATTGCTAACCTCCATCACCTCCAACTCTAAAAGCGAATCTATGTTCAAAGTGTGAGGACGTGTCCCACAGCACACAGAAAGTGTTGCTTGTTCGAATACATAAATTCAAAAGCAAACTTTAAAATGTTCTCTCCTTTTCCTTTTAGGAGTTAGGTGCTCATCAAAGACATTTCTAATTTTTTTATTTAATAAATATACGCTATGGTTTTGCTGGTTACTGTACATACTGTGACGCATAACGCGATACGATGTCTCAGTCATCTCGCCCACCCTTAACACAATATGAAGGCATGACCCGTACACTACTATTTAAGTACACCTACAGATCTGAGAACAGTCAGAAACACGACCACAGCTTGGCCTTTGATGAGTAACGTGATAATACTTTTACCTTTTCTGAACCCAATCTCTCTGTCACTGCAGTAAAAAAAAAAAAAACCTTTAATATGCATTAATAGAGCAGTGAAGGCTGGTCAGGTTCTAAACGTGGCACTGAAATAGCAACAATGATCTTAAATAGTGATCCTTTGACAGTAAGACAAGTGAGAAGGATTTACAATGTGACGGAATTTTCACCTACGGGTCTGTTATGACTAAAGCACACACACACGCGCGCGCACACACACACGCGCGCGCGCACACACACGCGCGCACACACACACACACACTCACACACACACACACACACAGGCGGCTGCATATAATTAGTAAGAAATCTAACACTTGGGGGCGTGCAGTTTTAGGAAAATAATCAGTGTAGTGTTGGTGTGATGCCTAACCCTAAAGCTGAAAAAAAAATTCCCCTTGGCAATGTGCCAACAAAGATTTAATTAATCTTACAGCAAAGCATTTTGCTTAATATTACAACTTTTAATCTATTCCTGAATATCAAACTCTTTTAACATTTGTAGTTAGTTTATTATAAAGAAACGTCCTGAAGACCCTACCATTGTGGAAAACATCTGGACTGGTTTAAAGTGCTGACACTAAAGCCTCATAGATGTTATAGAAACCCCTGCACTTATCGACGATGATATATTTAATTTTCAGTCTGAGCTTAAATTATACGAGGCTTTTGACCAATCTGATGTGAGGATAAAATCCTGTGGTATAACTTTATGAGAACAGTTTGCTCTTCAGCGTTTAGCTCAGTGCATTAAGCTTTGGGTTATTGATCAGAAGGTAAGAGGTTCAAGCTCCAGCTCCACAATGCTTGATATGATCTTGAGCAAGGTCCTTAACCCTGTCTGGTCCAGGAATGTTGTATCACGGTCGACCATGCTGCATGTAAGCAGGGCTCAGCTGCTCCAACCCCAGGTTTTTAACATGCTCCGATAGGCGAAGAAAACAATTTAACTATGTATATGTGGCAAGTAAAGTCTTCTTCTTTTTTATAAGTTTACATGCTGTTTAGTCTTGGGATCATGGCGGATCCTGGCCCGCTCCCCCGATGACTTTGTTATGCGCCAGGCTGGGGCTCAAACACACGGTAACGATGATCACGCCGCTGTTGGCGCGGCATTCACACGTGCTAATTGGGTGGTGAGAGAACAGAGGACAGATCAGGAAGGAGTGTCTCTAGTGGCCATACCTCCTCTTAATCAGTCTCAGGAGGAACTCGAGTACTTGTCAGAACAAACAATGCGTTTTATGTGCTACATGACTTAACACTTACCTAAAAGTAGTGCTCGTGTACAATGTTAGTTATAAAAGATGACCAGACCAATACCGCCTGAAGATGAATTGAATGAGCAAGTTTGACATGCAACAGCTGTTAAATTGGATATATTCAATGCATATCAATATATATTTTTTGTCCTAAATGGCTTTTAAATTACAAAGCAAAGCAAACAGTATCTCATCCCGAGTTATCAACTGTTTAAATACAGCCATGGATGAGTTCCCTTTTAAGCAGGCAGAAATCTCTCTATCTGTTTATCAGCTCATCTCTATCACTAACTCTTACCACATAGAGAGGGAAAGAAGATTAAAAAAAAAAAACGCTTAGTAAAAGGCTGAAAAAGCACTTGGGTCTGAGAAAAGAATGAAATGTTATTAATAAATGAATGAATGTAAACAGCTAGATTAAAAATGTGAGAAGTGAGAAATGGATCAAAAGACAGCACAACTGAAACGAAACATGAGGAAAATAAGATTCAATTACTGTAATAAAGTCACATGTGATCATATATGAAGTGTTTTAAAGCCGAAAGGTTTAATAATGTGCTATAATTTTTAAACCAACATTTGCTATTATTATTATTATTATTATTATTACATTTTCAGCTTAGTAATCTGGACATTCAGTAAAACAATTTTGATGAGCAACATGAGAAAAGATGTAAGAATAATAAATTGATGGTTACTCACCGCCATCAGAGACAGCTGCAGACTGCAAGAGAACACAGAGAGACATGTGTGAGTGACTGTCCCCACCAACATACACACTCACACTAACACAGTACACGCTCTGGAGATGGGCAGGGTGTACTGATGGCACCCACGCATCCCCCGATCACAACAAACACACACACATACACACACTCTCTCTCTCTCTTATATGCACACACTCAGATATAGTCACACTTTTCCTGTTCTACTGGTAATGCTTTTCACCTGATAACATTCTGAATGAAAATGAGAATGCTTTTAGCCCCACCCACAGACCCACATAAGCCCTGCCTTCGTTTGCCCGGACATGTCAGTCGATTGAGCGAGGACAAGATGGCAAAACAAATTCCCACGCTGCAACAGAGGGACAGGAAGTTTACAGAGAACAATACTGGACTAATTCGAGGTGTAATATCAATACAATCCGGTATCAGCTTTTTTGTAAATGATATGTAAACACATAGCAACAAGATGTGTGTGTGTCAGCAGGTTTTCTACCCTTTTACCCGTTCTGCTCAACCATACACACTGTCTTAATTCACAGAATGACACCACAGCCATGTTGATGTTGAATTCTTGGTTCTGATTTCTCAGAAGGTTTTGATTTACCTTCTACAGTATATAACAGCAGCAGTAACACAAGTTTATATTACAGCACTCATCTAATCTAATACATTATCGTTTCAATTACTTCTTGGAGACTTGTTTGGGTATTCCTTCACTTAATCCATCTAATAATTTATAAAACGGATTAAAGAAAAGATACATTTCTTTCTTTTTGTCTTCGCGTTTTTGGAAGGAGTCTCCAGTGTCAGTATTGCGTGAAGAGGTAAAATCCACCATGGGAGAATATTAAGAGAAGAGGACTCAATATTTGAAGGTTTCTCTAAAGCCAGCTACATTCTGGTATTATTCATTTGAAGAGAAAGAGAATGACTGTTAACTGGTATAACAGGAACGAACCTTGCTTTCCGGAACGTTCCACAACATTAAACATAGCTGTAAACAGACAGAAACTGCTATGTTTCATTCATTAACAAACATAACTTTTTCACTGTTGGCAAAATGTTGAGGTACAAATTTTTTTCCCCTCCAATTATAGGAAAAATCACACTTTGTTTATCAGTTCTCCATAATAGCATTCCTCATCATGTTTTATTCCACACTGAGGACTAAAAACTAAAATGTTTCACGGTAGATTAAAGCATCGATATTAAGATGCATGTGATTTATTTTTACTGACTTTTTTAGTTTTAGATTTGTTTTAGTTTTAGATTTGTGCTAGATCCTATTCTAAAGTTTTTTCATTCTACCAGCAAGAGACTTCTCCAAAGTCAATACTTTATACTAAACCATATGATAAGGAGATTTCACAAAATATAGTATCTATAGTATAGTATGTATATATATGATTATGAAGTGTGACTGCAATGACTTTAAAATGCAATGACTCTACAAGATCAAACCCCTTATCAGGAACAAAGTCAAATAGCATGAGATTCATGTGTAAGATTTATCTGCATGTGTTTGTGTGTAAGTCTGTGTAGGCTTGAAACCTAGTGAGTCACTTCCTTTAGATGTAGGCACTGAAGTCAGACAGTGACAGAACTGTGTAGGGAGGAGACAAAGCACTCGCTAACACATGACCTTGCCACAAATAGTAATCAAACATCCGTAACTTAAATGTATACATCTAAACCGTTATGCATTTGCTCTTGAGAAATAATGCCGAATATTACACACACACACATGCACACACTTACCCACACACCTTTACACACACACACACATAATCATCACTGTGCTTAAAAGTGTTCCTCTGTTCAGACATGCAGTGTGAATTTCCAGCAGGCGAACAAGACGGCCGCCCACACCGACTACGCAGAACTCCAACACCAAACACAATGAAGTGATTAGGTCATAAGAGAACCAGGAGTGAGACAGAGAGAGAAAAAGGGGGGCTGGAGCCTGACCACAAAGCCGCGGGTGGGCAGACAGATGGTCTGAAGTAAGTTAGCGAGTGAGACGGGGGAGATAGAGGGTGATACTGTAAGTAGACAGAAATGTTGCATATTAAACCTCTCTTAGATTCTTCAGTGAGTCAGAAGCTTTTCATCTCTTTCCAGAGTCAATTACAAAAATCAGCATGGAAATACATATCACCATGCAAACCCCCATGCAAAAAGATATTAACCAACCACCTATAAACACCTTTGAACCCACCTATGAACAATTTCTCTCTCCTTTAAAAATAAAATAAAATAAAAAAAGCTTAAATTATTAATCATTGATGAAACCCACCAAGAGTCCTTTTTACTGAGCATATCACACATGTGAGAGTTTCCCATTGACCAGTAACTACATCAGATCTTGGTTAATATCAACACAATGACTGTTCACAAAACAGGATCAACCTCAAACACGAGCCAGCGGAACTTGGGGCATATTTGGAAATTACAAGGAGCGTTCAAGTAAAAACGGGATTTTTTGAACAACTGTGCTGAATAACAGAACACAGTTATAAGAGTTAAAAACTACCCTCATTTCTCTATATAATCCCCTGCTACACTAATGCACTAACGCCATGATCAGACTGACTGCATCACACCTGCAGTCATTCAATTAAAAAAAAAAAGATATTGGATTCTATGTCATGCAAAGCTGCCTCATATGGAGCTGTGAATTCCTCATTATTACATTTAGACTCAATACAACAGGCTTTATAAAGCTGAGATTAGACCCTAATAAACGGGAAAAAATTCTCGCACATGGAAAATATATAACCTGGACACGCTACTGGAAAATAAATAACAGTGTTTTTTGAGGAGGTGTTTTCCATGTAGAACCCTACCCTAGCATACTGTTTCAATTCTACTTAGAAAATACAAAAATTAAACCACAGTACCTCTTGCAGAACACTTTTATAAATCAAGTGTATGTTGTATGCATGACCAATCTTGTAGTCCCTCTTCTACTGTAGGCACTGTTAGATGTAAAATGTTTACTGGGACCAACAGATAAGTCAATTTTTTAATGTGAAAATGTCTGGAACACTGAGCAGTAGTAAAGTGTCTCGCATCTGCAGTATGCACTTCACACATATTACACAATTTGAGAAGAAACGGAATGCACATGCTCACAGAAAGCCTATTTTTGAGTTCACTTCTTCCTGATTGCAGTGGCATGACCCGTGTTAATCATGTACCACCCACTCCCTGCTTTCCCACACATATGACGTCACAGCTGCAGTGGCTCAACAGCACAGGTTATCCGTCCTTTATTATACTGGGAGCATGGGAACAGGCAAATACAAGGTCATTTACAATGCAAAAGCAGGCCAGCTATACACAACTGTGTCCAGATAACAAATGTTACTTTAACATGCAAATTTAGAAGATAGTTAATCAATAGTCAAGAACAGTGAGGTGTCAGGATTACTGTAAATGTACAGACCTTCAAGCTACATGAACAGTACAACAGTTTTCGATTTAAATGGTCTCCTGTATTAAGTTACATGTGCAATATAAGAGGTGTTATAAGATGATTACTTGTCACACTGGATGAGATGAACGTAGTACAATAAAAAGCTGAATTCTATTATGTGCAACAATGTGTTCTCTGGATCTGATTATATCATGAAGATCTTCACATGATAGACTTGTGATAATGTAAACTACATCCTTCCATCATCACAATCCAACACCGCAGGAAATCACAATCTTTGTATGTGAAGAAAAGGGGATTGTAATCGTTCATGGCTACTACACCATGAATACAAGTTACTCTAAGATAAGAATACAAGTTCCTCCTTCTTCCTTTAAGATAAAAAAAAAACTGATAGAGCCATTTTTCAGAGTCATACTGTCTCACTTCAAACAATAATAAATGAAAATCCAAATTTTATTACTATTTCTTTGAGTATTGATACTAAAATTGGTGTAAGCTTCTAGAAACATATAACCTGTAAAATCTTTGCTTAAATTAAAGCATTCCATGCAAAATTAAGGATGCTTCACCCACGGTTTCCATGTCATGTCTCTTTTTGTTCTGTCATCTGTGATAAGAGACATCCTCTCTGCTGCCAAAATATAACAATATGCTCTTCTTTAAATTGGGACCTGTTGTACAAAATTAACTTTTTAGTCATTTTTACACTTTCAGATGGATCACCAGTCTGTGTAGATGCAAAAAACATTCACTGTGTTTATCCTTTTTACATTTTTGTATTGGCCGGAACCTAAATAAGCAAATCAGATTTTCCCCATGTTGGCACCTCATATACCAAGAGAACCTTCACCGACTCCGTGCTCAGCTTAACACAACCACGACTCAGTTCTGACCATCTCTGCCATTCTCTGGGTGCCATTTTTAAAAGCTACAGTATACAGTATAAGTCTAGGTTAGCAATTAGCAGCTAACCACTAATGGCTAATCTAGGCTAGTTGTCTCTTAGTTGTGTTCTAACGTTTATTATCAGTAAACATTGAAGATGCTGCTGTGAATTAAAGCTCTTTCAGGTATATTTTCTCTTGATAAGGTCTGAACATGGACCTCTCCAGTCTCTGTGTTCTAGGAAAACTCACATCCTCAAAGGAGTGTTCAGGGGCAGTTCAGTGAAATTACAGTGAAACAGAAAAAAGCAAAACAATGGATGCCAGAATGCAGCATCTGAGTTGTATTTTAGCAGGAAAATTCAAGACACATTTTGGAGAATTGTTTAAATAGGAGCACAATATGTGACCTTTAAACCCCATGTTCTGTTTGTTTTGCCTTTGACACTGGTGAACATCTAACTGTTGCAAAGCCTTTGTGTAATCCTATCCCACCCCCTTATTGTGGCTTTTAGATGGTGCTCACACTCGAGTTTTAATCAAATATTTTCTGACACCAACAGAACTTTGCTGTCAACATTATCTGGTCACACTTACTTTGATGTAACACAAGATTCAAGAGTTGTTTTGTCATGAGTTCGGATCGGGACTCTTTTACAACGTGTAATTTTGTCATTGACAGAAAAATCACATTAAAATCATACTATGTAAAACTGGCTTTCCTTCACAATTATAGGACAGAGGCGTCATATACCGAGGACCTCGTCCTCACAGTCCTCCTTTATCCGTTTCCATCCCACCTGTTCTCATACTTTATTAGCTCAAGCTGCTTTCATTACTACTTAAAGATGATTCATGCTTCTGAAAGAAAAAAGTTTTTAAGATCCACAACAACAAGCCACTAAATCTGCTAAAGTGTCATTTATTTCCAGAATAGGACAGGAATCTGAGTCATCTGCAGGCTTTCCATTAAAGTAAGTAAGCAGCGTTATAAACAGGAAGCAGAAACAGCTGAAAGCATGTGTTTTGTTGTCTGTTTAAACAAAATCTCAGTATGCTTAAGTGAAGGTGTATCTCACGGCTTCCCCAGTCTCCTTCCCAGAACGGCATGATTCTTAGCATATTGTAGTCAGAGAATGAGATATTGTACATTGTGAATGAGTGTACATATTCACATTCACATATTCACAGAGTGTGCATTTCTTCTGACAACCAATACACAAAGGAGGTCTTCTCTTCAGATCAGTATATAAACTTCTTTTCAAATTCTCTTTCACACATCACTGCAGGTCAAACCCTCAGTACTCAGAGAATCGACAGCCAGTTTAAGAGCCAGTTTCATCATGGTGCTTGATGGGTTTGCAAATCCACTTGACGATACTGTTCTTGCAAAAACTAACAGCTGACCTTCATATCTTAGCAACTGACTGTTGTTGTTGTTTTTACTTATGTACATAATTACATAGTTTTGAAATCTGCATTATTGTTCTAGAATGTAAAACATAAATCACTAAACAAGAACAAAATAAAAAACAAAAAAATTGGAAGGACACACCTCTCAATTCAGTGTTTTTTGGGTCATTTTCTACATTCTAGAACAATACACTGCATTGTGTCAAATACATGTCCTAGCCAAGAAATATTACATTGATCTTTGATTGCAGGACACAATGTGGTAGCTAGTTCATGTATGAAAATAATTCCTCATGTTCCCAGAACCATTCTCTCACAACTTGAGTTCTAAAACCTGCCTGCGCCATCAACTCTATTGGTGTGATAACCTGGGCATTCAGTACATTCAGGTCATCAGCTGACTTCATTTTATTGCCACAAGCAATAAAAGCAACTCGTCTTTACATCTGGGTTCATCATGCCACCCCTGCATTGCTTCCTTTCATATACAGTACAGTAACAGCATGACTCTTGTGTTTATGTTCAAAAGCATACCCTCCTAGAAGATGGGAAAGCAGGGGGAAAAATTAACAATTTAATTTTGATAATAACAGCAAGCAAGTACATAAACCAAGTACAGACCTGACAAGGATAAATGCATGCAGGACAAATTCAAGTCAAAAAGTCAAATTCAGTGCATTCAAATTCAGTAAAGAAGGAAAAAAAGAGTGGAACGTATGAGATTACTTAAGTGTTTGCTCTTTTAAAGGGAAATGAGTTATGGGAATGTCTTTGTCAGCATTTTTTCCAGATTCAGTGTACATTTCTGAGCATCTTTGGGCCTCTTTATTCATGCTGTGGCTCTTCTTCATTCCCCTTCCCCCTTCCTCATTCCAGTGGCTCGCCTCCGTTCTTCTGGCAGCGCAAGCAAATGTGGCCACGTACTGAAATATTACTTGGATTTTTCCAGCCTCCTCATCATTTCTGAAGCTGAATGTCCCTATAGACCTGTCGCTCACTCTTTGTCCAAGAGTCCTCCTCCCCACTCTAATGAACAGAGTAACACACCTCGACCAACAGGCCTGGACACACAGCTAATGTAGCTTTATGGAGACATCTGTTTTAAAGACATTTGCGTGGATATTAACTAAGCTTTTGTCCAACGTTGCTGTTCAACTTTCAGAAGTCACAGTTATTGCTAGTGATGATATATCTCTCTCTCCTCTGTCAATCACAGGGACACTAACCAATCATAGGTCCATGGAAGCTCAGATTCTGTGTACTTATATAAAAATATATAAAATATTCTAACAAGTGATCCCAATATCAGCAAAAATCTCAGAAATGTGTATTATAACAATTTCATAATATCAATACTAGGTCTTAAACAGTCATTTATTGGAATTAAAATCTTCATTTTGAATGATTTAAAAAAAAAGTGTTTAAAGGATGCCTCTGCACAAAAGTGTCATGGGCAGGTGCTTTATATGTTACTGCTGTCATGGTGACTAAAGGGATCCCCGAGCTAGCACAGGATCAAGTCCCAACATCTTCTCCCACACAAGCGACACTTCCATAAACCCACGCTCATCACGGGTGTTTAGTCAGGTCTGACCTGAATAATGAAAACTCAACTACATCATTGCTACCATTTAAGGAGTAGAGATTCTTTCTCCCTCCCTCCCTCTCTCTCTGTCTCACTCTCACACATCCTGAGCACATCAGTGCGTTTGGCCATGCTGGAACAATCCCCCACACACATTGCTTCCAAATGCATTGTTATCCGACTCTGAAGTTTACGACTGTTTAAATAACATGCACACGTACAGGTCCAAAAATGGCAGCACTTCTTATAAAGCTTGTACATGAACTGAGAAGGCCGGTGTGTGTGTGTGTGTGTGTGTGTGTGTGTGTGTTGCATCCTTAGAGCGGGATGTAAATGAGTGAGTGACAGACTGTGCAGAGTCACACAAAGCTAAGCTTTTTTTACACACTGACACACGGTACACACTGCCATAAAGGCACTCTTGTTCAGAGCGAGAGTGAGCGAACATTCAGAGTGAGCACTGCTCGACTCTAATCCTCGCCTTTACTCACAGACACAATGAGAGAGTGAGGAAAGAGATATGGACAGAGTAGAGAAAGAACAGCAAAGAAAGGATAAGAAACAGAGAGAAATGGAAAAAGAAAGGAAGGGTGAAAGAGGGAAAAAGGAAAAAATAGGGTGAATAAGAGAAATGAAGGGAAAAGAAGCAGGAGAGAGAAAGAAAATGGAAAGCAATTGAAACAAGGAGATGATGGGAGATATGAGGGTAAACAGAAAGGTGGACAAGAAAGGTAAGTAAAAGTAAAAAGAAAAGTAAAGAGGAATGAAGGAGTGTTGCATGAAAGACTGAATATGAAAATTACAGGAGAAGGAAACTGGGAAGTAAAAAAAAAAAGATGTAGAATATTGTAAATGGGAATTTAAAGAAAAAGGGCAAGAGAAAGAGTGACAGTGAGAAATACAAAAGAGAAGAGGTACAGTAAAGGAGAAAGGAATAAAGGAAGTAATAGAAAGACAGGGAAAGGGTGGACAAACAATAGAAAAAAATAATAAAAGATGAGAAGAGGAAAATGAGTAGATCAGTGCAAGCAATGGTTCAATGTTTCTAAAAGAAGAATATGTAGAGATTTTCTTACAGACAAACCTTTGTGTCTGCAGAAATTTCCCAAAATAAGTGAAAGTCAGAAAATAGCTTTTGTCTTGTTTTGCTGTCAAACTGTGTGTGTATGAAATGAATTAACACAGAACTTTACAATAAAACACCTTTATACACAGACTTTTCCGTCCACCACACCCTCTAGTGCTATAATAACCAGTCTAACACACCCAGTGCTGTACTAACCGATATTAGTGCTGTACTAATAATATCACTGTACTAACACAGTCAGCGCTATACTAACTACTACTAGTGCTATAATAACTAGTCCTAGAACTGGACTAACACACCCAGTGCTGTACTAACCGATATTAGTGCTGCACTACACACTCTGTGCTGTACTAACTAGCATGAGTGATGTACTAGTACTTTTGTACTAACCTAGTCAGTGCTATACTAATTAGTACTAGTGCTATAATAACTAGAACTATCAATGTACGAACACACTTAGTGCTATATTAACTAGT
>JAQMYG010000038.1:11931392-11948658 GCA_030014215.1 Clariallabes teugelsi | reverse complement strand
CCCCCCCCCCCCCCCCCGAGTGTTTGTTCATTGTTTTTTGGTTTTCTGAGGAACATGATACTAAGAAGAAAAGAAGAAGTGGAGGAAGAAACCCAACTACAACTTTTAAATGTAATGTATTTCTGAATGTAAGATATTTCGAATATCTACTTTGGATGTAAGAAAGCCCCCAAAACTCCCAAAACACATTAGTAAAAAATATATTTTGATGCTTCTGTAAGACTTGTATATTTTTTTTTCATCAGCAATACAATATAACCCTGATGCACGTGGGCTAACTTTAAATCTAACAACAACTTTCCGTTATTGTTTGTCGCCTTTGCGATGAGCACTCATTTACTCATGCTATCTGGCCTCCGCCCACCCACGCGCTCCTATTGGACAATATTACCACGTCGCCTTGTGTAGCCATGACAACCGAAACAGCAAAAGCCCAGTCCTCGTCGCCTATTCGCCGGCAGGCTTGTCAATCATCTTGAGCATCGCTCCCAATTTGGAAATGCAGTTTGTTTGAGATTGATTCGGCTGTAAATCCAAACTATTCCACAGGTGTCGAAAACTTCGAGTTAAGAGTTTACAGAAGCAAACACAAACAAACGGAAATATTACAATAATACTACTGTGTATTGTTTAGCGTTTTTCTGTTTCATTAAATAATAATTTCTTGTCTTTTCCATGAGGCGGTGAAGTTTCTAAGGAACAGCTGCTCAGTGGGAGGAACATAACGGTGTTGAATTCTGAGACTACACTGATAAAATATTCATTATTTAATAATAATAATAACAACAGGAAATACGAGTCTCTTCCTCTGTGCTACATGCAGGTATTCTGTATATACTCGTTAAGTACTAAAGGAGCAAGCACGAAAAGATGTAAAGATTTTTATAAAGATTAACTCACCAGTTCTTGCTGTTATCTCCTAAGATGTTCCTTTATTCAGGGTTTGTAACTTACTAAACGCGTCGTTCCTCCTACAAAAGGCAAACTGTATGATAATAATGTTATTGTTTGGGCAAAACAAAGGGAGGAGAGGCAGCTGCTGGGAGCTAAAGACGAGGTCACAGTGGACGTGTTTTTTTTTTTTTTTTTAAGGAGTAGACCTCTGCTGTGAGGACCTCCTTGGTCACGTGACCTCGGGATTTCTGTCGAGAAAAGGGGGGAAACTGCTTCCACAAGCTCGGAAAAGTGCACGTGCAAGTGGAGAACCAAACACAACAGTGAAATAAAAGTCTCTGAGTTCATATGATGTCGAGTAGCCTGTTATATAAAGGAGAAAACGTTATTTAATCGAATTTTGGAGTATGGAATATTGGAAACAGAATATCAGGAACCTGTGCTGAAGGAATGAACACTGTTCTTCTGCAGTATATTCATTTACTCATTCTCTCAGCTGGCATTTCACCTCAAATAATAATCACTTTCAGCATCATCAAACCTCTTACTCATTTTTTGTATCGCTTTTCCAGTATAAAGTCACAAAGGAACTCTCTCACACAATTACATCTGGGAACACCAATTAGCCTGCAAAGCAACGAATGAGGAGGAAACCTGAGAACCCAGAAGAAACACACACACACACACACACACACAGCGGAGGTGAAACTCCCATCCCCAGAGGTACAAGACTCTATGCTTTCCAAAACCAGTCAAGTCAAGTACAGTTTTATTGTCACTTTAACCATATACAGTTAGTGAAACTTAACAACATTCCTCTAATTAACAACATAAATTAACAGAAGCTAACTAAGAAACCTAATTAGCTGTCTAGCTGAAATTAACAACATAAATTAACAAAAAACTAACTAGCAGGCTAGCTGGGACAAGACATTTTAAGTTAACAGAGAACTATCTACATTTTTTATTTATTTATTTATTTTACAAAAGAGACAGCATAAAGTGCAAATGTGCAAACAAGAGCAACAAAGTGATAATACGACAACATGACATTACAATTGTAATGAGGTGGTCATGGAGCCACTATTCTGGTGATCCTAAATCTTTTCAGAGTAGGGTAGCTAAAATAACACCTGCTCACAAAATACAAGGGGGCAACAACTGCAATCGTGCATTTGCGATAACTGGCAATGAGTCTTTCACATCTCTGTGGAGAGATTTTGGCCCACACTTCTTTGCAGAATTGTTTAATTTCAGCCACAGAGGAAGGATTTCGAGCATGATAGACAAACTGAAGGCCGGACATTCCTTTTTCAGGATTGTAGAGCGCAGAATTCATGGTTCCATTAATTATGGCAAGTCATCCAGGTCCTGAAGCTGCAAAGCAGCCCCAGACCATCACGCTACCATAACTATGTTTGACTGTTAGTATGGTGTTCTTTTTATGAAAGGCTGTGCTAGCTTTATGCCAGATGTAATGGGATGCACACCTTCCAAAAAGTTCAACTTTCATCTCATCAGTCTACAGAATGTTTGCCCAAAAGTCAAGGGGATAATCAAAATACTTTTTGGCAAATATGAGACAAGCCTTTGTGTTTGTTTTTTTTTCCCCAGCAATGGCTTGCGCCTTGGAACTCTCACATGAATGCCATTTTTGCCCAGTCTCATACGTATTGTTGAATCAAGAACACTGACCTTATCTGAGGCAAGTGAGGCCTGCAGTTCTTTAGATGTTGTTCTGGGTTCTTCTATGAGCTCCTGGATGAGTCGTTGATGTTCTCTTGGGAGTAATTTTGGTAGGGATGCCTCTCATTCGGAACATTCACCACTGTTCCAAGTTTTCTCCATTTGGCGTTAATGGCTCTCACCATGGTTCGCTGGAGTCCCAAAGCCTCAGAAATGGCTTTTTAACCCTTGCCACACTGATACATGTAAAATAATTTGTTTCTTGTATTTCTTGTTTATATCTTTTAGCATTTCCACTTTTTCAGACACATTCTATTTAAATAAATTATGGATTCAACAGGTCAGCCAGGAATCAGGCCTTGCTGTGGCAAGTGAAATTTTACTCAGCTTTCCAAAAATAAAATAAAAATAATAATCACAGTTCATTCATGATTTAGGAATAGGAGGCAATTACTTTTTCACAAAGGGCAAAAAGTAGGGTAGGTTTCGATAGCTTTTTTTCCCTTAATAAATGAAATAATTCATTTTGCATTTATTCAAGTTAACTTTGTTTAATTTTAAAATTAGTTTGATGATCTCAGTCATTTAAATGTGACAAATATGCAAAAAATAAAGAAAACCTGGAAGTAGCTTGGAGAAAGGTCAGTACTGTACAGAAGATGTGGCTGTAGTGTGAAAGTGGTGTTGGTGAATGACTGTGTGTACAGTTATCACAGACAAATGCATCTCATCCACATATTGGTGTCAAGTAATTTGATGATTTTCAAGCACAGGCACTCGCTGAATGTTCACAGGAACTTCATTCATGGACCAATTCCCTTCTTTAAAATGTTTGCATTAATCAAATATTTTACTGTGGCTAAGAGTCTCATCATATATGTAGTATATGGGCCCAAAAATTTATACACACTTCAACAGTTGTTAACTATGCCCTTGAATTGAATTATGGCAAAAATGTGCAGTATTATGTTTCCTCTAAAGATGTCAGTCACACCATTGTTGATGGTATCATGTGACTGTCAGAAGAGAGGCATTATTTTTCATGTTTGTGTGTGCACATTTTTTGTGAAACATAGGCCAGAAACATAGGAGTAGAACAAAGGAGTGAGAATGTGCGACAAACACCGATAATCAGTGACTTGTCTTTGCAACCATACGCTCATACGAGCACAGTCACAGAATAGACGACACCTTTACTCTCAACTCGTAAAACAGCAGATATGATGTGAACTAGCGGCATGTGAAAATGGGGGAGGAGATATCCTAAAAGGAATTACTCAAGAAAATAAATTTTTCATCACAGTAGATCAGTCTGAAGAACTTTGAATTGACATTTTGCTCTAGGGGACAAATGCTCCCTACAGCAAAACACGCTCAGAGTTTTCCCCCCTTTAATTTGTCACCCATGACCACACAATCTGTCGAGTCTGGGAGCTTTAATTTCCCACACTAATAGATCTCGCCTCCATCATGTCCAGCCAGAGATTTCATTTAATCTCCTGTCCCAGTGCATGGGAGTGCTAAGTGCTTGAGAGGATTATCACTAAACGCTGTCCAAAGCAGCTGCCTTAAGCAATTAGTTAACAGTTTGACAGAAAGGGGCTGATATTAAATGACGAGCTTGAAAAGTTAAATAGAAAAGAAGCAACAACAACAAATTATAATTATCATTATTATAAATAATAATGAGCAGAAATATATGAAGGGTAGAAAAGAAATGCAAATCAACAACCAAAAAACATTAGACATTTTATTACTACATTATAATCTTTCCAGTAGTTTTATATTAAAATATGCCATTACAGTAAATACAACAACTTTTTCATTCCACAAGCTTGCAGACGTCGAGTGTGGAATATTGAACACACCAATGTAAGTTTTCAGGAAGCTCCGGTGCACAACTTTCACAGCCTTCCTTATTGAACAGGATCGTAGATGAGTGAATAGAGACTACGGTCACATA
The DNA here is from genome assembly GCA_030014215.1 of Clariallabes teugelsi. Taxonomy (NCBI): domain Eukaryota; kingdom Metazoa; phylum Chordata; class Actinopteri; order Siluriformes; family Clariidae; genus Clariallabes; species Clariallabes teugelsi. The sequence goes on along the minus strand of JAQMYG010000038.1, from coordinate 11,944,115 downwards.
ATCCACACTGTCTTTACTCACTCATCTACTGTCAGCTCCGGCACACTGATTGATCTCTGCCTCAAATATAATGAGTTAAATGAAAATCAGCACTGAAGCATTCTAGGTTAAGCAAATTAAAGAGAAAGTATGCAGGTTGTTTTGAAAGTGGCATGATGAGATTTTGAAGAAGGGAAAATCCAAGTGCTAAGAAGAAACCCTCATTTCCCCCCAAATCTTCTACTTCACATTCGATTTATCCCATTTGGGATTGACAGGCTTGGAGCAGGGTGGATACGTTGTTTTCCGAAGTTTGTTGAGGAAATACAGACTTTAGCGCAGTGCTGAAGCTGAAATCTATGTATGTGTGTGCATGAAGAGACACTGACCAAGCATGTCTAACAAAGGGTACACTTCAACTTGGAAAATGTGAAAGGATGAATATCCGACTCTCTATAGCGGCTACAACAATGCAGCACTAGACACTTCAAGATGACGCAAGAAATCTCATGGCCGTGATATTATCGAATTTATTCCAAGTTGGGCAGCTTGTCGTCCTTCTCCATTGAGGTTTTAACACATCACACGAAGACTCAATATTAAAAGCAGACAACAGCATGCTGCAGGCTAAATAGACAAGATGCTACCAGGCTTTTTTTTTTTTTTTTTTTTTTTTTTTTACAGTAAAGGGACTCTCGCTCTCTTCCTCTAAACATCTTCGATCTGATTGTTCGCTCCTGAGCCTTCGGAGAGTGCAAGCTGTCAGTTTATAATTACACATATCGAGGGGAGTGGTTTGCAAACATTCAGTAAATGTTGTCTCTTTATGCCATCTATCATCTGATGGCTGTTCTCATGCAGCAGAGTTTTTAGTAGTATAAACACAATTATTTCTTCTCTTACATACATTGTACAGGATTTTTCGACACAACATAAAAAATAGACTTCCGGTCATGACACTAGATCAAAGAATCACAAGAGTTGCACAAGAGCATCCTGAGCGTTAAAACAAATGCAAAAATCAGTCCAGAATGTGGAACCGGATTACATCAAAATCACTGTAAGTGCGTATACCAGTTTTAACAAGCTCACTTGGTATTCTTATCTGCTACGACTTCACAATCTAAAAACACTGAGCGTTACGGCTGTCGCAAGCCTTTCTGCACCAGGCCTCACTTTTTATCATTTTTATTTTTTTATCTTTCTTTCAAGATCAAGTGTCAAATTTAAAATAAAAAATATATTTAAAAAGAAAAACTAAAGGTGAGAGACACACAGAGAGAGAGAGAGAGAGAGAGAGAGAGAGAGAGAGAGAGAGAGAACTGGTGTTGTTAGATAATGGTCAGTTTTGTGCCAGTCAGTTCTACCATCTCATAGTCCTAAAAGTATTTAATTGAGCACATATTACACTTTAAATACATGGAAATACTACGGTCTTCTTTCAACATGGCTTATGCAAGTTTCCTCGAATGAGGGAGAATCAAGTCAGTTTCCAGTTAAACCTCTCGACTTTCCCCAAGTGCTTAAGATCAAATCGGGCAAACTTTCCTACAAAGGAATGACATGAATAGGGAAAAAAAAAAAAAAACTCCTAATATAAATGTTTACTTTTTCATGCACATTATATGTTTTGACTGAGCACTTAACTTTGTGGTTCCTACTCAGTATTGAAAGTGACAACGCTAAGAGATGCAAAGGGTGGAAAAACTAGATCCTAAATTTGGAAGGGAAAAAAAATTAAATCAAAATTAAAGTGTTTAGAGATGTACAATTTATCCCCACATCTGCCTTCAGACATTACATCTATCCCAAGTACTGAGTTGTTTCTAAAACAATCCACAATTAGCCTGCAGCCAATTTCTGTATTGCAGAGCTCATATATTAGGTGACATGCGATGGTTTCTTCGTAAAGCTGGTCATTAGTATGCACACAAAGTTGCCCTTGTGGTTTGGTCCTATGGTTAATGCAAAAGTGAACTGTCTACGACCCACTAGGTTACTACGTCCGGCATGATGAGCTGTGCATTACAGTCAGTCTGATGGCTTGACGTTGTGCGCCTCATAGTGATGTGTCCTGATGAATGCTCTGCAGACAGCACAGCAGCTGGTAGTAAGGACTACCGGGGGACGCCACCATCTCAAAAACAGACTGGAAGGATCTGCGGTCCAGCTCCTCGTCGATCTGGTGTCGGTAGAAGTCCATGGCTACCAGACAGAAAAGGCTGACGTCCACAGTGTCTGCCTTGCCCATGCGACTGATCACGTGAGGCAGGCTGGAGGAGGTAAGTGGAGTTAAAGATGAAAACTGTACTAGACAAACAGGTTTGTAACATACACACTGTTTCATTGACACATTGTCAGTGTGTTTCTGCTATAATGAAATTCATTGCCTTAAGATCCCATATTTTACTATTTCTATAACAAGTTAAAAACAGGTCTCAGAGCTTCTCTAAAGCTCCAGCTGAAACAATCTTTAGATAATGCATTTGTTCAGCTCACAAATTCTGCGTTTATGTAAATGAGCCTCGCTCCTGCCGGGCAACAGAATAGCTGCGCAACAAGCCGGGGGAGGGGATGTTCTTACATGAGGTCACAATAGGAGGAAAATCTAGTTGGCTTGTTCAAGCCCTAGCCAATATAAAAATGGAAAAAGGACAAAAAGCAAGGATTTTTTTTTTGTACATGAACAATGGACTTTAAATCTTAAAGTTTGAACAATACCATGGCACAGGATCCTAGAAAACTTAAGAGCAGCTCCAAATGCAGTAGGGAGGATGGCAAAAAATAAATGATCCTTATTCCACTGAGACAAGTCTGAGTAATCGACAACAGTCCCTTACCCGAAACCTCTTGTGACCTGAGGATTACACAGGGCATTAGAGGCTCAGTGGTAGGTTTCTCGCTTGCCATACAGAGGGCCTGGGTTTGATTCCCAGCAACTGTCCAAATATCCATGCCATCCTTAGTGCTGGTCACAAGCCCAGAGAGAATGTAAGGGTTGCATTAGAAACAGGCATCCGGCATAAAACCTGCGCCATGTGTATGTGGATTGGAAGCAGCCGAAAGTGTGCACTAAAAGTAGTTTATTTTACTACAGGAAATCATTCACATTTGTGATCTCGGAGTGTGCATTTTGGTATATAGACTGATTAAATGACTCTAAAGTATAAACTAAGAATTTACCTTTAAAATCATAAACATACATTTGTTTAGTAATGACTACATCCCAAACCAAATGCCTATTTTCTACAAATCCCCCACCTTTGTATGAGGACCGTGCGGTTACTACACTACTACAGCTTACTAATAGCAAATAATAATAACTAAGAGGAAGTGTGTGTAAGAGCATGTACAGTATGTTAAACCGTGTTTAAGGATACAGGGCAGATATCCACTGGCTGGTGGAGGCGCTGACAAAAAAACAGGACAGGCTCCACATCGCCATGGCAACAGGTGTTCTCTGTGTGAAGTTGGAAAGCGAGAGCAGCACCCAGTCTCGCACCATGGAGGACTGACCAGTGGCGTGAAGCGTCTGAAACACCTGGAACAACAAGTGCAAATTAGAATAAGAGCACTAAGCTGATACTGCTGGTAATGTTGTAATAGCTCGAAGTCACATAACTACGCTGTGGGTTATTGTTTTTTTAGGCTCAATTCTAATGCCTACGCAGTTTACATTTGTGTTTGTGTGGAACCAGATCACATGAAAAGAGATTGGCCTTAAAATGACCTCCACACATTGAATCAAGGTTACATCTATCTGATAAACATGCAAAAACTTATATATACCCCATCATATTTATGCTGCAAATAATGCAAGTGTACAGAATCATGTAGATAATTTATTTAGTAGATCAAGCGATTATTGTTGCGTTATACGAGGGTTGCTCAAGTCAAACGCTTTATTTCTCTAGCGTTTTCCTAGTGCTTGGATGCCATCAACGTAGAAAGTTGTCCAAGTACACCAGAGTTGTGATCAGACTACCCACTTAATGTCTGAAACGCTGGCCTCCCAGGAACTCCTTGTCAATGTCCCAAACATGTGGGAACGGCTTAGAGCGAGGTCAGAACCGTATTTGGGATGCGGCAAAGAGATCCGTCTCTTCCGCAAGTTAGCAACAAGTTATCTGTCAATTTTTTAAAATCAAGCTTTCTACTTGACTGAAGTGGGCTCCGAGCCACCACGGAATCTTTATTCACGTAGGTACAGCAAGGAAGAACATTTGCACCTATTAAATGTTTTACTGCGGCTAAGGGTCTCATCACCATACTGTGCTTTAAGTCTTCAATGGGTTTTATGCAGTCATTCACGAGAAATCTCATCATAACTCTCGGTTTGACTTGAACGCCCATCGTTAATAACCAAGGAAGTCAATTTAAACACAAAAGCAATACCAAACACACCTTATAAACCACTGTGGCCATAAACTGTGGGTAAGGTTGCTGATTGGACAGAAACTCTCCAATGACTTTATTCATGACATCTTGTGGAGGGAAAAAGTCATCCAGGAACTGGGGCAATATCCTTGACACCACACGCGCTTCATATGGAAAACCTTTACGGATCCTGAGTTCGGATACAAAAGCGATCACACAATACATGAGGTTGTTAACTGAAACTAAAATAAACATTCTACTGAAACATTAATATGCATAAGATACAGTATTATTTATAGACAGTATACACATACAGTATACGCATCATCTGTACCTGTCAAAAAGAACTGAGACACGCTCCATGGCAACAATAACAGACTCGCTGTCAGGAGCCGTGGGGTCGGTGTCGGCCGGCCGACCAGGACTCCCTCTCTCCTTTCCTGTGGGATGAAATCAAATCGGCTGCCAGTTAGCTTAAAAACATAATTTCTGAATACTACTTAATTACTGAACTCTTTTTATTAAATTAAACAAAAAGTTGAAATACTCTGAGTTGCTGTACTTATTGCTGAAATACTCTGAATTACTGTACTTACTCTTTTCATTAGATTAAACAGAAAGCATCAAACATTTTAGTAATTTCACTTGTCAATCTAAATAAAAAGGGCCCTGTTTTCTTGCCCTTCCAGTGAAGGAAGTGTGAAGAGTGTGTGTAGAAGTGCTGTTTATTAGTCAGGTGTGTTAGCATGAGGAAGGGCACTAATCTGTTCAGTTGCAGGATTTTTTGTTAGTAGGTGGGTCAGTGTGGGGGGGGGAGGGGGGTAAAAGTGAGCTGAAATGTGTCCTGCCTTCCTCTCCAGGCACACCTGTGTACATGCAGGTGAGCATGAGACCCAAGGCGGCCATGGCGCGGTGCGGGCTCGGCATGTTCACGCGTTCCACGCTCAGCTTCACCAGCGTCTCTGCGTCCATGCGCGACAGTTGTTCAGACAGAAGCAATCGCTCCAGGCCTCGCAGGGCACAGTGGTAGATTACTGATGGAGTGGCCTCCTCACTGGCTGAGAGCATCATGCCACACACCTAGAGAAGAAGAAAGCATGAGACCGAAACCAAAGTCAATTAATCCATCTGTTTAGACAATGCAACATCTAGTCACCGTTTTGACTGTACTGGGAACTGAGTTATTGCATTTGCCATGTTTTCTGATGCTGCAACTAAGAAATACTGGATCATGTCCTCTTTCTCAATTTTTCAGTTATATAGAAATCATTTTCATCCTCGTCAAACCATTAAGCGAGCCCTCGTGCCTGGTTGCTTAGCCTCAAAAACAAGAGTGCATGTAACCCATTATCATATATACAATTTGGGAAAGAACCATATATAGGTGTGATGGTAAAGTGTCCAGATCAATTTATTTGTTGATATAAATGTACTGCATGCATGTCCATGTCCTTACCTGGACAACTCCTGCATTAAATTCTGGGCCTACATCCAGTGGGTAGTTTTCCATCATGTAGAATGCTACAGCACACATTACTAACACATGCTGCTGATTATGCAGGTTCACGCATCTGAAACACACACACACAGGATAGTTTAATTGCCATAAATAAACTAAAAATCTCATGTGTCTTACACATAACACAGATAATAAGGAGCTAATAGTGATGCAGTTTTAATATCTGAGATTCAGCCTCACAGCATGGTACACAGTGTGGTACACAGGGTCTGCCATTAGCTTTAGCCCCAGGCGTCCAAAACTCAAGAGCACTAATGGTCAGCATGAGGTCTTTTATCTTGACTGGGAACTAGCTGCTGACTGTTTCCTTCTCATCTCGTATTCCCTCATATGAGACAAATAGATCTACACTGGCCCTAATGATTTATTACCAAGCTGAGCTCGTGCCACTGCCAATTTGATCGCCGTGAGGTGAGAAAGTCTGAATATCGTTGCTTGCTTTCACATTGGGACCGATGAAACACTTGTTTCAGTGTGTTGCGTGGAGACCACAGAACTGGACGCATGTTATTCATAGGCTATTAGTCATGTTTCGACAGTATGTAGTGTATTTCTAAAAGCGTGTGTGTGCGGAGGAAGGGTTTGGTGGTGACTCACTGGGCAATGGCCCGAAGATTAGACAGTACATATTCGCTGACTGTGGGGATGAGTTGGCGTGCCGTGTCGTCCAGTAGATCACACTCCAGCACATAGAGCACTCCATGCAGCGCTCCGATTCGACTGGGCAGATGAGTGCTCCTGAGTGACGACTCCAACAGCCGACACACAGGCTCTGCCGTCATCTTATCCTGACACACACATACACACATTCACCTCAATTAAGCAAACACAATGTCTACATCAACCCCCTGCCAATACACACACACACACACACACACACACAGACACACTCACCATGCCCAGTACAGCAGCTGCTTTGCAGATGGCGGGGACAAGATATTGGTTGAGGATCTCATCCTCTGGAGGGTGAACCTTTTGCAGCTCCATCAGAGTGGAAAACATCATATCAAACTGATTCCTTTCCGTGAACAGATCGGACACTGCCAACAACTAGAGACAAAACACAACAAAGACAAGAACTCACAATAGGAATATAGAGCTATTCAATATTTAATAAGAATCATAAATTTGGTTTTGTGAATAAAACATTGTCAATTTTGATACTGAGGAAAACCTGTGGTTACAGTTTGCCTCTAACTGTTAAATAGCTGCTTTTCAGAAAATGCTAAAGGTCTGAGATTAAAAAAAAAAAAAAAAAAAAGAAACAATGCTTTCTGACCAATCAGAATCAAGCAGTCAAAGCTCTGTGCTTCTTTTTTTGTATTTTAATTATTTATGTGTGTTACTTAACAGAAAGACTGCCAGCAGCTGCACTTTTATTAGGCTACACAGGAAATAGCACAAGATTTCAAGCCAGTGTAAACTGATCTTATAATACTCACAACTAGATATACGTTCATTTATTTATTTAGTCCAATGATTTTGTTTACATTTAACATTTAAAAGATTAAAGAGCAGTTAGCCCAAACTAACATACAACAAGTGGAACTGAACAAAACTGGAGGAATTGTTATATACATAACAATGCAGAATGAAGAAAAACTATTTAAAAACTATTATTTTTTACTATTTATAAAACTAAATGAGGGATTGAAAGACAAGAACAATCTGCCCTCTTACACAGTCAGAACGTCAGCACACTCACCGATCTCACCACTTCACTTAACAGCACCACTGGAGTTTTTTTGCTGCTGGGACTTCCAGGGAGGATCCACTGGCTATAGAGCTCCAGGAGGAACTGGGAGCAGGAGTGGATGTCAACCCCAGCTCTGTGTTTCCTGAATGTGAGAGAGGACAGGCAGCACCAGTATCAGTCCAGAGTAAATCCAAGCCCAGATGATGAGTCCAGTTTATGGCTAAAATGCTACACTAGGACTAGTTTCACTCAAATCGCTTGTGTCACATATGAGATCTGATGAGAAACATACGAATGTTTAGTTGTGTAAATCATCTGTTTGATGTATGAGGGTGTTCAAGTCGAACCGGGAGTTTGATTATGCAGAATAACAGAACATGGATATGGAAGTATGAATTACTTGTAATCCCCTGCTACACTAATGCACTTATCCCAGCATTTCACTAGTGCTTGCCAACCATCATGGTAGAAAGCTTTCTCAGTATGCTGAAGCCATGATCAGACTGCATGCTTCACATCTGAAACAATGGTCTTCTAGGACCTCCATAAATGACCCAATAATGTAGCTTGGAGCAAGGTCAGGACTGGACGGGAGATGTGGCAATAATTCCCATTCGAATACCTCTAATGTGCAAGTTGTGCTGGTGAACGATTGTGTGTACAGTTCACACAGACAGATGCGTCTCTTCTGCACACTGGCGACGAGTTATTTATCGATTTTCAAGGACCAGGTGTTCCACTTGCTGAATGTTCACCGGATTGACCGCAGTGGGCTCCGAGCCACCTCAGCCTGGGTACATCATGCATGGATGTACAGCATTCTTTAAAAGGTTTGCACCATTCAAATGTTTTACTGCGGCTAAGAGTCTCACCATACTGTGCTTGAAGTCTTTAAAATGTCGATGTTTTTTTTGCCTTCAATCCCAAAAAATTTCATCGCGATTATAAACAATGAAAGTTGTCGTATATGAAAGAATGTGACTAGAGGAATCATGAATTATTAATGAACTATTATTATTAATGAATTTATTAATCATTAAACTGAATATACATATGTAGGTCCATGTGTTCCTCACCTGGAGTTAATAGGAGATATCGGAGGTGAAGCAGTTACAGGAGCATCAGTTTCATCTTCCTCATCATCACCCCATTCTTCCTCCCTCAGAGGAGTGATATTGTTCCCCATCCACACAGAGTGAATCGACACCTACAGCAATCAGCATACAAGCCATACATTATCAGGAAGCCTTTAACAGAGAGACAAGATTTACTGCATGGTTGCTGGTTTGTTTTGCATTCTCTAACCTGGCCTAATTTATAGTCCATGTTGCCCAGTTCTCTTTCGGTGTTAATCTGCAGGAGGAGTTTCTCATGACTGATTAAAGTGCCTGTGCAAAAACAAATAAAGAAAAAAATAGCAGAGGATCAAATATTTGCATACAGAGCCAAATATAGGATTTGTCCATCTGGTTGCAGTAGACTGCTTGTGTGTTTTACCTGTTAATGAAGAGGACAGCGATGGCACCGGGTCCCAGGCCTGGTAAGGAAAGTGTGTGGCTATATTGTCTCGCTTGGACATCATTGCCTGAATCTCCCTCTCTACTACACCTCTGATTGCACTCAGCTTACGCCCAAACCTGTTAGTCACAGAAGAGATTACTTGGTTACAAACTTGGTTGCTTCTCAAAGTGCATATTAAGAGATTTTACTAGCTAAATACTAAATTAGCTCCAGTCTTAAGCCTAAATATTTAGCTTTCTGGGTTTTTCCAAAATCATTTAGAGTAAGAACAGCACTTAATGCTGTGTGAATAAGTGAGAAGATAAATTTCAAGCAGGAATCTCATTCTCACAATCCTGGGATTGAACGTTCCTTTCACTATTTAAAAATTTTAATCTCGACCATTATAACAGGAAATGAACCTGGTGTCTAAGGCTTTGAGGCTCTTGTTGCGTGGCTGCTGTTCCAGGCAGCTGACGGCAGGGTTCCCGGCTGTAGGCAGAGTCATGGCGCTCAGCACCAGGGACGTGATAGCCTGCACTGCCAACACGTTTATCTGCGTCCGCTCCAGATCATCCTAACACACAACGTACCTTTTAATATTAGAGTCACAATTTATCAAGTGAACGAGCGAAGACTCGACTCACCTCTTGCTGAGTTTCCTCCTCTTGATCAATCGCGATTGGCTGGGTGACCAGCACCCCCAACAGCGTGGCCCAGGTCTCCTCAAATTGTGTCCTACTGCTCCAACCTGTCAAAGACACATCAAAAACACATCAAACATCACATAAAATGAAGATCTGCCATCATTCGCGTGTAATCAGACCACACATTCATCTGTCTTTATACCGAGAACGTTGATGCGGTAAAGGAATTCTCTGAAGACTTCTTTCTCTTGCAGGAACTCAACAGGAATCTCAGGCAATGTTGTGCTAAACTCCCCACCACGCCTGGGGGACCAGCCCAGCTTCCAGACCTATGACACACAAATAAAGGCTCGCATTTGAACATAATACATGTTCTATATATTATATCCTTCATCATGTTTATTTATGAATACTGATTTCCCTCCACTGTAATATTTTCTGTAGATTCATAATATATAATCTCATTTAAGTCAATTTCAGCTTCAGGTTTTCAAAAAGAAGACACGTTTTGTATTTAATGGATTCATTTTACAAGATATTGATAGAATAACAGTCATAGCGTGAGATAAAAACATTGCTATATGCTGTCCAACTAGATATCTCTCACCAGTGGTGGGATGCGCGTGTAGCTGTTGACAAGGGGCAGCCTGGCCAGACTGATGGTCACATTCCTAAGGGTAGGAGTGAGGAATGCTGGGATATTGCTGTTTCTGTGGTGACCAAGAGCCAAAACACTCTGCAGGCTTTCCACTAGCTCAGCCATGATCTCACAGCACTGCTGCTCACAGAGGTCTGAAATACATATACACAAATAATAATGATTTGGTTGTAATTTCATTTCAAGTTATGATTATCAGGGCTATTTATCTGCATGATATTGATTTCTTCAGGAATGACACGATCTTGTAAATGAATCAAATCAGATTTACTTACAAGTTATATACATTTCAATAGTATGTATTTTGGAATGCATCAGATTTTTTTCCCCAATGTATCTTAAAAAATGTTATTTAAGAAGTGTCAAATTTCTGCAGTAGCAGCAACCAGTATCTGAAGTGCTTAAGTTACCAGGGTAACCTCTTGTTGCTACGGTGGAAATTTCACACTCCAAAAAACTAAATGCTGAGCAGAAATTAAAAACATACACTATTAAAATGGACATAACTTGTGAACAAATAAGATTTGATTAATTTACAAGGTGGACACTTTAATTTCTATAGAGCTTAATATGCAGATAAATACGTATGTAATATTATTAGATTACTTACAAATTACTATTATTATTATTTTTAAGTAACATTAATATAAAGCTGTCCGTGATGACAATAACTAGTGCATGAAATTAATGCCAGGTGTCATGTAAGTGCCATGTTCTTTTGCAATCTCCTTAGGTGCAGTGACTCAGGAGATGTCCACTTTGGGCAAGTGATAAACCGCTGTTCACTTGTTCCCTTCACTGCCTCACAGTTCCCTTTGAACGGAGTAGTTTCGCTCCCTACAGTCTGGAATCTAAATTAATGTGGCTGAATATCCTGTGCAGTCCACCTGGCAGGGAGCTACTATTTGATCGAATGACTTTTCCTCACACCATGCTCAGTCAAATCCTCTACATCAGATGACATCGTTACAAAGACTGAGTGAACTAGTGTAAGTTCCTGGGTACAATCGTCCTGGCCAGACACAGTCAGTATTTAGTCATCATTATCAGATAAAGCTAGAAAAGCTAACCATCTTTCCTGTATCCACAACTCCAGTTTAAATCACATGAGGTCACCTGGTTACAGTATGAAAGGAGATTAAATTTTGGCTCCTAAGTATTTTGGGTTCAGGAGGCAAAGGATCCTAAAGATCTGTGTTTGTCTGGAGCACTGATTATTCATCTGTGAGTACTTGAGCCCAACCCTGTGTGCCAGCCACAGTTTGTGCTATCCTGGCAGATGTATCAGTAAGTGTGTGTGTGTGTGTGTGAGAGAGAGAGAATGAGAGAGAGAGAGTGTTTAAGTAAAACCCACTGCCTTTTCCTGAATCCACCTGGTCCTCCTCAGACTCTCGGTCAGCGTTTGTCTTTCTCTCAGGCCGTACTAGTTGATCACCCGGACCAACTGTGACTGCATGAAAAACAAAACATTCAGTTTTAAACATTTTATATAACCAGTGAAGTACATGCTTGAAGTCTGCCAAGCTTCCACTCGCACTTACCTGCGCGGATTAGCAGGTGGACGCAGTGGATGACTGAGCAGGTGTGTGTGAGGTAGGTTCGAGAGGCAAAGTCTGCCCATACTGACGGCTGCTGTAAGGCCAAACACAGGCAGGACACACTCATCTGTACATCTACACTGAGAGGTAACCGGTCCTGCAGCAAACGCCATGTCACCAGCTACAGAGAGAGAGAGAGAGACAGAGAGAGAGAGAGAGACAGAGAGAGAGAGAGAGAGACAGAGAGAGTGTCAAAAAAAAAAATCCAGATTTTCTTAGTGGGGAACAGATGGTAAAAAGAAACATGGATCAGCAACTATGAGTTAAGGCTATGAGTTAGAAGATAAAAATAGAACCGCAGACCATAATGATCATCATTATACGTTCCTTTGATCTGGTTAACGATCTTAGTGGGACCAACCTTATGCATTTATTAAATGCAGTTTTAAAATGTCAAGCACATGACTGAACAGTGTATTATCACATCAATTATTGCGATACTGATATTATACTGCTACACTGCTTAGCGCTGGATGATCAGATTTTAGATTCTTAAGCTCTAAACTTAAGAAACACACTGATCAAACCAGAAACACCATGATTTTAACTTTCATTGTTTGCCAACATTCATTTCATGTATATGGAGGACTAAACATGACATAATTATAAATAAATAAATGTGTGAATAAATAAGTATTTATAAATACATAAATACAATTAGGGATGTCCCGATACCGATACCGGTATCGGCCTCGATACCACATTTTTTAAAGTACTTGTACTCGTTAAAAGTCCCCCGATACCGGGAA